>CAUYUJ010007858.1:412500-511142 GCA_963575745.1 Prorocentrum cordatum
CCCGCCGAGGCGACCCTCTCGTCGCGGACCCCTCCTGTCGCACCCCTCCCCGTCACCGCCCCGCCCGCCGCGGCCCCTGCACATCGCGCCCCCTCCGTCGCAACCCCCCCCTCGCGCCCCCCCCGGCCCCGCCCGCCGCGAGCCCCCCGTCGCGACCCCTCCATTCGCGCCCCTCCCCGTCGCCACCTCCCCTGTCGCGACCACCCCTGCAGCGACCCCCCCGTCGCGCCCCCCCCTCCTCCGTTGCGACCCCCCGCGGCGGCCCGCCCCATCGCGCCCCCCCCTGTCGCGACCCCCTGAGCCGCCGCCCCCCCCGCTGCGATCGCCGGCGCGGCGACCCCGCCCGCGGCGAACCCCCGCAACCCCGCCCCGTCGCGACCTCCCCCGTCGCGACCGCCCCCGTCGCGGCCTGCGGGGGTCGCGCCCCCCCCGTCGCGACCCCCCCCGTCGCGACCACCCTCCGTCGCGACCTCCTCGCCGCGCCCCGCCCCCCCGCCGCGACCTTCCCCCCGCGAGGGCCCTTCCCCTCGCGAGCCCCCGGCGTCGACCCCCCGCCGCGACCCCCTCCGCCGCGGCGACCCCCTCCGTCGCGACCCCCTCGTGGCCGACCCCCCGCGGCCGACCCCCCGCGGCGACGCCCTTCGCGGCGACCCCCCCGTCGCGACCCCGCGTCGCGACCGCCTCCCATCGCGACATCCCCCCGCGGCGACCGCGGCGACCCCCCCCCGGCGGGCCCGACGGGGCACCCTTACGGGCCGCGTTGGGCGCCCCTTCCGCCGCCGTCGTCGTCGCCCTCGGCGGCGCTCTCAGGAGAGGGGGGCGGGGGCGGCCATGTCAAAGCGGACCCGGCCGTGGCCAGGAAAGCCCGCGACGTCAACGAGGGGCCCGCAAACCCTCAGGGTCAGGTCTGGCAGTGGCGACTACAGGCGGCCCACCGCCATGTCTCGCGAAGAATCTCAAAACACTGCATATCAATAAAAAAGAAGCTGATTGTTTTCAAACATCTCCAAGCCAAAACCTGGGGCAATCCCAAACTATCCCGGCGAAGGGCACAGTCGTATGCAGTCGTGAGCACCGCAATTGTGAATATCTTTTTCGGTGGCGCTCCCTATGGGGCCACGAACCGTATGAAGGTGTGCCGACTTGTGTGCCGTAGCCTCTGCAAGGGGCTTCCCTGGGAACCCCGACGGCTGCGCCCGCGCGCCGCGACGCCCATGTCGGCGCGCCCCGCGCGAGGATCGCGCCCGCTTCCTCCCCTCCGTTTGCCTTTTCATGTGCCCGCGCACTCCAAAGTCCAAGGTCGCGGGCGCAGCGCCAGGCAGAGCCCTCGCGACGCGCGCAGGTCGCCCCGAAGGGGCCACAGTGACGCGCACAGTCCGTGCGCTGTGGAACAGAGATTGCTCGCTGGCTAACTGATAGCGCGCGTGGCTCTGGCCGCCAGGCGGAGCGACGACGGGCGAGCGAGGCGCCGGACAGAGCGCAGCGCGGAGTTCGCGCGACGCGCGCTGATCGCCCAGAGAGGGCCCCAGCGACCCGCGCAGGGCGTCCGCGGCGCGCGGGCAAACAATTGGACAGCCGAGAGAAGGCGCGGCTGTGGCGGGCCGCTCCTCCAAGGGGTGTGCCGAAATGGCGTGCGGGACGCACGCGGGCGCGCCCGCTGGGACCTTCGGTGGGGCTCCCTATGGGGCCACGAAGCGTGTGAAGTGTGTGTGTGTGTGTGTGTGTGCCGAAATGGGCGTGCGGGACGCACGCGGGCGCGCCCACTGGGACCTTCGGTGGAGCTCCCTATGGGGCCACGAAACGTGCGAGGGGCGTGACGGAATGGGCGTGCGGAGCGCATGCGGGCACACCCACTGGGACCTTCGGTGGGGCTCCCTGTGGGGCCACGAAACGTGCGGGGGGTGTGCCGAAATGAGCGTGCGGGACGCACGCGGGCACACCCATTGGGACCTTCGGTGGAGCTCCCTATGGGGCCACGAAACGTGCGAGGGGCGTGCCGGAATGGGCGTGCGGAGCGCATGCGGGCACGCCCACTGGGACCTTCTGTGGAGCTCCCTATGGGGCCACGAAGCGTGCGAGGGGTGTGCCGGAATGGGCGTGCGGGACGCGTGCGGGCACGCCCACTGTGACCCTCGGTGGAGCCCCCCATGGGGCCACGAAGCGTGCGAGGGGTCTGCCGAAATTTGTGTGCGGGACGCGTGCGGGCACACCCGCTGGGACCTTCGGTGGAACCCCCTCTGGAGCCACGAAACGCGCGAGGGGTGTGCCGGAATGGGCGTGCGGGACGCATGCGGGCACGCCCACTGGGACCTTCGGTGGAGCTCCCTATGGGGCCACGAAACGTGCGAGGGGTGTGCCGAAATGGGTGTGCGAGACGCATGTGGGCACGCCCGCTGGGACCTTCGGTGGAACCCCCTCTGGAGCCACGAAACGTGCGAGGGGTGTGCCGAAATTGGCGTGCGGGACGCATGCGGGCACGCCCGCTGGGACCTTCGGTGGAGCTCCCTATGGGGCCACGAAACGCGCGAGGGGAGTGCCGGAATGAGCGTGCGAAACGCATGCGGGCGCGCCCACTGGGACCTTCGGTGGAGCTCCCTATGGGGCCACGAAGCGTGTGAGGGGTGTGCCGGAATGGGCGTGCGGAGCGCATGCGGGCGCGCCGACTGGAGCCTTCGGTGGAGCTCCCTATGGGGCCACGAAGCGTGTGAGGGGCGTGCCGAACATGATGATGGTCGTGAGGATTATGACGATTATGGCGATGACGACGATGATGGCGACGACGATGATGACGACGATGATGGTGGGGGGAAGGAAGAGGGGGGAGGGGGGGGAGGAGGAGAGGGGGGGAGAACGCGGGGCGACGTCTCTTCAAAACGAAGACCCAACACCGCAGGATGGTTAGGGAAAAACCGGGGAACACTCTACGCATGCTGAAAACCAAACGCGTGGAAATCGACCACCATTGAACAACCGCCAAGAAATCTCGAAGCCAAGGCCCGGGGTAATCTCCAACCCAACAGAAAAAGGCACACATCATTTATCCGCAACTGGGGAGCATCAAACAAATATTCCAGCAAATCTCGAAACCGAAACCGGGGACAAACTAAAAAACAAGCTTGAAGACGAAACTCCAAAATAACTTCTTCTCTTGTAAAGAACCGGAGAGGCAACGACCGAATCAAAAGACAAATTGGGAAATCCATGAAACAATACTCTAAACGAATAAGTACATCTTAAACTAAGAAAGCTCTTAACGCCGGAGAACTAGAAAACGAGTGGAACACTTTGAAAACCACTGCTACACTTCAAACGAACTCTGAACAAATCTCTGGCCGACAGACAACTTTGACAACTTATCTGAGAAACAGCGAGGGCAAACTTGCAAAACAACTCTATATGCAAACGCCGGCGGCCTCGGGAAATCCAGAACGCAAAACATAGAAACATCTCTGTAACATTCCGGCAATTGTTTGTCTAGTTTTCAAGCGCGCATATGGTTGTCGATGTCTCTGCCTCATGTTGTTCGTGGTTGTGGCTGTCAAGTTTTTTTTGCTTGACATTACCTAACAGCGAAGACTGATAGGTTTCTAGTGGTGTCAAAAGAAAGCAGCAGATCACTCCACAGGGGGGTCTGGGCGGGGCCCGGGGCGGCTGCCGTCGAAGCCCAAATCGCCTGGGACTTCCTCGCGAAATCGCTCTTGGCGCTGCTAGAACTCCATTCCCGGCGTACATTTTGGATGCCCGGAGCCAACTGCAAGCCACTTCGTGGTCTTCGAGTTCCCAGAACTCCTTTCCCGGCGTACATTTTGGATGCCCGGAGCCAACTGTAAGCTACTTCGTGGTCTTCGCGAGTTCCCAGAACTCCATTCCCGGGCCATATGTTGGATGCCGGGAGCCAACTGTAGGCCACTTCGTGGTCTTCGAGTTTCCAGAACTCCACTCCTGGGCCACATTTTGGGTGCCCGGAGCCAACTGTATGCCATTTCGTGGTCTTCGAGTTCCCAGAACTCCACTCCCGGGCCACATTTTGGATGTCCGGAGCCACCTGCAAGCCGCTTCGTCTTCTTCGAGCTCCCAGAATTCCATTCCCGGGCCACATTTTGTTTACTGGATGTCTCCGTCAGATCCACCCGATTCCCGGTTTGTTTTGTGTCGTCATCGTGCCGGGCAAGACGGCGGACCCAGGCGTCATCGTGCACTGGACGTTTCGGCCAGAATCTAATACTTGTAGTAGCAGTAGTAGGAGGAGCAGGAGGAGCAGGAGGAGCAGGACGAGGGAGGCTCCTTACTCTTTCCTCCCTCCCCTTTCTCCCTTCATTTCTGTACGGGGTACCCGACCCTTTATGACGTCCCCCGCAGGCCTGGGTGGTCCACTCAGGCCGCGGGGGAGGATAGGGGGCGGGGGGTCTTCTTCTTTCCCTAAACAGCTTGATCCTCGTCGCCAGTACTGAGGAGGGGGGGGTGCACCGTTCCCTCGGATGGGCACATTACTCCTACTCGTTCACTCCACCCACTACAACTACGACTTCACTGCTACCGCTACTACCATCACTACTACTTCTACTGCTATTACTAATGTTACTATTACTGCTGCTGCTGTTGCTGCTGCTAGTGTAGCTCTTGCTACTGCAACTACTGGCAGCGCCACTGCGACTGCGACTGCGACTGATGTTGCCACTGCGACTGCCACTGCGAATCCGAATGCAACTGCGAGAACACCTGAATTCTACAACAGCACTCTTACATGAATACCCAAGGCAATGTTTCCAGCTATGCTTCTACACATCGCTGTTAGGTCGCTTTGCCGGGATAATTTCCCCAAGTGTTACCCTGGGAAGCAATCAGTAAACCCCTCCCCCCCCCCCCCCCCCCCCCCCCCCCCCCCCTTTCATCAGAGGAAATTATAACGTTTCCGGCACCGGGGCCGGGGCGGAAGCGATATCCCCCGCAGGTCACCAGAGGTCCGCGGAGAGGAGGTCCCCGGAGGTTCCCAAGAGGCATCCAGAAAGGCCTCCAAAAGCCTCTGAATGCCCGGCCCCCTTGTAGTCCAGAGCCCAGCGACAAGGCACACCTGCCCAGAGTCGCTTCCTGTGATTCTGTGCGTTTCTGTGAGATTCCTCAGAGATTCCTCTGATTCTCCGATTGGCTTCTTTTGAGATTCCTTGCCGTTTCCATTGTGATTATTTTGGGGCTCCTTTGAGACTCCTCTGGTGTTCCTTTGATGTTATTCTGAGGGTCCCTTGAGGCTCCGGTCATATCCCTTTGATGCCCCATCCGGGGCCGGTGGACTATTTATTTGTAATAAGTGCGCTAACATATCGCGGGGGGGTTCGCGAAATGCGTCTGCGAAATCTCTCCGTGGACTCTCCCATAGGATCCCCTGAAAGAATCAATATGTGATTATTTTGGGACTCCTTTGAGACTCCTCTGGTGTTCCTTTGATGTTATTCTGGGGGTCCCTTGAGGCTCCGGTCATATCCCTTTGATGCCCCATTGCTCAAGAGAGCATCACATCGACATCCGGGGCCGGTGGATTATTTTATTTGTAATAAATGTGCTAACATATCGCGGGGGGGTTCGCGGAATGCGTCTGCGAAATCTCTCCGTGGACTCTCCCATAGGATCCCCTGAAAGAATCAATTTCCCTAGTGCGGTCGCAATAGGGATTGCTTATGTCCACGCGAGCCCGCGTTTTCCAAATTCCTTAGATTCCTTTGTGGTTCGTTTGAGCTGCCGCTGAGATGCCTTTGACATTTCTGTTGGGCTCCTTTGAGATTGCTTTGAACTTCCATTGGTTCCTTCGATATCATGCGTGCGATTCCTTGTGATATTATTATGGGATTCCTTTGGGGGTTCTTTCAAGTTCCTCTGATATTCCTTCGACAATCCCTGAAGGGAGCATCACATCGACCTCCGGTGCCTGTGGATTATTTTATTTTCAATAAATGTGCTAACATATCGCGGGGGGGGTTCGCGGAATCCGTCTGCGATATCCCTCCGTGGACTCTCCCATAGGACCCCGTGAAAAAAACAATTTCCCTATTGCGGCCGCAATAGGGTTTGCTTATGTCCACGCGAGCCCGCGTTTTCCAGATTCCTTAGATTCCTTCGTGGTTCGTTTGAGCTGCCGCTGAGATCCCTTTGCGATTTCTGTGGGGTTCCTTTGAGATTACTTTGAATTTCCAATAGGGATCCTTTGAGATTATGCGTGGGCTTCCTTTTGAGATTCCTCTGGGATTCCTTTGGGGGGCCCTTTCAAGTATAGTTGCTTGCGGTGATTTCTTTGTTTGTCATTTTTGATTTACCTTTGATTTCCGATGCGCGTCAGTTTCCCAGTGTTCTAGCAAGGCGGGAATGCATTGGCAAGCGTTCGTGCAGGTTGGTTCTTCAGGCTGTCGCCTCGCGCTGCCGCCAGCATCGGGCCCGGGGGGGCAAATTAATCAATTACTTGTTTTATGTATGTTTTATGTGCTAACGATATCGCCGGAGGGCGCCGCCCAAAATAATTATTTATTTTATTTTCTGTGCTAGCGATATCGCCGGGGGGGTACTGTTTGCTTGCCAGGGTTTGGCTTGGGGCGTTTTGAATTTTTTTTCGGCTTTAAAATGTTCCCAGGTTTGGGCGCGAAGGTGCATTTCATTTTATTCTGAGGGGTTAGACTTGCCGACTGATTTGGGCCGGTTTTCTCGGTGGACCTCCTGCGCGAGAATTGCCGATTGTAGCCCCGGGGGCCGAACTATGAAAGTCGGAGTTACGGGGGGGTGGCCCGGGAAAAGCCAGGGCTGCCGGCGGCGATTTTGCGCCGACGCAGCGATATTAACTTGCGCGGTTCGCCGAAATCCAGCATTCGACCCGGCTTCTCACTCGCGATCCTGGAGCGGGGCTAATCTTCAATGGGCTCTCCATGCAGATGCAGAGTCGGAACGCTGGCCCCGAGCGAGAAACGTCGGAACAATGCGCGCGAAACCATCGCGAATCCGCGGGGGCAGCGCGGCGGGCGACGCGCCGGCGGAGGCGCGGCCACATGGCGCCGCTGGGCGATGCGCTCCGCCGCGGGGGGGGGCCAGCAGCAGCGGCCGACCCGGGCGCCCAGGCGCTGCGGGGCGGGAAGCCATGGGGGGCCACTGGAGGACGCGCGGGAACAGCTGCAGCCATTTGGCGCCCAGCAACGACGGCCGAAGCCCGCGCCCGCGCGGCTGCTCGCGAGCGCCCGCAAGCGCTAGGGCGCGGGTGCTCTCAGGCGCACGAGCGCGCTCAGAGGCGCTCCCGGACGGCGCTCGCAGGAGCGCGACGCCGCTCGCCGGCGCGGAGGCGTCGCCGGGCGGCCGCATGCGATCGCGCGCGCCTGGTGGAAGGACCGCAGGCACTGCCCGCGCCCACTGGCGGACGCAATAGCCCGCAGAAGCTCGCGGGCGGCCGTGGCCATCGCCGCCCGCTGCCCTCGCGGCCTCATGCGCGCGCGCGGCCCGAGAGCGGGTCGCAACAGAGCCGATGCCGACGCGAATCCGCGAGATTCCCACAGACTCCGCCACGAACCCTCGTTTGAAACGCTGCAAGATCCACGGGAATCCGCCGTGCAGCCCTTCCAAGAAATCCAACCAAATTCGCGAGAATCTGAGCGCATCCGCGAGCATCACCGGGCGAGTTCTTGAGCCCTGGACCCTAGGGGGAACCTCCAGGGGCCTCGAGGACGTCCAGGAAAACGCTGGGGAGACCTCCTGGGGGAGGGCTCCGGGGGCCTCTGGACGGCGTCGTCGCTGTCGCCGTCGCCGTCGTCGTCGTCGGCGGCCCCCGAGGATGCCCCCGGGTTCCCCGGGTGCCTCCGTGGACCTCCCGGGCCCCCGACGCCCTCGGGAACCATGCCGGGGAAACCCCGAGGAGGCCTCGGGACGTCGTCGGCGTCGTCGCCATCGTCGCCCTGGGCGCCGCGAGCGACTGGCCCCCCCTCCCCGCGCGGGCGCAATCGTGGAGGCAACGCGATGACCCCCGTCCGAGAGGGCCCCCTGGGCGACGCGGGGCGCGCGCGGATGCGCGCCTGTTGTCCGGCAGGGCACGCGGACGCACGCGCGCGCGCACTCGCCGCATAGGCGCGCATCTACAGATATGGATGATGATGACGGCGGCGACGACGATGGCGATGAAGATGATGGCGAGGACGACGATGATGACGATGGCGCCCGCATGGTAAACTGTTCGGTTTCACGTTCCACGCGCGGGATCGCACGCGCGCAAGGCGCGCGCGCGCGCTCGCGCCAGAGACGCGCAAGGAAACAAAACGGCTAAGCTTCAATGCCCGATTGCCGGGCCTCGCGCCGACGGCGCGCCCGCGGGCAAGCGTTTCCGAAGCCTACATCTTGAAGGCCCGCCCCCCCCTTTGCATGTCTGACCCTTATGGGCCGAACATCGCAGGGCCGCGGCCCTGCCCCTCGTTCCTGCCGCACCCCCCCTCCTCTTGCTCTTCGCCCCTCCTCCTTCTTGTTCAGACTGGGCCGTCGCTCGCGCGGGCGGGGCCGGGCCCGGGCCGAACCGGCCGAAACCCGAACCGGCGTCTAACAGAGCCGGCCAGGCAAGGCCAGATCAGCTGCAGACCCGGACCGAACCGAACCGAGCCGATCCCTTCATGCCATCATCTTATCCGCATCGCTTCCTTGCTGCTCTGTTGTGCAACTTGCGCGCTTGACTCAATGCTGATCCGCGCTGTTGCGACGTCGAGAAGCGGGCGACGGTTCCTAGCCCGCCGAGGCCCCCCCGCGGTTCAACCGCAGATGGCCGTCCTGCCCGGCATTCAAGGTTGCTCTGCAACCGAGCGAAGCAGCTCGCTGGGCAGATCGGCGGCGAGGCCGGCGCGCGCTGCGCGCCCCCGCTCCCCGGAGACCACCGGGGCAGGGCGGCCGCGCCCGGAACCCTGCCGGGCGCCCTTCAGCGCGCGGGCCCCCACGCCCAGCAGCGGCGCAGGCGAAGGCAGCATTGCAGGCGGCGGGCTGCCTGCATCCAGCAAGCGCTGTTCGGCAACCAGGGGCGCGCAGATCACTCTAAAGAGTGGACTCACAACAAGAAAAATCTGAATTACTGAACCATCGGCGCGAGAGGCGAGCGAGCTTCTCGCCTCGCAAGAAGCCGCCGTTGGCAGGCCAACAGCAGGCCTTCCACACTAGAGCAGATAACAGCTCGTCGCCAAGCGTGCTAAGCCAAAGCGTGGAAGCAGCTCCACCGCGCTCTCCAAGTGCTAGGAACGCGCAAACGTGACAAATTAACGTCGCCTGAAACAAGGCAGCCCAATGAACGCCAGGGACCGCGGGAACCCGACCCCGGAAAACCAGGCTGCGCAAACAAAATTCGCCGCCTGCGCGTCTGCCTGGGCGCGCGCGCGCTGGCCAACTTCGCGGCCTGCATGCCTGCGCGTTTCCGCGCTGCCGCCCTTGCGACGTCTGCCGCGCGCTGCGACGGCCGCGACGAGCAGGCGCAGGTGCTCGGATAATGCGCCTCAAGATTTAACGTGAAGCAAAAAGGCGCGCCTCGGCGCGCGCGCGCGTTGCCGCGCCGATTGGTTTCAGAGCGCCGCTCACTTGCGTGGCCCTGTCGCAAGGCCCCTCTCAGAACTGGCGCAGTAAGGAGCTCGCACTCGCCCACTGCGCCCCGCGAGCAAAATTAGATTGCGCGCGAAGCACGATTGGCCTGCAACGACTGACGGCGGACACCATGACATAACCCAATGGGGTCCGTAGCCTGTGTGATGCGCGCGCAAAGACCTCAAACGAAATGCACTTGGACCTTTTGGCTCGGCGGCGCAGTCGTAATATCCCAACAAGTAAACGCAGCAGTGTAATCCGCCGGCCCCCTTGTGGGGCCACCAGGCTGTAGGCCCGTGATTCGCAGTTTCCTGTACCAGTCGTAGTTTGTCGTTTCCAATGTTACAGTTCTGCTTCTTGCTGGTTACTGTAACTAGTTGATTGACCGCGCGAGGGGAGGGAGGCCCAAACCCAGCGAACATCCGAATCGGGGAGGGGAGACGACGGCGATCTGCGACGTCGGCTTGCGGAGCTCATGCAAGGGCGTCGCGTCACCGCGTCTGCGAGGGGCGCTTCAAGACGCCGTTCACGTTAGCATAATATGCAAGCGCGGCCGTCGTGGGCAACGTTGCGCATGAATGACGCGGAGCGTGTTGTTCGATTGCACCGCGCTGACGACGCTGGAGGCTGCGACGGTAGATGTCAATGCGGGCCAAGTCTGCGCCCCGCCCGGCGAGGTGCACTGCGCGGGTCGAAAAATCAAATCGCCGGCACGGCGTCTAACGCAGTCGCGCGCGCCGCGCAATCAATGACGTTGGCGGTCTTGTTCTGGGCACTTGGTGTTGCGAGTCGCGCGTGCAGTGGTGGCAATAAACGCGTAGGTGGCAGTAATGGCGCCCCGCAAGTAGTCGCGTTGCGCGTCTGGCAATCGCGTTGATCGGTGAACGTACTGCGTTGACGGCAGTGCTGTCGCTCCCGTCGGTGGCCGCGTAGCTGGTCTCAGTGCTGGCGTTGCATGTATTCGCGATGCTAGTGGCAAAAGTCGCGGCGATGGTATGCGCTGATTCGCACAATGACGCTGGTCCTGAACATGAATGAGCACATGGCTTCGCTTGCTGCAAAGGCCATCCGAACTGACCCAGCCCACACACGGCAAACCGCACCAATCTAGCGCACGCCAGTTGCCAGGCTGTTCTGGCCCAGCCAACCCCGAGGAGGACCAGAGATAATCCCAAGGCGCCGCGCATTGCATTCGCAGCTTGAAGAGCAAATTTTCACCGACGAATGTTGGCTCGCTTGCGGATGTGATCGCCTCGCGTTCTCCGGTGAATTCTGGCGTGCGCTTCCGCGCAATGCGATATCGCGCTCTTGCGGACTATTGTAAACCAACTTGCTGCCCAGCTCGTTGAACCTGCGCCTGGGCGCAGTGCGCTGCTCATTGGCGCCGCGCTTTGCACCGTATTTGCTGGTGCTAAGCAACGTCGGCGGCGAATCCGCCACTGGTAGATGCGGCTCGATTCCTGTATATCCCGCGAGCACTGCTGCTTGAGAGCTCTGAACTCCTGGAGTAAGAATACAGAGACGTGGTAGTCGGGAGTCCACGCCCTCCTCTCTCCTGGGCGCCATCTGCACGCTGACTGAAGATGGCGCCGCGCCCAACCGTCCGCCGTCGCACTGGGGCGGCCCTTTGTCGCAGCAGTTGCATCGACGCATCTCGCGCCAGCTGTCAGCAGACGTGACTGAGCCTTGTGTCGCGGCCGCTGTCGCGGGGCGCTTCGCCGCGCTGGCAAGCGCGCCTGAGCCTCTTGCCCTGGCGCGTGAGCCTCCTGTTTCTGCGCGACGAAAAGAAAACTGAAAATTAGCAAATCGGGGCTTCAGGGTTAAAGCGCAAGTCGTAGCTGGCCGTTTGGCGGCGCTTTATAGCGCTGTAGTCTGGTTCGGTCGTCGGCGACGGGCTCTGGGGCCCGTGCGCGAAGACGCAACAAGTCGCAACGACGCGCAAGTCCGCGTTGATATCCAACCATGCGCGCGCGACGATTGCGACGGCAATGTTGATGCCCGCCGCAATTGGCCAGGCAAAGAAACACCAGTAGACAGGACGACGGTTGCCAGGCACAGCTCGTCAATCGAGGACGGATTGCTTCCAAGGCCGTCGCCTTGCAGCTAAGTGCTGGCGTGCCGCAAGTTCATGTCACCTACTGAACCATTGTGCACCCATGCCGCAGCAGCTTCCGCGACCTGCCAGCTCCCAGGGGCCATGCGCGCTAGCGCCCGAACACCCATCGCGCGTCTCCGCGCGTTGCCTCGGCAATGCGTGAGGTAGTCGAACGCGTCGAACGAACAGTGCAAATCATACGAACCGACAAACAAAAAACTATGTTAATGCTGAGAATACGGCGTCCGCGGGGGCGTCCTGCGCGGCCGTGAATGTAGCAGCAAAGTGTGCAGTAGCGTTGTCCACGGTAGTGTTGCGGCGAATCGCCCCGCCGTAGGCATTGCACTTACATTCCGAGCGCAGGCGCTGCAGGTGGTGGCCAACGAACGGCGTTCTACAACCAGGCCACAGGCGACTTTGCACGCTGTGATAACGGACGCGCCCCCATACTGTAGCAAACTGGGCGCGCCCACCATGAATATACTCGACGTAGCCGCAATTGAAGCAGATCCCAACAAATTACCTCGCGCACAAACGTAGCTGAAACACATCCCAGCTGATTGCCTTGCACACAGGCGATATTGAGACACATGACAGGCGCAGGGCATTCGACCTGTGCCGCGTAAAGAATATCAAACACGGCGAAGGCTAGTGCGTACACCTCGCTTGTTTCCACGATGCACGTCGCAAGCAAACGAAAACGTGCAAATTCTAGCGCCGCAAGCGCAGTTGCATGGTCTGGCATGCTGGATTTAGCAATTGTGTAATTCCCCCATCAGTGCTTGCGCCGAGGGGGTCCTAGCGGAGATTGCCTGATTGAGCGAGAGTGCCGGGCCGATTTCGGTAGGCGCCCAGATTCTCAGGTTGTTGGTTCCGGGCTGCTTGTTCCGATGCCAATACCGATGTCACGATCGATGTTCCTCAATCGATATCACTACCGATATCAGTATGGATTCCCCGTCGATCTCACGATCGATTTCACTATCGATCGAGCCCAATCGATCTCACAATCGATCCCACTATCGGACGCACGATCGATCCCACTATCGGCTTCACTCGATCCCAGTCAATCGATATCACTATCGATCTCTCGAGCGATCTCACCCTCGAGCTCGCTATCGATATCGCAATCGGTCATGCGATCGGTCTCACTCAACCGATCTCACTACCAAAGATACTATCGGTTGCGATATCGATCACACGATTGGTACCACTGGCGGTCTCACTCAACGGATCTAACTGTCGATATCATTCTCGGTATCACTATCGCTAGCATAACATGCCGTAGCATACAGCGGGGCACGGGACACAACCCAACCACGAGACACAACGGGACACCGCGGGACAGCACGGGACACCATCGGGGCACCACAGAGCCAGTGCTGGCCAAACTGGGGGACAGCAATTTTTGACTCGGTTTCGCCCTGGCAGCGGCGGGTTCATTCCTCTCGCCCGCCCACGTAACTTCGCCTCGCCCGCGCGCGCGACTCGAACGTGAATCCGGAACTGAATTCCAGGCGGGGGGTCTCCATGTCACTGCGACTTCGCCCCCTGTCCTGCCATCGATGCATATGTACACATATGTACACATATGTCAACGCATAATCCTATATATATGTGGGCATACATGAGAGAGACAGAGAGAGAGGGAGAGAAACAAAGAGAGAGAGAGATAAGTAAAGAGAGAGAGAGAGAGAGAGAGATATAACAAAACATACATATATATATCTATCTCATAACCAATCAACAAAGACAGAGACGTGACTAAAAGAAAGAGAGGGGCACCAAGTAAACGCGCGCGCATACATGCGCGCATGTATGTACGTGCATACGTATGAATATGTTTACACACACGCGCAGGAATGCATGGGGAGTGAGGCGCCTGCATTTAAGAAGAGAAAAGGAGAGACGGAGAGAGGGGGAGAGAGAGAGAGAGAGAGAGAGAGAGAGAGAGAGAGAGAGAGAGACAAAAAAAGAGAGAGAGAGAGAGAGAGAGAGAGAGAGAGAGAGAGAGAGAGAGAGAGAGAGAGAGAGAGAGAGAGAGAACGAGGGGGGAGAAAGAGAGAGAGAGAGAGAGAGAGATATACACAGAAAGAAATAGAGCGAGAGAGAGAGAGAGAGAGAGAGAGAGAACAACAACACAAAAAAATGAGAGATAGTGAGAGAGAATAACCAGACAAACAGGAGGACAGACAGACAGGCAGGCTGGCAGACAGAGAGAGAGGGAGGAACATTAAATAACTATACCCGGATTCGACTGGCGGGAGGGGGGCCGGCCGAGGCACGCGCGAAACACCTGAAGATCCACTGATTGGGGCTTTCTCTGACAGACTAAAATAAATCCCAGAGTCAGTGATGCCTATGCAGGTCGAGCTTGGAGTGGTGGGAGATGTGGAAGAAAATGGGGTAGTACGAGACGTACTTGTTGGCATGGTCCCTGTCCTTCCATGCATTGGGCCCGTCGGCGGCGGGAGAAACGCGCGTTTGTGCGCGCCGACAAACCGCGGCTCGCTGTTCGGGCACCTCAACGAGGAGGGCCTGCCATAAACCCGTTCTGAAATGAGGATCGGGAGAGGAGGTGTGCATTCGCTCCCCTGCAGCGCGCCCGAGAAGTGGTCAGGGCACCTTCGTCCGTCGCATGGCGGACGCCAATCCTAAGAGGCCATGACAGACACATAGAGGAAGGGGGAGGGGGGGGGGGGGCACGACATCAGCGGGGCTACTTTCAGTGGGTCTGACACAGCCACGCTCGAAAACCTCACCCCCCCGCCTTTGGCCTTCGGATCGCACTCGCCTCCCCGCAACTTCAAAAGCGCGCCCCGGGAGGCCTTTCGGGGCCGACGCGTGAGCGGATGGTTCAAGGAGCGCTCGGACACGCGACCCTCCTCATCCACCAGGGCCATCGTTCCTCGGGACAACAGATCGCACAAAGCAAAGTTGCCGCGCGACGGGCCGGCCTTCGCCAGCGCGTCCGCGGCCATCCGGCCGCGAGGCGCCCGCCCGACCTTGCTTCCGGTCGCGCTCGAACTGTCGCGCGCAACTGCCAACTCGATGGCATTCCCCCCGCCCGCTCTAGAGCCCGCGGAGTTGCGGGAGAGGGCGTCGAAGATCAATGTAGCGTCAACTATTGAGAGAGACGCCGCCCCCTCTGACAGAGTACAGTCTTGGCTCAGCGCAACTGAAAATGGGGGCTGCGACAGGTGCCAGTCGGATTCGAAACATCGTTAATCAAAAAGTCCCTCCACATTATCGATAACCGCTGAGCCCCGGCCAGAGCCGCTGACAGCGACATGATCTCGGCGGCCCCCGTGGACGCCACAACTCGCTTGAGACGGGTCGATCGCCAACTGAGTTACGACACTCGGGCCCTCTTGTTTTGCCTGATCGCAGCATCGGCAGCCAGGGCCATCCAACCCCGTGGGGCGCCATTTCTCCGAGCAGAACCCGGCCCCCCACATCAGACATCGGGGCAGAAGTAACGGCCGAGGGCTCCAAGGGCTAGATCTGCATGCGCTGGCTCGCCGTCCTCTTGAGGTGCCTCACAAGTTTCAAGCATAGCATAGCATCGGCAACTGTCGGCGAAGGAGGGGTTGCGCTCTGGAGGGAAGCCCCCGCCGCCACGTCCGGCCTACTCTATCGACCTAACCATTGGATTTGAGCGATCATCGTCCGATATCGTTTGATATCCCCCTCGTCCAATAGAGCATCTGGTTCGGCTCGACGTTGCTTGGCGAGACTCATCGGGGCGAATTGTTATAGCACGTATTTTCTTGATCAACTCATATCCGGCCCCCCACCTGACGCGCGTGTCTCCCCGCGAAATCGGCTTCCCCGGACTCCAACTTACCGAGTCGAAACCTAGTCTGAAGACGCCCCTTGAGACCTTCCTTCTCCTGCGCGGAAGCGCCGACTATCAAAGCGTCTTCTCCGATAAGAACCGGGGCCCTGGGCCCCACTTGGGGGGATCTCTTGATCCAAAGGCAGGGCCCAGTAATGACTTGGAAAGTCCCTCCTGAGACAGCCACTGCGCAAGCGTGCGGTGCCGGAGCAGAGGCGCATCATTCAATCCGTAGACTGGCGCAACGAGCTCTATCAGCTCGCCCGGGGAGAGACCTAAACCCTGACAGAGTTCGCACAAGAAATAAGCCTTCGGTCGATGAAGCTCGTCGGACTGGCAGACGGCGCTCTTGCAGTCAGCAATCTGCAATTCCCAGCCCAACGAGCAGATCGCCTGAAGAGGTAGCATGGTGCTCTCTGACTGCGGGGGGCAGGGGAGCGCGCGTGAAGTTCCTCATTACCGGGGCCATGATGGCCTTGAACACCCCGAACCCACCCTCTCTTGAGGCTTGAACCCCCTCACCACACGAGACCCCGGAACCCTATCCAGAAGACTTCCCCCAACTAGCGCAGCCTCGACCACCAGAACGACTCGGACCGCCCCGGAATCCAACGTGGCCTTCCATTCCTTGGCGTCGGAAAAAATAAAAAGCTGTCTCTCTGCCTCGGAGAGAGACTTCAGTGAAACTTCGGCCCCCCGGCGCGAAGGAGGCTCGCCCCCCTTCCACTTGCCCTTGGAAGTCGCGAAACTCCCCTCGGCCCCGCGGGTCCAAAACGCCGAACCACAACTATACCATGAGCGCAGCTCCCCCCAGAGATCCCCCTGTTGCTCATCTTCCCCAGGCAATTCAATGCGCCGGGACGGCAGTTCATCATCCTGCTCTCCCGAGGCCTCGCGCCGGGGAGACCTGGAACCCACTCGAGTGGCGGGCCCTGCCCCCCCTCGCCCATCAGCAGGTCGCGACTGACCTAAGCTGTCTGACGCACTCGAGGAGCCCTCTCTCCTGCGAAAACAAAGGGACGCATCGGTCATCAGGCGGGCTCGAATCTCGCGCTCCCTCTCAGAGACAGCTTCCATCACCCTCCCTGGTCCGTCAGGGACCTCCTCCACAGGAGCAAGACGGGGACGCTGAGCAGGAGGAGGCTCACTGGGGCCCGCTCCTCGTCGCACTGCTGGACTCGGCTCGCGCTCAGGACGGTGTCCATCCCAGCGGCTCTTGCCCCCCCTCTAAGTTCAGATTCGCCGATGCTGTCGTGATCCTCGGAACCAACGCCTGGAGACCCACTGCCGCTAGACACAGAGAGCGGATGCACACTGGAAACCTGATCCGGCAGAGGGGCCACTGGCTCCTCTCCTCTGGCGCCCGCGGCTCGGCATTCTCTGGTTTCCTAGCCGGCGCATGGACAGGCGCAGGCGTCGCGGTCTCTTGGCCAGCTGGCTCTTCGAGATCCCGCGCTTCGGGTGGGGGGGGGGGCCCTCGGCCCCCACGCCCGCCGCCCCTATTCCCCGACCCGGATTCAACAGGCCCTGCATCAGTTTCTCGAAGGGGGGGGAATCAGGAAGTTCACCTCCCCGGGGCTCTTCCTTGGTGGCCCACCATATTTGTTCATGTCCACATTTAGGAAGTCGAGATCTCATCGCGACCCAGACGGTGGTGCCTTGCTGAAACACCACCGCCCCTGGGCCCGTCAACCTGCTTCTCTGGCTCCTCGCCGCGCTCTTTCCCCGGTCCTGGGCCCCACCCCCTCGCCGCCAGACGCGCGCCCAAGTCCCGGGGGGGGGCGCTCGGTCTCTGCGATGTCTGGCCTTGCTGGCGGCGGCCAGACGGCCCCGGGCGCCCATGGTCACCATGGCCTTCTCGGCCTGCTCTCTCAAAAGATGTCTTCGAGCGAACGTCGAGACGGGTATGTTCGAATCCGCGGCGCCTCTCACGACATCCCCGATGCCGACGTCATCGATCGCATCGTCCGAGAGAAGCGAACGCAGGGGGCCTCGGGTTCTCTGCGGACACCCGTTGGTGCGGTGAGACCCCACCCCCCGTGGGCGCATCGATTCTTAGCTGAGACAACCACGCAAACTAGCTCCTCGATCTGTTCCGGCGACATGGGCTCGGCACTGAGTGCAGCTCTCGACAGCGCCGCTTTAGCAAATCCCCAGTGCCTCTCGCCATTTCCGTCTTGCCAAAGAGATCCGGCATCGCGCACATGCTGGAATATCCCAAGATGTTCCAATCCGCTGGAAAAGGAACCGTCAAATTCGGAACCTTTGTCGGTGATCATCATTTCTGGAATTCCGAAGGGCCTCGCCCAAAACTTCTGAAAGGCCACCCAGACGCCCCCAGAGGTCGGGCCCTTCAAAAGGGTACAGACTTGCAGATTCGATCCGTGATCTATCATGTTCAGCACTGGGCGAGTCTCTTCCAGAGCCTGAATATAGAAGAGATCAACGGCAACCAGCATGTTGAAACGATATGCCCGAGGAAGATGCGCTCGCCTGCGCCAACCAGGGCGCGAGACTCCACCACAGCTCGGACACTTAAGACATTGCGAGACCCACTGAACCACCTCCTTCTTGGCTCTGCCTACCTTCAGAGCTACGAGACAGTGTTCCCTTCGAGGATGCCCCAGGTTAATATGAAGCTTGCGGATTTCGTCATGCAAAACCTTAGGAGGCGCATGTGGGTCCCGGGACTTGCCTGCCTCCTCTCGAGGACCTCTGGTCTCTCGATCCCCCCCCCTCCGACTCACTTCCTCCCTCCAGAATCTCTGGATCCGCAGTTGGCTCGTCGGCCACTGCGGGAAAGGAGAATCCCCCCAAGCCGGCTCGAGCAGCCTGCTCGACGCCCTCGGCCAGGGCACTCGCCAGGCCGGGGTGGGAACGTTCAGCGGCCGAGGTCCTGGCGCCGCCGGGCACGAGAGAATGAGCATGGTTACCCCGGCAAATCTGACCACAACGCTTTAGAAGAAGGACTGTTAGAAATGAATATAGCCGGCTTCTTCGCCAGTCCGCCGCCCAGAGTTCGAGGCCCGAAAGCGCGCTGGCCCCCCCGAACCTCTGGACCCCCCTGTTGTTTCAAGAGAATTTCGATCGCCGAAAGTTGCCTCGAAAACGCTCTGAGAGGGTTCTCTATCAGACCCCCCCCGCCCCCCCTCGCCACCGGAAACGTGGCGACCTGAACAGCCGACCCCCAAGAGAAGATGCTCTCTTGTTCAGCCTTGTCTCTCCCATGCCCACTTATTCGGTGCCAATTCGGGGCGCCGGCCACGCGCGCACCTCTGCGCGGAGGAGTCATCATCACGAGCTCGGGTCTGTCCGTCTCTAGCACGTTCCACACGCGCGGTCTCTCCCGGGCCTTGCGGAGACCCCATCCTGTCTTATGATCCATGGACCGAGATCGCGGACATCCGCGGCGCCCCATCTCAGGAGCCACCCTGGGGGGAGAGAGAAGAGTTCAAGTAGAAGCGTTCGCCCTTGTCGAAGGAGCCCCTGAGACAGCGTCTGCCTTAGTTTCTTCTTGGGGGCCCTTAATTTCTTCACTCCCTCGCCCTGTAGAGAACTCCGGGCGCCCTCTCGAACTCCCCTGGGAACCGAGGCTGAGAACACATCTAAGGCCTGGTTAAGGAGGGGAGGGGGCGCTCGTCGATGAGAAACCAGCCCTTAGGAGGCGAGTCTGAGGCCCCAGCTGGAGCCCACATTGAGACGCCGACGTCCGAGTTCTGCAAACCCTGCAGCCGGTCAGCTAGATGTAGCGCTGAGGCCCCCGCCCAAAGGGAGTCGATCACCGTGGTAGTGCGCCTGGAGTTGGAGGGAGTGACCCTTAGTCGGCGAATCCCCGAAAAAGGTCCCTTGACTTCTTGGTTTCCCTGGGCCCTCAACGCGAGGTAGGCCATGAAACCCTGGGCCTCTAATGGGCCCAGACGTCTCTCGCTCCACTTTTCTAGAATGCTCCCCGGGCGGGACAGTCTTTCCAGTTCCGAAATCCCACAGCCACGAATCCAAGGTCGAAGACTTCTCTGGATTTGCCCCCGAGAATCCTGAACCCGAAATCGTTTCACTGCCCAAGCCCCTGGATCCGCCCCCATGGGAAGCACGCCTCCGAAGTCCTCCTGAAGCCCCCGAGGCAAATCGGAAACGGCCCAGACTGAGGAATAAGTGATGAACGATGAAAATGCATGAGCACCCGCATTCTTTTGCAATGCACGGGCGGACTCGCTCGGCAGCGATCTGTCGGGGCTCTCGTCGGCGACGGAGCTCCTCTCGGATATGAAAGTGCCCGGGTGACTTCCGGGCTGATCGATCTCGCTCTGGACTGGGGGGTCACCTATTCCTCGTCGTCGAAGATCTCCTCGGCCTCCATCGCGACCTCTGGGAGGCTCTGACTGCTGGTCGCTCCGGACAGATTGCCCCTCAGCATCTCCATCAGCTCTCCGAACTGGGTCCTCGTGGTCTCGAACTCGCGGCGCTGCTCGTGCATCCACTGGGCTATATCGGCCCTGTTGTCCTGTTGGTTCTTCGGGGGTGCCTCGAACTCGGGGCTGCGCCCCGCCCCGTCGAGCTTCCTGGCAGTCGGCGGACTCTTGCGGGCCGCGAGCTGCCTGGGCGGAGGTTTCCCCAGACCCACGGGCGGGGGCTTCCCCGGAATCATCTCTGGAACGAAATTAAACTTCTGCATCAGCGCCGCTGGGCGCCCGGGTCCCTGGCTGGAACGGGACCCCGGAAAGCGTGGAGGTTTCTCGCTCGGCTCGACGCTCTGCTAGTACTCCTGGTTCCGCACCTCGATGGCCAGCCCGAAGTCCTCCTGCTCCTGCTTGGCCCTGATGCACTCGCTCATGGCGGTCTCCTTCTCGTTCTTGATCTGCTGCTTCTCTGACTCCGTCAGCTTGTAGGCGCGCAGGCGAATTCCGCACTTCCGACAGTTGACCTATCGGGCGTGCTGGTTGGCATGGCTCGATCTGGACATCGCTGGGCGGCCACAGTCCTCTTCCTCGACCTTCAGCTCGTTGGCGCCGCCAAGGCTGGGAGCAACACTGGCCAGCAAACGAGACTCTGCGCGCGCCTCTAGCATCGCGAGGGGCGCCAGCGTCCAGCGACGCTAACGATGGGTCATGGGAGTCAGCAGGTAACGGCCCGGCCTGGTTCAGCAGGCCCTGCTCGACCTCGCTGAGCTCGCCCCCAGTGCAGTCCAAGTTCTTGAGACACCCGTTCTCCCATGGGTCGGCTGGAAAGTCCCAGTTCGCCTCGATATTCGAGTCCTCCTCGTCGACCGTCTCCAGCGTCTCTGCCGGAAGGTGGAGCGCTCCTTGCCTCGTGTTGCGCCGTGCCCGGGCCAGCGCTCCAGCGACGCGTCGCTTGTTCCTTCCGAGGGGTGACTGGGGTCGAGCTGCCATCGAGCCCCTCCTGGAATGCCCCCCCAGCACGGCAAGACAGCCGCGAAGAAATCTCGGAGTAGCCCCGACTGATGCAACAAATAAGAGAAGGAGGAAAGCGAGGGAGGGAAGCTGAAGCGCTACTGCCGGCCCGTCCGGGCCGCGGGGGTCCTGCTCCGGCTTCTCAGCGCTCGCCAGGTAGACGTCCGTGTGCCCCCGCCAGTAGTCGGGCATCTGGACCCCCTTCTCCGAGAGACGCCACTCGTCGTCGAAGATATGCTCTACCCAGATGTTGTTCTCATCTCAGAACTGGCAACTCGCGGTGCGCTTCCTGCTCAGCTGGTCGAACGCAGTGGGAAGATCCGAAAGGCTGCCGGGTTTGATCAGCTGCCCCCTCGGCTTCGCGTGGCGAATCCTGATTCTGTCGGGCATGACTTCCCGGAAGTCCTCTCTGTTCCTCGTGATGTGTCTTCGTATCTCCAGAGTCCTCTACTGGACAAGGCCAGGAAAACGCGCCTTCAGGCCCCGATCAAGCACGAACTCGCCACTCGGTTTCCCCGCGAGACAGATCGAGCGGTAACCGGGCGGAAACTTCATCATCGGGGTCCTCGAGGTCTCGTCGTCTCCAAGCTGTGCCGCCTTTTTCCTTCGCGTTGATCGCTGCCCCCAGGAAATCAAGAAAACCGGCCGGGGCGAGAGGGGGGCGCCGGCGCGGCGACACCAATAATCCCAACATGCCGCAACGATGAAACGACGGGGGCATAGCTGCGCGAGCCACGGGGCGAACGCGACCTCCCACCCCGTTCGCGAACGGCAGATCCGACTCGCACTTGACGTGAATGGCATGCCCCTTCTTCTCGAAGGCCGCCGTCGTGTTCCTCAGATCTGGCCCCCCGATTAATGCCTGAGCGGCCGCGGCATCGATGAACCCGCGGTCTTCCATGTTTCTCAGCTGGGCCCCTGACCCCCCCCCCCCCCCCCCCCCCCCCCCCCCCCCCCCCGCCTCGAAACTCGCCTGCTCTAGCAAGGTCGCTCAGCTCTGCAAGGAGGGGCCCCCGAATGCGTCGAACGAGAAGAGGCATCCATCGCTGGAGCTGAACGATGGCTTGGCCTGTCCCGCCGCCCCGGAAGAAGAACCGCCACCCTCCGACCGGATGCGATCAGCCTTGGAGCGATTTGGCTTCTTGCAGTCTTCGCGCCAATGTCCTTTCTCGCCGCAATTCGTGCATCTGGTCCGACGCTTGAGATCTTCCTTGCTGATCCGTCTTTGTCTTTGTACAGTCCCAGAGGCGCGCTTTCTGTCGCAGAACTCCCGGTCGACTTTGAGGGCTGCTTTTAGCTGTCTAGATTCTCGCCGCGCGCTTCTTCTTATCGTCGGCCTATTCTGTAAACGCCAGAACAGCTTCATCTTCATAGACGTCCTGGGATTCAAGACTCGCGAGAAACTCTGCAGTCTCTTCCTCGGAAAACTCGACATCGAAAATACGTGTTGCTTCCTCGCAGTCGGGCCCCCCTGCTGCTCAGTCGCGAAACTTTTGCCCCCGGAGACCTGTTGCCTGGGAAGAGCCGCCCGACCGGGAACGTCGAGCTTCAGTAGAGAGCTCCTCACCAATCGACTCGACATGTCCCTGCCCATCAGGGCCCCGAGGTTCACCTTCATCTGGCCTGTCAACTGCGATCATCCCCCCAGAAACCTCGCAACCAATGGATCCGGGAGGTCCAGGCCCTCAACGTCTGGGCACGAGAAAGCTGGCCATCCCTTCTGACCGCGAATTATGTCAAGGTCTCTCCTTTACGTATCGTATGATCGAACAAAGAGGCGCGATGAACTTCGCGCTCTTGGTCCCCGAGTCATTTTCCGCTCAACAATTTCAGATGATCCATCGGAACCTGGATCCCGGACTCGTCGTCCAATTGCTCTCGGATTCCTCGAAACTTCCCTTGGAGTTCCACTGGATAGGATTCCAACGCCTTCGCCGCCTGGGTCTTTGGGAGGAAGCTGGCCCTCTTGGACCGCGAGCGCAGGTTGGACAGGTGCACTTCTAAATGTTCCACTCCCAGAAACTGAGGGGGAGCAGAGAAGTTGCGGCTCCTCTCCGTAACAGCTTTTACCGCACTCCAACCTAATCTCCAGTCACCTGGCATCCACCACGAGGTACTGCCCCACCAACCTTCCCACCAATGATCACTCCACTCGTACTCGTCTCACTCGTTGGCCGGTCTCTCCTCCTATTCCTGTTGCTCTGTTCCTTCTGTGCCCTCCCCAGGCGTAGACACGAATGTTCCTGGCTCGTCTCCCTGAGCGTCTGCGTCAGCGACTGCGGCCTGCCTCCTTCTCCCTGGACCCAAGCTCCGGCCACCATTGAAATGGGGATCGGGAGAGGAGGCGGGCATTAGTTTATCCCTGCAGCGTGCCCGGAAAGTGGCCAGGACACCTGCGTCTGTCGCATGGCGGACGCCAAGCCTTAACGGCTATGACAGACAGATAGAGGAAGGAGGAGGGGAGGGGCACGACACTAGTTCGTGTAGAACTCGGCTGGTTTGGCCCACGAGGCGCCCAGGCCGCCAACATCTTCGATGTCGGCGTAAGGAAATCGAAACCAGAAGTGTGAATGTTGGGAATGCACCATCGATCAAATTCGCGTGGCCCATGCTGGCCTGGGTGCCGTCTGCCAGCACCCGGCCGTTCCAAATCTACGCGCACTTGACCAATTTCTTCGCGCCCGCGAGGTAAAACATATTCTACCACTTATCGACTGGGAGCTGGCCGCCGGAGCAGCCAGCTCCGCTGCCCAGCCGAATCGAAAGTTGCCCCGCAAGCTCAAATAGCATCGGCGCAGTGTAATCTAGTAGCATATACGGCGTCGTAGACGGTGTAATCCGCCGAACCCGATAATGCCCCCACCCCCGGGACCCCAAACCGAGAATTTGACCATCCCCCCCGGGCCCGGCCCAAACGCGCCATAGGGGGATAGACGGCCCGAAAATGGGCCAGGAGGGCCCCCAAAGGCCCCCTTATCAAAGACGCCCGAGATTGCCTCCAGACGGCTCACGCCGCTCCCAAGACACCCCAAGAGGCCTCCTTAGAGCGCCCCGAGATGCCAAATTCATTGACTTTCCAAAAAAAGCGTTTGACAGTTTTTGGCTTCCTTGTCTTTTCAGCTTTCCGACGCTCCAGGACGGCCCAAGAGGTGTTCAAAACCGCTCCAAGACGGCCCAAGAGGTTTTCAAAACCGCTCCAACACGGCCGAAGAGGTCCAAGGGCACCGACGGGCGGCCCAACAGAGCCCCGGAATGGCCCCAAAGCCGCCCAAGAGGCCCGACGGATGGCCCCAAGGCCGCCCCAAGAGGGGCCCAGGAGGGGGACAACCAGCCGAGGCTGCGAGCCTTCCGCCTCGAGAGGGCCCCAGGAAATCGCAAAGGCCCCCAGGGGGCCCAAGAGAGGACCCAACTGGCTTCAAGAAGGCCCCCCAGAGGCCTCAAAACTGCGTCCAAAAGACTTCCGAGAAGCCCCCCACGAGAGTCCAACCAACGCTTCGTCTTCGTCGTCCTCGTCGTCGACGTCATCGTCGCCGTTGTTGTCGCTGTCGTCGTCGTCGCCGTCGTCGTCCTCGTCGTCGTCGTCGTTGTCGTCTCCTGTTCCGCCCGCATCCAACAGTCGTCTATGTCCTCCTTCTCCCCGTCCCCAACCCTCTTTTTTTCTTTCTCTCTCTCTCTCTCTCTCTCTCTCTCTCTCTCTCTCTCTCTCTCTCTCTCTTTCTCTTCATCCATGATGCCCCCTCTCACCTTTCACACGTAAGCTACAGGGTACTTGAGATTTCATAATAAAAGGGAAGGGGTCTGGACCCTCCAAGATAAGCCATTCCAGACCTCCCCCGTGGGAGAACCCTCCAAAACATCGTCCCCAGATCCCCCAGGCCCTCCAAGATAGCCTGGAAGAGCTTCCCCCCGAAATGAGACCTCCCTCCCTTTATTACGAAATCTGGAGTACCTTGTGGACATTTCTTGGACCATAGATGCGGTACAATCTACGCATGCAATTCACGTTGACCGTCTTGAAACTGTCCTCCCCGCCGCTCGTGCAAACATCCCACCCTCCCACCCGCAACTCGGTCGCAAGACCACTCAAGACAAGACCGTGACGGTAGGTATCAGATGGCACTTGGCCACGACACCGACGACGACAGCGACACAGACGACGACGGCGCCGCCGACACCGACGACGACGACACCGACGACGTCTCCAACGACTTCGACGACGACAGCGACCCCGACGACGACGACACCGACGCCGACGCCGACGACGATGACAACGACGACGACGACGCCGACGACGACGACGCCGACGACGACGACGCCGACGACGAAAAAGACAACGACGACGACGACGACAAAGACGTCGCCAACGACGACGACGACGACAACGACGTCGCCAACGAAGACGACGACGAGGGAGGAGGGAGGACGACGACGGCGACAACGACGACAACGACGACGACGACGACGACGAGGGAGGAGGGAGGACGGCGACGACGCGAACGACGAAGAAGGAGGAAGGACGGCGACGCCGACGACGACAACGACGAGGGAGGAAGGAAGACGACGACGACGACGACGACGACGACGGCGACGACATAGGAAGGACGACGACGAGACGCCGACGACGGACGACGACGACGACGAGGGAGGAGGAATGACGACCACGGCGACAACGACGACGGAAACGACCACGACGCCAACGAGGACGACGACGACGAACACGAGGAAAGACACAGGACGACGTAGGCGACGACGACGACGACGCGGGAGGAGGGAGGACGGCGACGACGACGACGACGACGCAACAGCGCGCGCGCACGTTTTGTTGTTGAAAACCAGTGTTGCGAAACCGTGGGTGTTTGAAGGCTTTTTGGACACACGATTTTGAAATCCGTCCGAAACCGATGGGTTTTGAAGGATTTCGGCATGCGCGCGCGACGACGCGCGCGTCTTCCCTTCGTCCCATTTGTTGCAGAGGATTCTCGCGACGGCACACGCGCAAGGGCGTTCGACGGATTTCGACATGCGCGCGTGAAACCCGTTTCATAGAATTATGTGAAAACGTTGAAAAACCTATGGTTTTCTTAAGATTTCGCAAGACCTCGCGCGGAAACTTTGTTTAGCAAATCAGTGTTGCGAAACCCTATGCTTTGTATGTTGTTTTCCTTGTTTTGTATAGAAAAAAACTCGATTGCGAAAACCTTCCGGCACCGAAGGTGTTGATGGATTTCGGCATGCGCGCGAGACGACGCGCGCGTGCACTTCGTCACATCTGTTGCAAGGGATTCGAGAAAAAATGCTATGTTAGAGCAAGCATGTTGCCGCATAGTGTTTTTTTCCACAAGGAACCTCAGGGGGGATACCGGCTGGCCTGGGACATTGTGGTTTCATTTTTCTTCCAGCGCATATTCTGGGACACTGCGATTTCAAAGTTAGGATGGACATGTGGTCAGAATCGCATATGACTTACATACCCGAAAAGGGTACCGATAACGCCAGTGGGGGAGGGGGGCAGAAAGGAATATTAATCACTTGCCGAACTTGAAGTTGACAACTCCACTGCTCGCGCAATCCTCCCACCCGCCCACCCGCAACTTGGTTTGCAAAACCCATGCGGCGCCGAGCGCAGACATCGCCCCGGGGTCGTCTTGGAGCTGAGCGCCGACGCCGACGACGACGACGACGAAGACGACGACGACGACGTCGGCGACGAAGACGACGACGAGGGAGGAGGGAGGACGACGACGGCGACAACGACGACAACGACGACGACGACGACGGAGGAGGGAGGACGGCGACGACGCGAAAGACGAAGTAGGAGGGAGGACGGCGACGCCGACGACGACAACGACGAGGGAGGAGGGAAGACGACGACGAGACGACGACGACAACGACGACGACGACGGCGACGAAATAGGAGGGACGACGACGAGACGCCGACGACGGACGACGACGACGACGAGGGAGGAGGAGGCAGGGCGACCACGGCGACAACGACGAGGGAAACGACCACGATGCCAAAGAGGACGATGACGAACGCGAGGAGCGACACAGGACGACGTAGGCGACGACGACGACCACGAGGGAGGAGGGAGGACGGCGACGACGGCGACGACGACGACGGCGCCGCCAGAGCGCGCGCGAAATTTGTTGTTGAAAATCCGCGTTGCGAAACCTTGGGTATTTGAAAGTTGTTTTGGCATTTATATATATATATATATAGAGAGAGAGAGAGAGAGAGAGAGAGAGAAAAACAAAAAAACTACAAAAAAAAAAAAAAACAAAAAAAAAAAAAAAAAAAAAAATGCAAGGGGGGCCCAGTGGCAAGGAGGGGAAGGACGGGGGCGAGGGGGGAGGAAGGGGGGAGGGACACGCGCGCGCGCCGCGCGCGCGCTCAGCCGCCCGCCGGGGCCCGCGCAGCCCGCGGCAGGCGGGGGCGTGGCGGCGCCTCCGCCCCAGCGTGTCGCCAGCTGGTGGGTGCCGCAGCAGCCCTGCGGCCGCGCCGTCGCGAGCCGCGCTCACGCTCAGCGCTCGGCGCCAGGCGGCGGCGCTCCCGCGCCGGCCTGCCCCTCGAGGGCGCCCACCAGGGCCCTGCCCACCTCGAGGATGGGCCCCATGGCGGCGGGGTCGCCCGCGATTGCTCGCAGGGCGGTCGCCTGCTCGTGCGCCGCCCCAGCGCCCTCGCCCACGATTGCTCGCAGGGCGGCCGCCTGCTGGCGGAGCGCCGCGGCCCCTTTGCCAGCCTCCGGGCGTTCCTGGGGCTCCAGCCGCTCGCCGGCCCCTGTCGCCGCGCCGCCACCCGGCGGGGGGGGCGGCGGCAGCCAGCCCGCGCCGACGCCGTAGGCGTCAGCGCCTGCGTCGTCTGCTGCGTCCGCCCAGCGCTCGCGCCCGCGCTTCGCGGGGAGCGCCGCCTGCGCCCGCGGCGCGCCCTGCTGCCGCGGCGGGGTCACCACCGCGGTGGGCGCGGCGGGCGGGGCCGAACCGGCCCGGGAGCGGCCCCTCGGCGCGGCCGCTGCCGGGGCAGCGCCGCCTGCGGTGGGCTGCGCGGGCGCCCACCGCAGGCGGGAAACCCTGTGTTTTTGTATGTGTTTTGGAAACTCGATTGCGAAATCCTTCCGGCACCAAAGGTTTTTGAAGGAATCCGGCATGCGCGCGCGACGACGCGCGCGTCTGCACTTCGTCTATTTGTTTGCAAGGGATTCGTGAACAAATGCTATGCTAGAACATAAAATGTCACCGCATAGCGTTTACTTTAACAGGGGAACCTCAGGGGGGATACCGACTGGCCTGGGACATTGTGATTTCATATGTATGATGGACATGTGGTCAGAATCGTATATGATTTACATACCCGAAAAGAGGTACCGATAACGCCGGGGGGGTGGTAGAGTCTATTCTCTTTTCAAAAAAGAGAATCTATGCGGTGCAATCTCTGCGGGGCAGTCTATGTGGCGAGCGGCGCCAGGCGGCGACAGGCAAATTTCGCGGCGACAGGTGGTGACGGCGGCGAACGGCGACGGGCGGCACCGGCGGCGTGGGCAGTCCCGTGACATTCGGGAAACCTCCCGCGCCCGTGATGATTCCCAAAATTCACGGGGGAATTCAACAATGGCCGGGTATGGGACAGAGGACTAATTCAAGGGGCTGGCGGATGTGGCGTAAGCCTATAGAAACCACGTCCGGACGTGACGTGTTGAGCGGCAGCGTTTTCTGCGGAAACGATAATGCAACGTATCCAATGTGTCCAATGATTCAACAATTTCAATGTATCCGGGTCTTACATAATTTATGCATATCACATTATGTTACATTATTATGCAAACCTCCGTAACCCCCTTAACTCTAATGTGCTACCCCACATCCGTCGACCCTGTCTGACCCCTTCCTCCCAAGGCACAAAAACCTTCCGAAACCTATAGGAAATCTGTTATTTCGGCCTGTTCGCCCTCTTGGGGTACCCATGCAGTGGCGGCTTTCGAAGATCGCCCTGCACGGGGATTCCTCGTGCCTGCTCCGGAAACATTTCGAAGAGAAACCAAGAGGCCTCGGCGAGCACCCGCATGTGGGGGGAGTCCAAGTCCCCTCCCCCGCCGATGTACGACCGTTACAATTACCCGCTTGGTGTACGTGTGTGGCCCAGGTGACGACCGTTGTGCGTCAGACGATATCCGCCAGCCCCCTTGCGGGGCCACCAGGCTGCAGGACGAAGTTGCTGCTCCCTGCACCAGTTGCAGTTTCAAGTCTCCAGTGTTACGACCCTGCGTTCTGCTTCCTACTGTAAATTGTTGAAGTCCGCGCGAGGGGGGGCAGCCTCAAACCATCCGGTTACCACGCCCGGTTCGCGCTCTCTGAATTCATGGGGGGGCGTGGGACAAGTAGAACTACGTGAGAGTCGCGTCCCCAAGGCCATACTCCCTTTGTAAGTTATGCAAGAGTCGCGTCTCCGAGGCCACAACCCCCAATAGCATACACAATGCTTGCGTCCCCGAGGCAACAAACCCTCGACAAATTACTCAATGTTCGCATCCCCGAGGCAATCAACCTTCGTACATTACGCAGCACTCGCATCCCAGAAGCCATACACCTTCGCAAATTATACAGTCTTCGCATTGCCGAGGCCAACAGTGTACCCAAACGGCCCAAGAGGGCCTAAAGAGGCCCCAAGAGCGTTCCATGAGGCATCTCGAAAGAGCGCCAAAATGCAAAATTCGTAGATTCTACAAAAGTGCTTGAAGGATGTTGGCTTTCTCGCGTTTTCGGCTTTCCGACGCTCCAAGACGGCTCAAGAGACTTCCAAGACCGCCCCAAGACGCATACAAGAGGGCCCCAAGACGGCCCAAGAAGGCTCCCAAATGGCCCAACACACGCCCAAGACGGCCCAAGAGGGCCCCAAGACGGCCCCAGGAGGGGCCCACGCAGGGGACCACGAATCGAACATTCGATATTTGTGCCCGGAGAAGCCCCCAGGAGACCCCAAGAGGCGCCCAAGAGGCCTCCAGTGTACCCAAAAGATACCCCACGAGGCTCCAAGAGGCCCCCAAGAGACGCCCAAACCGCCTCCAAGAGGCCCCCGAGAGGCTCCCCACGGCACCCCAACACATATACAGGAGGCTTCAGACCCACAACCCAGGCACAGTGTCGGGATGGGCCGAATGCCACTAGGATAACGCCAATGTCTCAATTTGCGCTGATGTTTCCTATCCGCCCCCGCATGATGTTCCCAGATGCGCCAAGGCAGCGCCGAGACGTACCGAAGCGACTCTGATATATCCCATTATGATAGAAAGGGGGCCCGCGGCAGGGGGCTAAGCCCTCACGGATGAAAAGCAATATCAATGGCGGCGCCCGAAGACACAAAAAAGTGGACAAGGAGGAACAAATCGGCGAAGACGGCGGCGGCGACGACCACACAGGGCTGCTGGATGCTGCGCTCTCGCCTGGTCACCTGACTCGGCAGCCCGGCCACGCACACCGCGCACCAGCCGCCGCCCTCCTCCTCCACGACGGGGAGAGGGCCCGCGGCACGGGTCGACGACGACAGCGACGACCACCACGAGAACGACGGCCACCAGCGTCGACGATCCAGGGAAGGCTCCAGGATTGCGAAGGCCTGGCGGCCGGTGCCACCGACCCTGAAGGACGACGACGACGACTACGACGACAGCTTCATGACGGCGAGGGAGGACAGGGAAGGGAAAACTGTTGACTGCTGCTGCTGGCGCTCATGGTCTCTACGCCGCGGCGGGGGGAGAGCGGCACGCGTGCACGACGGCAGCGACGACCACCGCCGCATTCACGCTCTTGGCGGCGAGGGAGGACAGGGAAGGGGATGGAAGGAGCGAAGGAGGACCACGATCTTGTGGCGAGGGAGGAGGGCAAGAGAGGGCGGGCGGGGGAAATTGCTGTTTGCTGCTACGGGCTCATGGCCTCCCGCCGCGACGGGGAGAGGACCCGCGGCACGGTGGACGATCACAGCGACGACCACCGCCACAATCACGATCTTGACGGCGATGGAGGACGGGGAAGGGGAAGGTGTAGTAGGAGAGCTCCAAGCAATACACCACCGCAAGCCCTGGCCAGGCCCATCCTGGGCCCTAGACTGGTGTGCAGGCCCTGCTGGCCCAGGCCTAGAGGTCTGTACACCAGTCCAGGGCCCAGGATGGGCCTGGCCGGGGCAGGTGGTGATACTGTTGACGTCCCTCCGAAGGTGTTTTTCCCACCCAATAGCAGGCGGCGCGTTCCGGGGGGAAGTGGGAAGGGGCGGGCCTTCTCAGAAGGCTCGGAAGTTTCCCAGCCTTCTAAGAAGTTTCCTAAGCCTTCCCTGACGACACAAGAAGCTTCTCAGAAGACCATGGGGCCGATAAGAAGCCCCGCCGACTTCTGCGAGGGCCTTCTCCCTCTCATGTCATTTCCGCTCGCCGCCGAGATAGGTCGGGGTTGTTAGACTCAGAAGAGAGAGCTCCTGACTCGCCTCGCGCACCCTACATAGCGCGGCCGTCAGGCCATAAAGGTCTCGGTGCTCCCTGGGTAAGCCGCCTCGCGTCTTCGAGAGACGACGGCTGCATCTCAATGGTCCCCCGAAACAGCAAAGCCGCGTTTCGCCGGTTTCAAACTGTCTCTGGAAAACGTCTGCCGGAATCGGGAAATAAATCTATGGGATTAGAACTGTAAACAAAACAAACGACGACGGAACTGGGAACAAAAACGGCGCATGAACTTGCCAAACAACTACAACAAAGATCTGGTAACAAGAACGCCCTGGTCATTTCCAGGGCCCGGTAGTCAGTAGCGGCTGCATACCTCGGGTCGCACGACAAGATTGGGATATCAAAGGGGGGGATATCAAAGGGGGGGGGCAGCCCCTGAAACCCACAGGGCACGAGGAGGAGCAGGCGGAGGAGGAGGAATGGCCCCTGCATGCAGCGAAATTCCGTACCCCCCCCCTTTCCCTATCCCCCTTTGTCGTTCGGCCCGAATGCCGCGGCCGCCGATCCCATACATCACGACCCGCTGGGGAAGGGGAGGCGGCGGAGAGGAGCGAGGAACCTCGTGGCGCGGGCTCGGCGGGGCGAGCGAAAGGCTGGGGCCGAGCTGGCGCTAGGAGGAGGAGGAGGAGGAGGAGGAGGAGGAGGCTGTCGTTCGGCCCGCATGCCGCGGCCGCCGAGAGTCCCAAAAGGGGCCCGGTGCTCCCCGGGTGTGAAGCCTCGCGCTCTGGAGCGGGGGCCGCCCGAAGCCGCCCCGCTCGTCTTGGGGGCTTCTGGCCTCCGAAGGTGGCCCCGTGGGACAGCCTCCATCCTGCTCCCCTTTCCTCCCTCCTCCTCCTCCTTCCTCCTCCTCTCTTCTCCTCCCTCTTCCTCTTCCTCCTCCCCCCTCCCTTTGTCTCCCTCCTCCTTCCTTCTCATCCTCTTCCGCCGTTTTTCGCTGTCCACCGCCCTCCTCTTCCCAGGGAGACCACCTGAGGCTTCCGCAAGGAGTCGAAGAACCGAGGATGTGTGTGTATATATATATATATATAACAAGAGACATGTGACATGTCGGCCCCTATCCCTGGATTTGGGCGGTTCTCGGGAGTTGCTAGAGATGTCCCCAGAGAAGGTCCTGCCCAGGGGCGCTAGATATGGCCCCAGGCCTTCCACCAACAACAACAAATCTGCGGTTGAATTGGTTATTGGATTATCGGGGTGTCACCCCTCAGGTATACAATGCTAGCACGCATGCGCCAATCGTTTGTGGAGGGGTGTTCCAGGGTGTGTGAAACCGGGCTCTAGGTACATTTGCATTGCTGCAAGGACCCCCATTATCCCTATCGACCACCCTTATGCTCTGACCGTGAAGCATCGAGAATGGCACAAGTGCGTTTGGCTGTGGGCAGTTGGGCAACGTCGCAAGCGTGTAGAAAGACGCATGAAGATGCTCCGCGGTGCGCCCTAACGCGCGCAAGCCTTCTCTCTGTTTCAACCGCACGCGTGACACCACATAGTAAAATCTGGTCTCGCGAACCGTATCGCGTACATTTGAATTCGGCAATGTTGTCAGCAGCTGGGGTCAGAACAGGTAAGACATCACCAATAGCTTTATGGTGTCGTCTTCGGAATGGCGATCTTGCCTTCGCTTGGCGCCGTTCGGCGTACGGTGTCGGACGCTAGCGGGACACTACCGTATCTATGAATATCATATATCGTGGGACATGTAGAGCGAGTCCAATACGACGTTCGAGCGAAACTGAAACGGCATCAAAACGAAACGGGGAGCAGCGTGCAGTGTTGAGCGCTGAATTCCTCAATCGAACTACGGACACTGTGCAATGCGGCACTACCTGTCGCGCCGACGTTTGTTTGGCCGGGGGGGGGGGGGGGGGCAAAACTGCGGCGGTGATGGCGCTTTGTTGGCCAAGGATGTGTGCTTCTCCTGTCCAGGAGACTGCGTTCGGAAGTGTCATTAATGGCCCACTGCAGGCGTTCTCATTGTCGGGCGACGGTGCCAGGCGGCTCGCGCCAGCCCAGAGGGAGGGAAAGTTTTGTCCGCCCAGGCGTGCTTCATGACGGGGCGCTTCGAGTCCCCAGGCCGGCGCACTCCCTTCCCACAACGCGTTGGACTGGAAGGCGAGCTGCAAGGCAGGACTGCGCCGCGAATCAGAAGCGGTTTTTGACTCCTCGAAAAAATGAGTCCGTGGGTCTTGATTAGATATTCGACCGCGCTCGCGTCACAGAGCCCCCGCCCCCCGCAAGAAGCGAATGTCACCCCCTCGATCCTCCAGCATCCCTCCTCCGACCCCGCACGCGACGGAATGCGTCGTAAGAGGGAGAAGGATCATGGCGAGGGAGGAGGACACAGAGGAGAAGGCGGAGGAGAACGGGAAGGGGTCAGGAAGGATGAGGGAGGAACACGAAAAGAAGGAATGAGAAAGGAGGAGGGAGATGAAGCTCCACTTCTCGACTTTGGAAGCTAATCTGCTTTCCTGCGAAGCTGGATGGGTAGGCACGCCGCGCAATGACCATGTCGGCGGCTCGAGCGGGCCAGTCGCCCGTCCCACGAAATTACCTAATTATCCTCATCCTTCTGCCACCTCTCAATTCTCCGCTGCCCGTGGATTTGGCGAGGCGATTCCGACTTGACGCGGTTTGTGACAAATCTTAGTTTGACGAGATTTGATCAAGGTTTACCGATTTGTCGCGATTTGACGAGCAGCGATTTCCTCGATACATCTGCGATGTTTTGAGGGAGGCTTTGAAGATTGCGCCATGGGGGGCCCAATAATTTTACGACGGACCCCGCCTTGGAAATCTTGAAACGAAAACTCATGGGGATCTGGGTCTACGATTGGTCTCCCACTCTTGTGGAGATCCGGGTCGGAGAGCCCAATGCCCGAGGGGGGGACAAAAAGCGCCGGAAACAATGGAGAGAGCCCGAACTCAGGAAAGACGGAACTAGAAGGAATCTGAATGAAAGAAGAGCCGGAATGGGAGGAATCGGGAATGGGGGAGGCGCAGCAATGGAGAACCAGAGTGGGAAGAATATATTAGAATAGGAAGGAACGGGAATGGGACAGAAAAGAAGTCGAACTGGGCGCCGAAGGGGAGGGGGGGCTGGAATAGGACGATACCGACATAGGAGGTTGGAACCAGGATGATCTAGGTGCGAAGAGCCAGCACGGCAAGAAACCAGAGGAAGTGAAAGGGACTGGAATGGGAAAGAATGAAAAATAGTGGAAAGAGCCGAAACGGGAGGAAACGGGGGTCCCAAGAAACCCGAATGTGAGAAAAACATAACGAGAAGAAGAGCTGGCATGGGAGGGGCCCGAACGGGAGGAGCCCGAGTGCGTTGAATCCAAGCCAGGAGAGAGCTGGAATATGATTGAGCGGGAGTGGAAAGAGGTAGCTGGAATTGAGAGCTGAAAGGCAAGGGAAGAACCCGAAAAAAGAGGGCGCCGTGGAGGAGAAATGCTCCCGAATTGGAGGGATCTGGAATGGGAAAGAATAAGAAGGATAGCGGGAAACCGGAAACTGACGACGTCGGAATGGGGGGACACGTGGGGGTCAGACTCGGCAGGAATCAGAAAGGGATATGGGGCCCGAATGGGAAGGAAAACCGTACTGGGCGGGAGCCATAAAGGGAGGGAGCTGGGGGCAGCCAGAATCAGAGAGAGCCCCGGCGAGAGGAGCTGGAACGGTGGGAGGAACGGACGGGCTGGAACGGGAATGATCCTCTGCCTCCTCCTCCTCCCCCTCATCCTTCAATCCCACCAGCCCTTTGGGCGTGAGTGGTTTAGGGAGCTCTCTCTGTTCTCAACCCCCCTTCTTCCCCTTCGGGGAGGGGTTTACCCCTCCCCCTACCCCCTCCCCCTGGACCTGGAGAGGTCCTTTCGCGGGTCGTCAGAGGAGTCTTTTTCGACTCCTGGGAGGGCTAAAAAACGACACCCCTCACGAGGATTCTGGCCCCGACGGGGGGAGGGAGAAAAGTGCTCCCCTCTTCTTTGAAGCCAAAATCATTGATTTTACTACGGTGTTGGCCCCATTTTGGCATTCTGAGGGGGCAGCGCTAATTAAAGCTCCCCTCTTCTTTCAAGCCAAAATCATTGATTTTACTAAGGTTTTGGCCCCATTTTGGCTTTCTGAGGGGGCAGCGCTAATTAAAGCTCCCCTCTTCTATGATCGATTTCCTCCAAGATGGCCCCAAGAAGCGCCCAGGAGGCACCAAGAGGCCCCAAGATGGCCCCAAGAGGCCCCCAGGAGGCCCCCAAGAGGATCCCAAACGGCCCAAAGAGGCCCCCCCGAGGCACCCAAGACGCCGAAAAACCCATCAGGACGACCCTCTACTCGCCTGGGCGTCGTTTCTGGACGGGCAGGAGGAGGGGCCCGAACGACTCACACCAGGACGAGGGGCCCGAACAACTCACACCACGAGAAGCCCGAACGACTCACACCAGGACGAAGAGCCCGAACGACTCACACCACGAAGAGCCCGAACGACTCACACCAGGAAGAAGGGCCCGAACGACTCACACCAGGACGAGAAGCCCGAACGACTCAAACCACGAGGAGCGCTTTCTCTCCCTCCTCCTCCGCCTCGTCCTTCTCCCGCTCCCACCACAAGGAGGATGTACAAGGAGGCGGGAGGAAGGAGGAACAGGGGAGATATGCGGGGGCAGGCGGAAACACGCCTGAAAAACACGACTGTCGGCATGCTTCGCTAGAGTTGCTGTTTTGAGATGGGCTGGTGGGGATACGCGAAGCGTGAAGAATTTTTGTTTGCTAGCTCAATCCTCGCCTTCGTCCGATTGTCGCTGTTATGTGGTCCCGTTTCCGCGGAATCTTCTTAGAAATCACAGCCCCAGTCCACACCTGTGGCAGCCCAACCCGTACCAGTGGAAAACCACGTCCGCAATTGTGAACACTGGGCCAATACATGCAGAAACACACGTCCGCAATTCGGGGAGCCCACATTCAATTGTGACAACCTGCGTTCGACAGTGGGATTCCTTGCGACTGGGTGGATGTTTACTTCGACAACGCATAACATTACGCATCGCGTTGCAGAGTGAATCGCGCCGTGCGCGCGCGCGCGCTCGGTTGCCCTTGGCGGTCATGTGATTTTCCTTTGTCGATTCGTTCGGCTTGCGGGAGAAATTTGACCTCGAGGCTGTCGTCGCGTGGTGGCGTTTTGGGGCGGGGGGCGCCGCGAGCGACCGCCAACTCGAGCGGGCGCGCGGACGCGCCGCGGAGCCGATTTGAGAAACACGACTTGTGACGATTCGTTGTTTGATCGATCCCGTTTTGTGATTCGAATTGTTTGCGGGGGGGGCCAACACCCTGGGGGCGCTTCGGCCCAGGGGCACTTCCAGCAACGCCCAAGGTTTTCGAATAGACCAAAAAATTGGTGCCCAACCCTGGGATATACGATTGGGGGGCGTCCATCCTCGATCGGGGTGCGTCCGAATACTCATTTCGGGGTGTATCCCACAAGTCCCCCCCATTTTTCTGAACGGTCAAACTTTTCGGGCGGAGTTCGGGGACCGGGGGAGAAACATCGCTTGCGATCGAACGCGCGCGCCCCGCGAGACGCGACTTCGGGGCCCCAGCTCTGTATCCGACCGAGCGGCGGCGGGCCTCCTCGAGCGTGGCGAAGGACCGGAACTCATTTATCTGTCCATTTGCGGTAACTTCTGTTATAGGGGGTAGGGGTAACACTGGCCAGCGCGCCCCCCCCAAGGCGCGCGTGCAGCGCCAGCGCAACAATCGCCGGCGTACACCAATCCCGACGAAGCCCAAGCTCGGGAAAGTCATGGCGGGCCCGAGCGGAGCAAATCCCACCGGCCCTCTAGGGCATGAATGAATGGTTTAGAGCGCGTCCACTTTTACCCCTCCTTTTTTTCCGTTCCGGGGAGGGGGCGGCGTTCGCGGGTGGTTGGGACGCGCGAGATGCCCTCGGCGAGAAGGCCAACATGATTGATGTTACCTGGGTTTGGGCCGCACGTTGGCTTTGGCTTCATGTTGGGGGACGCCAATTAAAAATGCCCCTCCTGCGATCGACCCCCTCCAACATGGCCCCCGAGGCCCCTGGGGGTGCCACAAACGGCCCCGACGCGGCCCTAATAAGTGCCCACGACGCTCCAAGAAACCCCCAGTATGCCCCCAACATGTATCCAAAAGGCTCCTAAAATACCACCAAGAGGCCCTTGGGGGCCCGTCCACCTCTGGCTTCCGCATCGCGCCAGCCACAGATTCGCAGCGCACGGAGGTCAACTGAAGTGCCTCCACATTGATCGCTACGCGATGGCAGAACCACAAGAACCTAGAATCACCCCCCTCCTTTCCCTGTTGTTGCTGCTGTTGTTCCTGCTCCTGCTCCTGCTCCTGATTATGCTCCTGCTCCTCCTCCTCCTCCTCCTCCTCCTCCTCCTGCGGCGGCCGCGTGTCTGCCGCGCGCCGGGGGCACATTGATCGGGGGCCGGCGCAACCCCCCAACCCCAGGACAAGCACGCCGCTCAGCGGCGAGCAAGCCCCGGAGCCGCCGAGGGGGTGCGCCGACCGGGGCCTCTACCTCGCATACACGGGAGCACGGCGGCGACGCCCAGCAAAATGTAGCCGAGCGCGAGCGCCGGTCGCCCGCCCCCGGCGCCGCCCGCAGCTCCGCGCGCGCCAGCCGCCGTCGGGCCCCAGTGGCCCGGCGCGCCGCGCCCCGCGGCCGCGGCCCACCCAGTTCCCCGGCGGGGCAGCAGCGGCAGCAGCGCTGCGCCTGCCAGCGCCCCTCCGAGCCGCACGGGCGGCGCTGCGCTGCGCCGTGCCAGGCCGCCCAGCGCCGGCGCCGCTGGCGCCGCCGCCGCGCCGCAGTTGCCCGGCCGCCTCGGCGCGCGCGCCAGCGCCCGCGGAGCAGCGCCCGAGCCCCAGCTGCAGCGGCGCGCCCGCCAGCCGCTCGGCGCGCGCCCCCAGCGCCAGCCGCTCAGCTCAGCTGGGGCCGCTCCCCCGCGCTCAGCTCGCGCGCGCGCGGCGGGGCGCCGGCTCGGCGCCGCCTGCCCCGCGGCGCGTCACCCCGCGCGCGGCCAGGCAGGCAGAGCGGAAGGCCTCCGCGTTCCCGCGCTGCAGCGTCGCCGCGAGGCTCTGGCGAGCCGCCGCCAGCACGGCGGCGTCGCCGCGCGCCCAAGTGCGGAGGAGCGCCTGCGCCTCTGCCCCAGCGCGCCCCAGCGCCTCCAGCGCGAAGGCCGCGAGGGCCGGGCCTGGGTAGCGCCTGCGTTTGCGCTCCTCCGCGGCTGCCGCGGCCGCGCCGCCCCGGACGGCTCGGCCCCGGCCCGCCGGCGCGTCTGCGCCCAGGGCGGCGTCCGCGACCACCGCGTCGACGCAGGACGCGCTGGCAGCGGGGTCGGTGAAGACCACGTCAAGGCGGGCTGCCTCGACAGAGCCGTCCGCCCGAGCCCGGTCCCGGGCGGGCGCGAACTGCTCCGTGCCCACGCCCGCTGCGCCCCGGGCCTGCAGCCAGCCGGCGAGCCAGGCCCCTGACGCCGTCGTGGCGGTGGCTCGTGCCGCCGCCGACGCGGCAGCACAGGCAGTGCCCCGGCGTCGCGGCCAGGTCGGCCCCGCAGAGAGCGCCGCCCCCCCGGCGCCGGAGGCAGGTGGCGCTGGCGCCCGCGGGCGCAGGCAGCTGTAGTCGCAGCGCCAAGGCTGGGAGGAAGTGCGCGTCCGCCATGACGTGGCCCTCCTCCGTCGGCGGCAGGAGCCAGCTTCCCGCGCCCTTCCCGCTGGCCGAGCGGAGCTACGCTGCGCGGCTCGGCGGCAGGGCGCCCAGGAGCCGCTGCCGGCGCGCGCGTTGCTCCGGCGCCGCGAGGGCCCGCTGCGCCTCGGCCCTCGGCCCCGCGGCGGCGCACAGCCAGTCCGCGCCGCGCGCCTGGAGCGCGCGGCCCGCGCCCTCGGCCCCCCTCCACGCCGCCGGGCAAACCTGCTGGAAGGCCTCGAGGCTGGGCAGGCCGAGCCCCCTGCAGACGCCGGCCAGACACGCCTGCCAAGCCCCCACAAAGGCCGGGGGCCCCCTGTGCGCGAGGCCCTGGAGGCCGAGCCCGCCAGCGGCGAGGGGCAGGAGGGCCAGGTCGCTCGCGAGGGCGGGGAGCTCCTGGCGCCCGGCGAGCGGCTTCAGGATCTCGTGCACGTGGCCGAGAACCACTGCGTCGTAACCTTGGCACCACGCCTCGTCGAGCAGGTGCGCCCTCGCGTGGTGCAGGGCCGCGCCGTTGGCGAAGGTGCGAAGCAGCGAGAGCTCGTCTTGGGCGCGCAGCCCGTGCTCTCGGAGCTGGCGGAGGGCCGCGAGGTAGGCGTCGAGGTGGTCCCGGGCCGCCTGCGGGGCGGCAGCCGGCGAGAAGCTCGCCCTTGCAGGGCCCCGCGCCGAGAAGAGCCCCGGCGCGGCGAGGAGCGCCGCTGCCAGCGCGCGCGGTCTGCCCACGGCGCACACGTCGTCGAGGTACGCCACCACCTTGGCCTCGCTCCGCCTCTTGCGGGGGAAGGGGGGGAAAGGGGGGCAAAAAGGCGAGAGCGCGGGGGCGGGGAAAGGGATGGAAGGGATGGGGGGGCAGGCAGGAGGGGGAAGGAGGGATGGGGGAGAAGGATGAGGGAATGGAGGGGAACAAAAAAGAAATAATGAGGATGGGAAGCCAGAGATGGCGGGAAATGAAAAGGGGGGGGGGGGGCAAGAAGCGGGGCGTCGCGAGCACGGGAAGATCGGGGTGCATGAGCTTACTTTTTTATATATAAATAAAAAAATGAGCACCCCCTTTCCCACCCGCGAACGAACGCGGTGGGCCTGCGCAGAAAAACAAAAATGATGCGCGGGCCCCCGCGCGCGCGCGAAACCGCAGTGGCCGGTCGGCGCGGGGCCCGCTGGTCGTTGAGGCAGGCCTCTGGGCCCCGCGACTGCACGCTGCACTTTGGCGGCCGCTGTCGCGACCCCGAGTGCTCCCCCCCGGCGGCCCTGATCTAGCTGCGCTCGCTGGGCGACGCGCTGGCGCCTTTGGGCCTCCCGCGCTGGATTCCCGCCCCGCAGTGGAAAGCGCTGCTTTGCCCATGTTCGCCAAGAAAGCGATTGCCATGACAATGGCCTTGATTCAGAATGGCTGAGAGGCGACTGCCTTCCTCTTCGATTTCCCCCCATCATCATGCTGCCCCCTCTCCCCGTCCCTTGCCTCCCTCGCCCTCTTCCTACTCGCCGTCCTCGTCCTCGTACTGTTTTTGCCCCTCCTCGCCCTCCTCGCCCCCCCCCCTGCCCCCCCCATTTAATCCTCGCCCCCCCCCCCCCCCGCCCGCACGGCCCCCCCCCTGACGCGCCAGGTCGAATGTTTTGTTAGAGGAAGCCCCGAATGAAACTCGAGCGACATTTGTTAATCTCGGTCGCGATTCGTTCGGGACCCCCCCCCCGAAACTCCGCTGTGAGCCGCCCAGAGAAAACGCCGAAGAGGGCCCGCGAGCGGCCCGAGACGGCCCCGCGACGGCCTCGAGAGATTCCCGAATGCAGGAGCCACGAGAGTGCCCCTCAGAAGCCCGGGGAAGCGAAACACAAAGAAATGTCTGGGACCTGGCGCGGGCTGCGGAACATTGCCGCGGGCCCCAAACACGGCCGCGGAATCGAAAGTCAACCCCGACAGCGCTTAGATAGGCTCGAGGCGGGCCAAGATAAATCTAGGGCTGGCCCAGGTAGCTCGAGAGGGGTTTAGCCGGGTTCGAGGCCGCGGAGGTAGGTTTGGGAACGTTCTAAATAAGTGCGGGGCGAATTGGGGTACATTGCTTAACGGGTTCCTGGACTACGTGTCGGGCGGGTTTGTAAAAATTGAGACATGCTCTAGATTGGTTATGGGCGGGTTTCCGGGCTCCCATCGGTTTGCGCAAGGTTCTTCGATCGGTTGAGACTGCGTTAAAACCAGGTTTAGACATGCTTTGGAGAAGTTACGGGTGGTTAAAGAAAGATTGGGGAACACTTAGACCCGTTAAGCGCAATCTTCTTAGGAGGGTTCAGGGACACGGCGCGGGTGCATTTACGGCGGCATAGGAAGTATGAAACAGGTTTGGGATGGCCCGGGGCGGGATTGTATAAGTTTGGAACGGCTTCCGGTAGGTTTAGGGCGGATAGGAAAGATTTACATGATCCTGCAAAGGTTGAAGGCGGGCTTCGGGCTTAAATGAATACGAGGCAAGTGTAGATAGCCTTGCGGCGGGCCCAAATGGGTTGGGCCCTCCTGCAAATAAGTTTACGGTTGGCCTGCGTAGAAAAAGAACCAATTCAGATAGGCTCGGGCGGGGCTTGGAATGGTTCCCCCATGTGCTCGATCAGTCTCGGGCTGGTTGTTCGGTAGGTTTCCGGCTGGTTGAAACGTGCTTCTGCGTGTGTAGATATGCCCCCGTCTGCCTCGCCCACGTTACGTGCGCGCGCGTCTGCGCAGCGGGGCGCGCGGGATAGAACTGCCGGGATGGTTGCGGCGAGCGCGGGCATCATGAAGGCCGGGCGAGTTAGGGAAGCCACGGGGGCCACGAAGGCCAGGGGGGGGCGCGGAGGCCATGGTTCGGGTGGCCAGAAGAAGTGAGCGCGCCCCGCGAGCCTGGAGGGCCGCGGGGATACGAGAATCTGGCAGCCAGGCGCGCAGGGCGGCGACGGGGTGCACGCGCCGTGCGTTTGCGGACGTTGCGGCGGCGAATGGAAGCGCGCGTGCTCGCGGGGCTGCACGCGCTAAAAAGATTGCAGCGCGTTCCCGCGCGCCGTCGCGCGCTTCGCAACCGCGGGGGGGGGGGGGCCCGGGGCGGCCGGGGGGGCCGCCGCGCAGAGGCCGACCAGTCCGGCTCGGACGTCGAGGGCCGCGGGGGGCTGCGACTCGCCCCGAGGTCGCGAGGGGCGCGGCGTCGCGAAGTTCCATCGGGGATCGCGCGTTCGACGGGCGAGGAAGCCGCGCTTAGAAAGCCGCGTGAGAGGGGCGGGTGCCCGAGCGAGATGCATCGGATACCAATCCACAAAATATGCCCCCGCAAGAGACCCACCCCTGAGACTCCAGGGCGCCCGTTGCCCCCGCGCGGGGACGCCGCGCTTCCCGCGGCAAAACCATCGAAGCCCAAGAATGCCAAGGCACCCTGGATGTCGAGCGCGAATTACACTCGCACCACCCTTAACCCAGGCGGGGCGGCGAATGGCGGAGGGGGGTGACGCGCGGCAACCGACGGCGGTTGCGCAAATGCAGATGCGACGGCCCATGGAACACTACGAGATGCTGTCTTCTCAGGCCATCCGCCGGCGCCGAAGGCGCGCGCGTTCCAATCGCCAGAACGGCCGCCCGCGCACCGGTCGCTCTCGGGCTCGGGCAGCTCGTTCGGAGCACGAAGGCGCGCAATCAAACGTTTGGGGCTCGACGCGCAAAATGCGCCCTGGGCGCCCTGGGCGGGCGCCGCTGCAATCCCTCGCTCGCCCCGAACGCCCGGGGCCCCGAACGCACGGCGCGGTCGCCAAGGGCTGCTCCCTGGAAAACCGCCCGGCGCCGTCGGGGGGCGCAGTGGCCGACGCCCCTGCGGGCAGGCCCGCGCGCGACGGAGCGGTGGAGCTTGCCCCTAAATGGGGCAGGCAGCACCACTCCAATGCTGCTCTAAACTCCGCGGACACCCCCGATGCCCCCCGACGCCCCCGACGCAAACCAAGGCATGTCGCTGCAATCAAACAACCACCTGTTAGGCGCATCGCTGCGCCCTGAGGCGCGGATGCTGAACCAGCGCGCGCGCTGCAGGCTGATCGGGCGCAACGGCGAGCGCCCAATCCAGCGGGCGGACCTTCTCGCCCAGGCCAACCCTGGGCAGGGGTATGTCTAGGACCAATAACTGGGGGCAGGCAGGGCGTTTCTCGGCATGGGCCCCCGCTGCGAGGTGGGCGGTTCCCACTGCCGCGGGATAACTCTGAACGCGCAGCACCGCAACTTCACATTCCACCAAGTACTCGTACGCCGCCGCTGCGCAAGTGTCGCTCAGCGAAGCCATCGCTCGCTCTTGCATGTTCGCGACGTCAACGCTCACTTCCCCGCGCGCGCAACACTGACCATCGCAGACATTTCATGGCGACTGCTTCGACAACCTCCCGCCAAATTCCTCCAGGGAAGCTCTCCAAAGTTTTGGCCCACAATATCTATGCCCGTTCTCTGAGCTCATCGCCCTTTCCAGGCGCGCCAGTAGACTGACCAATGTCAAGGGAGCTCTTCGTGAAGACTGCCCTCCACGACTTGGCATCTAAATTTTCCATCGCGAATGTGGTCGGCGTCGTCTGCATCCTCGGCTGTCGCAGCCTCGGCCCTCGACTTGCCGCTTGTTCGTCGGGTTCACGCTTTGCCTTGGCTTCGGCTGCTACCCGAGTTTTGACTGAAGCTCTCTTCCCATTTTGCACCTGGCCACCATAACATCTGTCCCTGAAGCCGCGCCACCCATCACATGACCTGACAATCTCGCCCAATGCTTACACCGTGAGCTCCGTATTCCCGACGAGGCTCGACACTGACACCCTAGCACCTGCCTCCCCCTCCTCTTGGGCAGGGCCACTAGGTTGCAGGGCGCCACCCAAGAGGCGAGCTCGCCGTTGCTCCCCACCTTCACGAGCTTCATCCCCTTCGCGACGCACTGCTCCGGGCACCCAATTTCCCTTCTGCTTGTGCCCCGCAATCATCCCATTGATGCTGGTCTCGCTCTGGCGCAAACGCAATATCATGCGCTGCGCCCCCATTGCTACTCGACCCAGGGCAGTTGGATGCGCAGCGGCTTCTCATCCAGGCATTTGTTCCTGCAGCCTTCCTTTTCTTTGAAAGTTCCTCCGCGCCTGGCCTCGATGGCCTCATCGTCCATTCCACGGGCCGGCTCGAAACTCGATGAACGGCGCCAACCTCCCCGTTCGACGCGCCCATGACTACGCAAGCATTGCTGCCGCGTGCCTGCGCAAGCTGCAACTTCGCATCTGCCTCCATGGGCCTTTCTTCTCCTGCATTTCGATGTGTTGTTACATAGCTGCGCGCCCCTTATGCCCGGGCGCAGCCCGCTGAGACGCGCTCGGCGCCGTCGACGTGGAAGGAACGCCTCCGCACGTGTTGCCTTGGGCCACGCCGCACTTGAAGCACTCTTCCTGCGAACGCCATTAGCCACTTTCGCTCCTGACCACCTGTCAGCGCACGATGCGCAGCGCCTGTCCCCAGCGACTGCTGCTCGATCCTTCGGAACGAAATATCGAGGACGAAGCAGAGGGCGAGAAACATGAGGCGGAACAGGGAACGACAAACGACAGACTGCGACGGCGACGGCACGAAACGGTGACGAGGATGGCGAGGGGGAGGACAACACGGGGAAGCGAAGGAGCGCGCGCATCCAGGTCACGCCGCGCCCCGCGGAGCGCGACCGCGCCGCGCCCCGTAAAGGGTGCGGAACGCGACGGTTTTCGCGCCCCCGGGGGAGGAGTCGGGCATCGGACCAGTAGCTGTCGCCATCGAGGGCGACCCAAGGGGCGCGCCATGGCTCAGGCTCTGTGAGGCTGGTAAAGACAAATACAAACATTGACACACCTCTGCTATGAGGCAAGGTCGAGCATCGTCTTGTCTACATACGGCCACCATGCTACTGGAAGGGACGCTGGACAAGAAACGAAGGCTCTTCTGGCCACGGCGAGACTCAGCCTCGAATGGGCTCCCTAACTTTCATCTAAGGAGCGGCCCGGAAGCCAGGGCCCCTTCTGAACCCCATGCGGCCCAAACTGTGCGATTGCGCAGGAAACCTCCACCTGTCAGCGCAAGGTGTGCAATGCGTATTTGCGCATAGAACGGGAGGCGCCGCTGGCCCAACGCCGACCAACAAAAACTCTGGGCAGACCTCCAAACCTTTCCATGTCAATGCAGCTCTTGTTGGCCGTTGGCCGCGTGCTCCTGGAGTAAGAATTGCACATTCTGAGCGTGCTCTCTATCATTACCTAACAGCGAAGACTAATAGGTTTCTAGTTGACTCAAAAGAGCTCACAGATCACTCCACAGGGGGGTCCGGGCAGGCGTTGGGAGTTGCCGGCCGGGCCTGTGCCGGGCTCGTTTTTCACCAACAGTCACACACTTCGTGCTCGTCGACCTCTCAGAACCCCATTCCCAGGCCACATTCTGAATAACCGGATGCAACAGTCATACACTTCGTGCTCTTCGACCTCCCAGAACTCCATTCCCGGGCCACATTCTGAATGCCCGGAGCCAACTGTAGGCCACTTCGTGCTTTCGATTTCCCAGAACTCCATTCCCGGGCCACATTTTGAATGCCCGGAGCCAACTGTAGGCCACTTCGTGCTCTTCGAGTTCCCAGAACTCCATTCCCGGGCCACATTTTGAATGCCCGGAGCCAACTGTAGGCCACTTCGTGCTCTTCGAGTTCCCAGAACTCCATTCCCGGGCCACATTTTGAATGCCCGGAGCCAACTGTAGGCCACTTCGTGCTCTTCGAGTTCCCAGAACTCCATTCCCGGGCCACATTTTGATGCCCGGAGCCAACTGTAGGCCACTTCGTGCTCTTCAAGTTCCCAGAACTCCATTCCTGGGCATGATTTTGAATGCCCGGAGCCAACTGTAGGCCACTTCGTGTTCTTCTAGTTCCCAGAACTCCATTCCTGGGCCACATTTTGAATGCTGAGGCAGGCTGATGCTGCGGCCGAGGCAGGCTGAGGCTGAGGCAGGCTGAGGCTGAGGCCGAGGCTGAAGGCAGACTGAGGCTGAGGCTGAAGCAAACTGAGGCTGAGGCTGAGGCAGGCTGAGGCTGAGGCTGAAGCAGGCTGATGCTGAGACAGGCTGAGGCTGAGGCTGAGGCTGATGCAGGCTGAGGCTGAGGCAGGCTGAGGCTGAGGCCGAGGCTGAAGGCAGACTGAGGCTGAGGCTGAAGCAGGCTGAGGCTGAGGCTGAGGCAGGCTGAGGCTGAGGCAGGCTGAGGCTGAGGCTGAGGCAGGCTGAGGCTGAGGCTGTGACTGCGACTGCCGTTGCCGCTGCGACTGTCATCGCGAATGCGACTACGACTGCGAGAACAGCAGAATTCTACAACTGGATTTTCATCTGAATCTTAAGGGGAATGCTTTCAGATATGCTTCTACACATCGCTGTTAGGTTGCTTCGCCGGGATAATTATTTAATCGCTTCGCTCATTCCGCCTGCCCGTATTGTGCCCTCGCTGGCGTTTGGGTTTTGGGGGGCCTTTGGGGGTCCTCGTTGGGGGTTTCTTGGGGGCCTCTTGGGTTTCTGTTGGGGCCTCTTTGGGGTTCCTTGGAGCTCCTTTGGGAGCATTTGGGAGCATCTTGGGGCTTTGGGCGCCGCTTGGGGCCGAGGGGCTCGATATGTCCGTTCCGGTTCCCACTTTGGGGCCATCTTGGGCCGTTTCGGAGGCCTCTTGGGCGGTCCCACCCTCTTGGGGCAGAAAACTCAAGTTTTCGGTTCGTGGTCCCTCTCTTGGGCCCCTTTTGGGGCCGTCTTGGGGCTCTCTTGGGCCGTCTTGGTGCCTCTTGGGCTGTCTCGGGGCGTTCTTGAGCCGTCTTGGGGCCTTCTTTCGAGCCTCTTGGGCCGTCTTGGGGCACTCTTGGGGGCCTCTTGGGCCGTCTTGGAGCGTCGGAAAGGCGAAAAGGCGAGGAAGCCAAAAACCTTCAAAAACCTAAGAGAATCACTCATGTTTGTATCTTGGGGCTCCGTTTTGGAGCGTTTGGGGGTCTCTTTCGGGCCTTTTGGCGCCTCTTGGGGCCTCTTGGGGGCCTCTTGGGGTGTCCTGGATGCCTCTTGGAGCGGAAGGCTCGGATTTTCGGTTCGTGGTCTCCATCTTGGGCTCCTCTTGGGGCCCTCTTGGTCCGTCTTGGGCGCCTTTTGGGCTGTCTTGAAGCTCTCTTGGGCGGTCTTGGGGCTCTCTTGGGAGCCTCTTGGGCCGTCTTGGGGTGGTCTTGAGTGGGGGCTTCTTGGGGGCCTCTTGGGCGTCTTGGAGTGTCGGAAACGCGAAAAGGCGAGGAAGCCAAAAACCTTCAGAAACCTAATGGAAATCACTGAGTTTTGCCTCTTGGGGCTTCGATTTGGAGTCTTTTCGGGTCTCGTTCGGGCCTCTTGGCGCCTCTTGGGGCCTCTTAGGGGGCCTCTTGGGGTGTCCTGGAGGCCTTTTGACGTGGAAGGCTCGGATTTGCGGTTCGTGGTCTCCATCTTGGGATCCTCTTGGGCCGTCTTGGGCGCCTTTTGGGCTGTCTTGGGGCCCTCTTGGGCGGTCTTGGGGCTCTCTTGGGGGCCTCTTGGGCCGTCTTGGGGTGGTCTTGGGGGCCTCTTGGGCCGTCTTGGAGCGTCGGAAAGGCGAAAAGGCGAGGAAGCTAAAAACCTTCAAAAAACTAAGGAAAATTATGGTTTTTTGCCTCTTGGGGCTCTCTTGGGAAGGGTCGGGGCTCTCTTGGGACGTCTTGGAGGCCTCTTGGGCCGTCTTGACGCCGTGTTGGGCGTCTTGGGCCGATCGTTCGGTGATTCGGAGCCCTCTAAGACCGTCTTGGGGGCCTCTTTTGGCCCTCTTGGCGCGCTCCGGGGGGCGTGGAAGGCCGCACCCAGGAGGGAAACCATCTCTGAGTAATAGTTCCCGGGCTTCGGTCGGGGTACTTTTCGCCGGGGGACTCCCAGGGGCCGCCCCGAGCGCGCGAACTAGAATTATTGTTTACCAGTTACCGGAGATCTTAGCACGCCTCTGGCCCGTTGCGCCGGCGAATTTCTCGAAGTCTAGGTCACAGGAGGTTGGACGGCGGGCTGCCTATTTCAAGCGCAAGCGCGAGCTTCCTCACAGCCTCGAAAGCTTGCTCTAGAGCAATCGGTTCGGCCGTGAAGGAATTAAGTCGGATCACTGATAAATCCTCCTACTATGATTACCGGCATCGTCACTGCATAGCCCCCCTTGCACACAACCGCCTCGGTGCCTCCGCGACGACCCCTTCCTCGTTCGCCCCCTTCCCTTTGTACACCCTTCGCGCTTCCGCGACCCGGCTGCCGCTCCGACGGCGGCGCGATCGTTCCGCAGCCGCCGACCAAAAAGAGTGCGCACTGGCGGGCGAACGTTAGAGGACTTCCAGACGGGGTCCGAGTAGATGGTGTCGGGGGATCGCGCCGCATCGCCGTCGCCGAGGCATCGGCGCCGTCGGCGTGGAGAAAGTCGCGCTCCACATCGAGCAGGATCGCCGATGCATCGACGACACGTCGAGATCCTCCGAACCCATCGACTCGGACCCCATATGGGAGGCCTGGACCACCGCCGCCGAACAAGAAAGTATACTCCGGCGCGCGATCGGCGAACGTGGCCCCCCCCCACCCCGAGATCCTCCTCGCCCTCGTCCGCGGGGGGCCCGTACGCCGCCTGCTGGAAGGTCGACCATCCTCGGCGCGGGAGGCGGCGGGGCAGAGTTTCTGCAGCGCGGGGCGACGGGGCGCTCAGTCGACCACACGGGACGCGGGGCAGGGCGAGAAGGTAGGGCGACGACATCTGTACATATCCGCTGCTCCATGGCAAAGCCCATCCTGAAACCAGAAGCGATGTGTACTCCACGCCCTCGTGGCTTGGCCAACAGGGCGTATACACAGCTCCTGGGCCCAGGAAGGGCCTGTAGATTTTGTTGCCCGAAAAAGAAATACCAAACTCCAGGGCTCCATGGCGCGGGGGCGTGCGAACCACTCGGCCGTCCCCGGGCCCAGCCACGAGGGGAAAAAGGGGGGAAGGGGGGCAGCGGGAACGGCGGGCAGAAGAGGGGGGAAGGGAGGAGCAGGGGGAGAGCGCGAGTAGAGAACGCACACTACGCATCTGCACCGATTCTGGTACGCGCAACGTCCTGTGGGGAAAGGGGGGGGGGACGGCGGCAAAACAGGAAGGGCACTGATCAGCCAGACTCCCAGCCGCGGCCCGCCGCATAATATGGCAAGTGGGGGCGAAGAACAGGGGGGGCGGGGATGAGGAGGACCGAAAAGTAAAAGGAACACATGCATGTCCACCTCGACATCCGCCTCCTCCTCCTCCTCCTCCTCTTCCTCCTCCTCCTCCTCCTCCGCCTCCTCCCCATCCTCCTCCTCGTCCTTTGGGTCCTTTTCCTCCTCCTCGGAGTCCCCGAAGGATGTGGGCGAAGGGGGGGACTTCATGAGGAAAACGAGGGAGAGGATGAGGGGAAGGGGACGACGAGGAGGACGAGGAAGAGGAGGAGAAGGAACATGGGGAGGAGGTGGACATGGAACAGGAGGAGGAGGAGGACCACGACGAGCGAGCAAATGAAAGCTGATCGTGAAAAAGGAAGATGGCGAGGACGAGGGGCAAAGGTAATGGAAAGGAGGCGCAGTGGACGGAGGATGGCTGGGGAACAAAAAGGATCATCATGAAGCGTGCGGAATGGTGAGGTTTCCGAAGCGCCCCGGCCCGGAACTGCCTTTAAGGACCCGAAGAGGCCCAACATCGACCCCCACGTGCGATCCTTGACCCGAATGGTAAAAACCAGAACTCAAACGGGGCAGCCTCGCGCCGCGGAGTCGGCAGCCCAAACCGACCAAACCCGTGCTCTGCCACCGCGGACGCCGAGTGGACGCCATCAAAGGAGGACAAAAACAAGGACATCCGCATAAAAGGGGGTACAATGTCAGAACACATGCTCGGGCAATCTACGCGCTATTGCCAACATCCCCTGCGGTTCATTGACAAGCAAACCTGCTTTCTCACGTGGGCCGGCAGGGGGCATGCCCCGTAGCTCAAGGACCGAGCTCCGAATTGGCACCGTGAGGTTCGCTACCTTACATCACAAGTCCCATCGGGTCAGTGCGGGGGGGGGAGCTGCTGGCCCTTCCGCGAGCCCGAGGGGAGGGGGCGCGCGGGCTTAGCAGGGCGCCCAAGCCAAGGGGGGAAGAGACGACGACACGACCTCAAAAAAAGGAGAGGGGGGAGAGACGGAAGGCCCCAGACCCCAAACTGTCGCTGGGGGGGCTGCTACCTCAACAGTCTTAATTCGGCGCCCCCCTCTCCCGCTCAGCTCACTTTTCGGTCGTTCCGAAAACGCTCCATGCAATGCCACATCTGTACTCTGGCACCCTGTGAAGTCGCCCAAGGTTCCCCCTCGGAGTGTGTGAAGTGGAGCATACTGGACATCACGGTCATATGTAGGGCCGATTAGGAGCACACTGGTGGGTGTCTTGATGATCACTTGTTCTCCTTCCACACCTTGCGGTAGTGGGCCTGATGGTAATCCAAAATTCCGCCGACCCTGTCGGCGCGTGGAATGGGTTGTTCTTCTTCTCGTCCGTGCCTCCTTCCCTTTCCCACCTTTTCCGTCTCCTTCTCGTTCGTCTCCCCCTTCTCCTCCTCCTCCTCCTCCTCCTCCTCCTCCTCCTCCTTCCTCCTCCGTCTCTTCCTCTTTCATCGCTTCCTCCTGCGTACACTAAACTGACTCGAAGGGCTTCCCCTTCCCATTCTTCCCTTCCCCGGCCGGTGGGGGTGTCCCGGGGGGGGTCCGGGGGGGGGTCCTGGGGGGGGGATCCCGGGTCAAAATACACCTCCTTCCTCCTCCTCCTCCTGGGCCCCAGGGCGTCTTTTGCCACCTTGGGGGGGTCCCGGGGGACACCCGGTAGGGGTCTTGGGGGGGTCCCGGGAGAAGTCCCGGGAGGGGTTCCGGGGGGGAGCCCGGGTCGTGTCCCCCTCCTCCTCCTCCTCCCTCCTCCTCCTCCTCCCTCCTCCGTCTCTTCCTCCTTCATATCGCTTCCTCCTGCGTGCAGTACGCTGACTCGAAAAGTTTCCCCTTCCCTTTCTCCCCTTCCCCGGGAGGGGGGGGAGGGGTCCCGGGAGGGGTCCCGGAGGGGGTCCTGGGGGGGTCCCTGGGGGGGGTCCCCCTCCTCTTCCTCCTCCTCCTCCTCCTCCTCCTCTTCCTCCTCCTCCTCCTCCTCCTCCTCCTCCTCCTCCTCCCTCCTCTGTCTCTTCCTCCTTCATCGCTTCCTCCTGCGTACAGTACACTGACTCGCGAGGTTTCCCCTTCCCTTTCTCTCCTTCCCCCGCCGGGGGGGGGGGTCCCGGGAGGGGTCCCGGGGGGGTCCTGGGGGGGGGCCCGGGAGCGTCCCGGTTGATTCTGGGTCAGAATACCACCTCCCTCCCCCTCGTCCTCCTCCTCCTCGTCCCTCGTCCTCGTCCTCCTCCCTCCTCCTCCTCCTCCTCCTCCTCCTCCTCCTCCTCCTCCTCCTCCTCCTCCTCCTCCTGGGCGTCTTTTGCCACCTTGGGGGGGTTCCCGGGGGGTACCCGTGACCTCCTCTTCCTGGGCGTCTTTTGCCACCCGAGGGGGGTCCCGGGGGTACCCGGGACCTCGTACTTCTGGGCGTCTTTTGCCACCTTAGGGAGGTCCCAGGGTACACCAGGAAGGGGTCTTCGGGAGGTCCTGGGAGAGGTCCTGGGAGGGGTTCGTCTCCCCCTCCTCCTCCTCCTCCTCCTCCTCTTCCTCCTCCTCCTCCTCCTCCTCCTCCTCCTCCTCCTCCTCCTCCTCCTCCTCCTCCTCCTCTTCCTTCCTCCTCCGTCTCTTCCTCCTTCATCGTTTCCTCCTGTGTACACTAAACTGACTCGAAGGGTTTCCCCTTCCCTTTCTTCCCTTCCCCACGTGTTGCGTTTTCACTGCGCTGTTTATAACATAGTTGCTAAACCAGCCAAGTCGGCTGATAACCTGTCCAACTGTATTAATAGATTTGCCAACTAGTTCGTATGCTGTAATAATTTTTTCAGAATATGTAATTAAAATAGATTATCATATACGCGCATGCCCTGGTTGCTAACTGACATCTCAGGTCTGCCAGTATTGTTATAACACTAGCTATAACAAACTAGTAGTTCACCATAAGATCGGATGCAACCAGCGTAGGGTTGTTATGGGGACTTATGGGACGGTTTCAAAACTTAGGTAAATGTTACGTGAAGTTATGGTAAGTTCGGCGGTGCGCGGACGGTCTGGATGTTGGCGCCCTCCTCCTCCTCCTCCTCCTCCTCTTCCTCCTCCTCCCCCTCGTCCGTCATCGTAACCCGCGGGCACGCGCGAGAGCCGGGAAGGGGATGCGGAGGCGAGGAGGGAGGAGGGGGAGGGAGGAGGGGAGGTGGACAGAACGCGAAGCGGGCGGAGGCGAGGTGGAGGCGAGACAGGGCGAGGCGGGGAAGCGGAGCGGTCGCAGTGAGGAAAGGTGAGGAGGTGGAGGAGGATGAGGAAGAGGGCGTTAGAGGGCGGGTTGGACGGGAGGGAGTGTCAAGAAGGATTTAGAGGGCGGGCGCTAGGGGAAGCGGCGTGGGTGATGAGGAGAAGGCATGAGGTCGAGGTGTGAGTTTAAGGTCTGGAAGCGAAATATCCGATGAGATATCCGAGGGTATCCGAGATTTGGTTGCACGAGGTATCCGAGAGGTATCCGAGATGCGTCGCGCAGCTACAATCCCTTGTAACTTACAGGGTACCCGAAGTATCCGATGAGGTATCCGATGAGGTATCTGGTGAGGCATCCGATGAGGTATCCGAAGGTATCCGAAATTATGCTGAATTGAGGAGGGCGTCGGAAGTGAGGATGGATGGGGGTGGGGATGCGGAGGTGGAGGAGGATGTGGGGTAAGGTGCGAGGAGGATGATGCGAGGGCGGAGGAGGATGCGAGGGTGCGAGGAAGATATAGAGATAATCCCAAGGCCCCCCTCGTCCTCCTCCTATCCTCCTCCTCCTCCTCCTCCTCCTCCCCATCCTCCTCCTCTTCCTCTTCCTTCCCCTCCTCCTCCTCCTCATCATCCCCTCTCCTCCCTGGCGGGTGGCTTCGTCGATCCCCTCAGAACTATCGAAGACGCCCGCGGCGAATTACCGCCACCCCCTGCCCTTTTGGAAGCACCTGTGGCCGAGAGCCCGATTGGGGCGGTGGGGCGTTACGATATCTTATGAGAAGTTATGAAAAGTTATGAAAACGTATCAGAAGTTATGAAAACATATGACTCTTACACGTTAAATTCATCGATACTTGCTAACTGCAGGGTAAGTCGGCGATAACTATGTTATGTAAACAGTTTATCACTTAGTCATGCATTTTTATAACCCGCCTACGGCCAAAATGCACAAAGCAGCCGGGGGGGGAGGGGGGGGGGTCTCGGGGGGAGTCCCGGGATGGGTCCCGGGTCAGAATGCCACCTCCCTCCTTCTCCTCTTCATGGCAGTTTTTTTTGCCACTTTGGGAGGGTCTCGGGGGGTACACCCAGGACCTCCTCCTCGTGGGCGTCGTTTGCCACCTTGGGGGGGTCCCGGGGGACACCCGGGAGGGGTCCTGGGGAGGTCCCGGGAGAAACCCCCGAGAAAGGTCCGGGGGGGGCCCGAGGGAGGTCCCGGGTCGTCTCCCCCATCCTCCTCCTCCTCCTCCTCCTCCTCCTCCTCCTCCTCCTCCTCCTCCTCCGCCTCCTCCTCCTCCTCCTCGGTCGGTCGGTCGGTCGGTCGTAAGGCAAAACGTTCGTAGCCTGTACAGGGATGGAGCAGAGAAGAGCAAAGACGGAAAAGGTGAAACACATGCACGTGCAGAGAGGAAGGAAGAGGCGGACCACGACCCGAGCACACCCTCCGCGCCCCACGAGGGGGGGGCGGGGGGCGGACAGCCCCCATTATCCAGCATCCCTGTGAGCCATGCAGTCATTGGCCATGGCATGATCCATGTAGCGGTCGAGCGGAATGAAGAAGTCCGCAGCCCACTCATGGAGCTCCCAATCGACACACGACCCGTGACATGAGGGAAGGCCAGGTGGATGGCAGAGACCAAAGCGGAGGCGAGCAAGCGACAAAGAGGCTCAGGATAGACCTTGGCCTGAGCTGTCGTCCACTGACGCCTGTCACTAAGTCCCTGCAGGCTAACATGGGCGCACCCCCCAAAGCCTCCCCCTCCTCGGCTTGCAGTCCACCAGCCCACGGAGAGCAGAGCAATGAACCGCGAGAAGACGAGTGGGTTTGAGGGAGGGACTGCCAAATTGGCACCGATCCATGTCCACCGCGTGGACCCCTTCAGCGCGGGCGAGAGAGACGAGCTCAGGCAGATACCAGCTCGAGGGGATGCTTGGGTCAGCAGGACGGAGGCAGGATGTTCCATGACACAAGGCACACCGTGCCTCCACGCCTGATACATGAAGAGCACCATAGCGCGGAGCAAATCGCTTCCAAGCTGGACCCGGCGAAACTCGCGGGGGGGACAAGAAAGGGGGCCCCCGCAACTGATCGGGCGCCCTGAGGGGACGCGGTGGATGGCGCGTGCCATCGACCGCCAAATGCCGCGCGGCACTCCGAGTTTCGCACGGGGGCCCTCCCAAGATGCAACGTGTCCCTGGACCAGAAGATGCATCCATGTGCACACAGTATCCTGACACGTCAGGTCTCCCTGAACAGCATTGCGGGTCACGTCGATACTCAAAACGTACACTCGCATCGGGTACCGCTCAAGAAGCCTCTCGAACTGCATCTGCAAATCCCCCTCTCTCCGATGGCCCGAGAAGATGGAGAACATACCCCACGCGCTGGGCAGGCGGGGGGGGGCGGGCGCGGCAAGAGAGGCGGGGGAGGGCAGGGCATCTCCAGGAACCACGGGCACCTGGACGGGGGCAGAAGGCCCCAGGGCAGACGGCGGCAAGGCGGGACCGAAAACCTTGCGAGCGGGCAGCGCCGCGTAGTTATCTTGGAGCCCTTTCTTGCGACTCGCCTGCTGAATGCGCCTACGATCTTCGACCTGTTGGGCGACTTCATCGTGGGGGGGGGTGATTCCACTCGCAAAGCCCCTGCCAACACTTACCCTTCCTATGCATCTGCTTCACGAGTCTGGGATTGTCACGAAAGTCGGTCATGCACCACTGGCAAACCGATCCAACCACCTGCAGTTCGGGTGACACCCCTCCACGTTTGTGCACCTTGGCTTTGTGACTCCGCAGCTGCCTGAGACACGAGGAGGTGAAGCCACACTCGTAGCAAAGATATAGGGCCAGCGGGGAGGGAGGGGAGGGAGCAAGCGCCGTGCCCACAGCACACTCCTTGATTTGCCTCTGCCACGAGTCAAGATTGCATCTGTATTGCCAGAGTTGCGCCGCGCGCTTCGACGCAGCTCCAACCGCCGATTTGACATCGGACCTGCTGCGACGAAGCCTGTCAAACCACCCTTCCCTGTGGTCCCCCTCCGGACTGCGCGCGGGGTCCGCGTGCTCGTTGAGCCAATCGAGGTCAGAGGCCAACGTGGCGGACCAGGTGTTGGGCCCCCCCCGCGCGGCGTCAATCAACACTCGAACGAGGGGGGGGCAAGACAGAGGATTAGCGACGCGCACAAGATATTTGAGCCTCGAAAGAGTCAGGACGGCCGACCGCGGTAAACGCTGCACTCTCATGAGAACGCTGAGATACGAATCACGCATCTCCGCGTTGTTCGCCTTGGGAAGATTAAGCGCGACACGGTGAATCTCCTGGTGCGCAGCGCGCAGCTTTCCCTGCTGGTTTGCGGTGAGACGGCCCCAGGTAGCCGAGGAAAAAACAGAACGGTGGAAGCGAGCGCCTCGGACAAAATGGTTTTAGCCCGAACCGAGAGAGCAACGCGAGGGCCGATGGTGGCCTTGACAGGCCTCAAGGCCTGTCGCGCCGCAACGATCCTGGCGGTCAGTTCGGGGGCCATGGGGCCGTCCTGGGAGACTCTAACCCCTAAAACCTTATGGGTGGACACGACCCGCACCCGTATTCCCCACTTGGGAGAAGTGATAGCCGGCTCGTCTTCTGCACGCAGCAAGAGAGTCTGAGCACGAGACCCTTTGTGCCGAAACCTGAACATGACAACAGTCTTATCAGGATTTAGCCTCATGCCTACTCTGCAGACCGCCTCGTAAAGTATATAGAGGGTCCTCTGAGTGACAGGGATAATCCTATCGGATCTGCGAGTGGCATTGACGATATGCATGTCGTCGACGAAGGAGGAGGTGGGCCTGATCCGCGCGCTGTCTTCGAGAGAAGCGAGCCGAGGGGGCGAAGGGGGGGGGCCCAAACCAGATCCTACTGCATCATAAACTGATCGACAAAGGCGCGCACCCTTCTTAAACACAAGATTGAAAACATCCGTGGCAGGGATGGTGCCTTGTCGCGAACCTGTTCGCGGCCGAATGTAGTCAGGGCTTCCCTCCGTTTTCCAGAAGGCACCAGTTTGACTCTCCTGGAGAAGCCCAAGCAGATGAGAGGGCTCTAGAAACTCCTCGAAAACAGGAACCTCGTGCTCCAGTTGGAGCAGGACCGCATTTCCCAAAACTTCTGGAAGCTCGCACTCCTGCAGTACGTGCGCTATGTCGTCCTGATCCTTGGGGAGCGAGAGAGCGAACTGCCGAATGACCAAATAGAAAGCATTGGACACATCGAGGAAGATCGCCGAGCTGCTCGCCTTGACGATCTCAGCCGCAGACCAGTGCAGACGGACCATGTGCGAGGATGTCTCACACGAGCGACTAGGGAGGCCGCCTTGCTGTTCCAGAAGGAGAGCACTCTGGAGGAGACCGAGAGCCCGCGCACGAATGAACCGATGGTAAAGCTTACCAAGCGTGTTCGCTTTCAAAATGTTTCTCTGGTTCTTGGCGAGGAAAACTTCCTTGGCTCCTTTGTAAAACCACGCGACCCTACCGTCTGTGAACCCTAGGGGTTCTCTTCCTGTGAGCGCAACTTTACACAACAGGGGAAGAAAAATGCGAGTCATCTCCTCTGGTGCCACCTTACTGAGGGCATCCCGCAGCCCATCTGGCCCTGCTGCAGCGTTGAGCGACGCACGGCGCATGAGAAAGCGAATGTAGAGAGTTGTAGGCACACAATGAGAAGAGCGAGATGGACGAGTTGCTTCCAGGTCTCCTGCAGGTAGGGGAGGCGGCCCAGTCCCGCTCACTGAAGCTGGCGAGCTCTGGGGGAAAAATGGGGTGGCGGGAATCGCGCAGCCGCGCGTGCGCAGCCAGTCATCCCGACCAGGGCCCTTCTCATCATCGCTCGAGACTGGGGCGCCTCCGGTCCTTCCGTCGTCGCGCGGCAGCAGCGTCGGCGGCAGCGCGTCATCGCCAGCAACAAAGGGGGCAGGCAAACAAGAGGATGGGGAAAAGTGACTGTCTGGACTGGAAGATTCCCCACTGCCGTTGAAGCGAGCAACTATCTCATCCGCTGTGAGAGATTCGCCCTTCTCGATGCCTCCGAAGTGTTTTTGCATGTGCTGGGCAACTCCCGAGGCTGCGGGGATGGCCTCGCCATTATCATCAAGCATGTAAGGGAAATCCATTGGTTTCTTATCCCTGCCCCCGAAGCGCAGCAAGGTTCTGCACTGCGCCCACTGCTCCCTAGACATGTGCGCATCGGCTGAGATCCTGGCTCCCTTAGCGGTGTTTTCAAGAAAGTGGGTTCTGTCGTTCTCAAGGCCGCGCGCGAGAGAGTACTTGGAGGCAAGGACGAAACTGCGGAGAGCAATCTGGAACTCAGCTGGGCGGCTGCTTCCTGCAAGCAACTTCTTGGCCCACACTGCGACCTGCTGGTATTGCCCTTCCCACTGGCACACAGAGAGCCCCCGGTGGCCCTTGGCAATGTCCCCCGTGGCCCACCTTCCAGCAAAATTTATCAAAATAGCGCTAGCCTGAACCCCCTTGGGGAGACGGGAGGGGGCGGCAGTTTTACGTTGGGCCCTGAGAGCGCCACGTCGCACAATGACAAGCTGATGGCATTCGTCAGAGATGAGGGGTTGTCTCGGTCGGCTGCCCTTGCGGACAAAACACTGGGAGGCGATCTGGTTGACTTGCTGCGCAGCTCGCGGCAGGTGCTCCGAGGCGGGGACCTCCCATGGCTGCAGGGGGGCCGTCTTAAGCTTGCCCTGAAAAAGGGCAACCTTCTGGGGGTCTCTAAGAAGGGAAAGAGTCAAGCCTAACTCCCGCACTGGTCTTCTTATTCGAGGTTCGCGTGTACTGACATGTACTGAAGACGGGCACGCGGTCCCTCTGCTTGGAAAAATTGCCCAAGTCTTTCCGCGCCCCTACCTCTGAGGCAATTGACGCAAGCCACGGTGCAGCACATATGTTGTCAATCATGTGCCTAGCCCCCTGCGTGCTGACAAACGTATAATCATCTGGCTGTCCTGCTAGAGTATTGACTGCCCACATGTCGCTTTCTTCTAATGTCTGACGCAAACGCTCCCCTTGAGGGTCCCTGAACAAAGCCTGCCTGTCCCACTTGACTTATGGGGGTGCTCCCTAAGCGCGCGTTGGCATCTATGAGCAAAGGCTGCACTCCCCATTTCGACATCTGCTCATCAAGGGTTTCCCAGAACTGAGCTCTTTCTGCAGCTTTATGTCCCGAATGCATGGCATGTGCGACACAAATAACCAACTCGAGGCCAGGAGCCTGCACTCTGACTACCATCATGCGGGGTGCAGCATACAAGACAAAGGCGTGACGTGGCATGAAGTGTAGAGGTTTTCCCCTACAGTGGCCGTAGGGCCGCTGCAGGTTTAACCAAAGCTCTACCCCTGCAGTGTGCGCAGCGTGCCCTGATGCTATGACATGAAATCCCCCTTTCTGCGTGCCCCTTGAGGCATCCTTGCCTCTTGAACTCCTACAATCAAAGTCTTCCGAAGCTGGAATTGGTGCCTAGTCATATGAGACCGCATCCCTTGAACTAAGGCCCGGGAGGAGCGCTTCCTGGATTGGGAGAGGGATCTCGCATTGCACTGCGCGACAGTGAGGGTGATGGTCTGCTGAACCACCCTGGTTCTAACAGGATGCACTAAATCTTCGACGTGTCCTGTCATGCATGTCCTGTCCTGTCCTGTCCTGTCCTGTCCTGTCCTGTCCTCCTCCTCCTCCTCCCCCGTCTCTTCCTCCTTCATCGTTCCCTCCTGCGTGCACTAAACTGACTCACGGGGCTTCCCCTTCCCAAGCCGGGGGGGGGGCCCGGGAGGGGCCCGGGGGGGGTGTCCTGGGGGAGGTCCCGGGGGGGGTCCCGGGTCAGAATACCACCTCCCTCCTCCTCCTCCTCCTCCTCCTCCTCCTCCTCCTCCTCCTCCTCCTCCTCGTCCCGGGCGTTTTGCGCCACCTTGGGGAGGTCCCGGGGGGTGCCTGGGCGTCTTTTGCTACCTCGGGGGGGGGTCCCGGGGGACGCTCGGGAGGGGTCCTGGGGAGGTCCCTGGAAAGGTCCCGGGACCTCCTCCTCCTCCTCCTCCTCCTCCTGCTCCTCCTCTTCTACACACACTTCCTTCGCCTACCCTGTCACGTTGTCCTTTAGCTCCTTCCTGTGATCACACATCCCGTCGCCGTCGACGGCCCAAACCTTCAGGGTCTGCGGAGCCGGCCGTAAGGCCTTCACAATACTTCCCATTATGATGGCGATGCAGGCGCACTGTTGTGCCCATGTAGTATGTCATGAGTTGCGCTCCGAGAAACCTCGCCAGTGCTCCTCCTGACTGTCTGCGGGCACGGCCAGCTCGCTCCTCGCCTAGATGAGCACTCCGAGAAACCTCGCTGATGCCTCCTCTGGGAAATCTGCAGGCCCCAGTGGGCGCGCTCACTGGCGGCCGCTCGAGCTGGCCGCCGTCGCCTCCTCCGACCTGGGGCAGCCGAAAGTCTCCGAAGATCTCGGTGCCATCCAGCACGCTCTGGGCGCTGTCACTCAGCTTCTGATGCTCCTTCAGCTTCTCCACTTCCTCTGGGCCCATGTTGTCCTCGTTCTTCATCTCCCTCGTGGCAACTGTCGTACTTTGCGGAAATTATCTTCGTCGTTCTTCGCAGTCTTCCGCGCCGGCTCGCACCGGCCCTGCGCCGCGAGGGCCCTCTTCCCTGACCTCTCTCATTGGTCCGCCGGGAGCCTTGCGACGGGGTCGCAGCCGTCGATCTCGCGGGTCATCGGGAAGGACAGTGGGGGGGCACATCGAATAGCTCCTCTGGGCTCATCTTCCTAGCCGCGTCGAAGAGAACGCAGTGGCGCTCCGCGATTGCGTCGCCGACTCGCCGCGGCAGCCTTTCCGCGGCGCGCGCTTTCCACGCGGCCCCCACCATGAGCTCCACCGCCCTCGATGGTCCGCCCTTGATCGGGAAGAACTTGCGCCCGCGCCCGACCCACGGCCAATTGTCGCAGTCTGGTCCGAACGTTTTCTCATCTCGTTCGCCCTCTCCGCCGAGACAACATCTGCGTGGAGCCTCCGCCATTCCCGCCCCTGTGCTGCTGAGAGCTGTGCAGATTCATTCCTCCATTCCATGCGATCCCATATCCGGCAGCGCCTTTGCCATCTCCTGTAGCTCCCACACGGCGATCATGTTTCTTTGCGCGCGAAACTTATTAGGTGGACCTCCTTCTTCTGCCAGCTGTACTTGAGCAACTTTGATCTGTCCGAGTGCCCGGGCTGCCCGCGCTGCCCCCTTCGCCCCCCTCGTTTCTTCGCGGCCGACCTGCTCTCCCGAAATGTATTTTCTCATCCATGCAGTGTCCTTTCGTCTTCGTCCCAACATTCCCACCCCTCCCCCCTCGGCCCCGGCCCGCAATCGATGCGCACTCTTTTCCATTTACTGCCGTTGCCGCGTTGGCCCCTTTCGCGACCTGGCTCGTTTCTACGCGTGCTCTCTGCGGCATTCGATCATCTCGTGGCACTGGCACCCCGTGCTGCAGCGCCCGCAGAGCCATCGTTGGATGCAGGTCGCGAAGGCCATGGCCCGCACGTGCAACGCACTCCGAGAAATCCCGCCAGCGCGCCACGCTGCCCGCCCAGGCCAGCGCCGAACCAGATCAGCTGCGGCGGCTGGGGATGGGCGATGGAGATAGCTGCGTAACCTCAACAGCCCAACTGCCCCACTATGCAAGTAGCACTTCTGATGTGCTGGCCCCATCTCCCCCCAAATTGAGATGACATTGAATTCCGCGCTGCCCTGCGCCCTCGCAGTACCTCGCGCTCAGTGCCCATCTTGTCCCATTGACCAAGACCCGTCGGCATTGGGCGCATGCTGCAATGCACGCGCGGTGCCCCGCCCGCAATCTCACCGCATCTGCGAATGGAAAGAGGGAGGGAGAAACGCATCGCGTCGCCTTTACGGACGACGCTTTCTACTGCCTGGGCTGGGCAGGCTGGACGTTGCCATGCAAGCAATTTCCCCCGGGTGTTTCTTTGAAATCCAGCCTCCCTTTCGGCTCGGAACTTCAGGGCCATTCCGAAAAATTCTACCATTCGGAGCAAAACGTCTGAGTTTGGCGAGGCGCTCAACGCCCATGCTGAGCGACTCTGCTATTCTTCCATCAACCGCAAAGTCTCTTCCTCTTCTGAGCGCCGCTGGGCACCCCGGCCACGCCTCATTGCCCCCGGGCGGGCCTTCCTGAGGCGACCCCCTCATTGCGTGATGCTGGCGCCGATGGCGGTGCAGCATGCGCGCGTGCCTGCGCCGGCCGCGGCCCGGCACTCTGCCCCGGGGTCTTCGCACTCCGAGAAGACATCAAAAGTGCAACCAGCCCTCCGGACGCCTGTGGTGCAACGTTCCGAGAAAACCTCGCCACTGCCACCACTTCCTCTGCCCTCAGCGACGCCGGCGCTGCAGTTCCCGCTCCGCCGCCCTCTTCAGCTCTGACTTGGGCGCCGCCGACTGGGACCCCTTGCCTCGCACTTAGACGATCAGCACCCCCATCGCCACCCCCAGGTCGCGGCCCGCGAGCTGCCCAGCTTCGCCAGGGTGTCTTCCCTCGCGCTGTTCGGGGGCACAGCTCAGAAGTCGGGGGGCTCGTTGATGCCGATGTGGATATTGCCCGAAGCCCCCCCCCCAGAAATCCTCGTCCTCGTTCGGATTCCTATTATTGATGTTGCGCGCCATGCAGCTCTCGCCGACCTTGCACATCTGGATCGTAAATGTGATCATTACCTGGGCAGGCTCGCTGTTGTCCTCCATCAACGTCAGGAAATCGTTCAGTGTGTTCTTGGCTGTGTTTATTGAGTCTGGTACTGCCATTTCGTCTTCCTTCTGCCATTCCGACGACATCTCTTGCATGCTTTCCATGAGCGCCACTCCCGCGTGTAATCCTGGCGGCCCCAAGTTGCCCCTGGCCCTTCTCCCTGGCCTGGTTCCCGTAGCTCTGCGCCGCTGCCAACGGCTTCCGAAACGCGAAATTGCTGACTGGCATGAAGAAGAAATCCGATGTGTGGCTCGCATCTCTGATCTCTGCCGCCGAGCGGAGGGCCAATCTGTGAAACCCGTTGACGCACCCTCTTTGGTCGAACTCCTCATAGTCGTCCGCCGCGCGTGACTGGCGGGGGGGTGGTCTACGACCTCCTCCTCCTCCGCCTTCGCCGCTGCCCCCCATCGCCGCGGCCGCTGTCGCTGGCGGGCTGCCCGCTGCTTTGGCACTGGCCCCTTTTGCGTGCCACTGGCCCTTTCTTGTTCTCTCGCCGCCCTTGTGGTGCTTTGGCTCTACTTCCATCTCCGCGCTTGCTCCTCGTTTGGGCAGCGGTGATCTCCGTGGCGCCATCGCTTCTTTCTACGCAGCACGGCCCAGGATGGTCGCAGCGCACGTGCATCTGAAAGCCCCCCAAGGACTGAGCCTGGAAGCCCCAAAGGATGCACGTGAATGGAAAAGGGGCTCGTGCACGGGGTGATTCCAGCAACTTCCGCGGGCGCAACATATCACGCGACGCTCCGCCGCTCCCATTGCACGGCCCATCGTGTTTTTTTGGGCGCGAACGAGCTCGCGCACCCAAGGGGTTGGTTCGTTTTCACCGGGCCGGGGGCCAGAGGAGGACAAGCGCGCGCCGCTCTCCCGCGCCCTGCCAGCGCCGCCGTCGCAGTTCATTGTGCCCCGCGCACCTGCCCCACTTTTCCAATCTCCCATTCGCGCCAAAACTGCGCCGCCGTCTCTCCGCCCGCCGCGACCTCAGGCGACGCCGCGCCCGCCGATCACCCGGCGCGGCGTGAGATACTGGGGCCCGCCCCCGCCCGAGCTTGACATTCCCTCGTGCCCCCCATCGAACATTGAGATATATGGCGGCCTCTTCGGGCGCCAGCTCCGCGCCTCCTCGCCAGCCTCCGCCAGCGCCTGTAAGTCCCTGGCCACCTGCTTGGCCCATGGTGTAGATGCTTCGCATATCCATCAATTTCTATTCCCCTGACCTGGCAGAGGCAATCCAACTTCGACGCCCCCCCCCCAAAAAAAAAAAAAAACTGCCAGCGCGCTGCAAGAATCCTCTTGGTAGTTCGCCCATTGCCTGTGCCACCGTAGTCTGCAAATCCCCGGGGCCATCGATCAGCGCGGCACCCTCCATCTTCTGAACGCCTCCTCGTGGGCGCGGCATCTGGTTGCGCCGCATTCTTCCGCCCAGCTCATCCTGCCTCCTCCCGCCCCCCTCGATGGAAGCCCCATCGCGCTGTCGAATGCCCTCGAGCGATGTGCTTCCAGCACAAGTACCATCAACCCACTGAGACCCGCCCCCGCAACAGACGCCTGGACACATATCCTTCTTTATTTTTCGTATGTAGGTGATGGCCAGAAGCGCCCGCGCTGTCTGCAAACCAGCTGCGTGGCCTCGCGCTTCCCCCTCATCTCCTACGTATCCTTGATATCCTGGTAGGTGCGGCTCCAGTGCTATCATCTCCAAAATCGGCGTGTCCTTGATATTACTAGTATCTCTCTCTCTATCTCTCTCTCTCTTTCTCTTTCTCTCTCTCTCTCTCTCTCTCTCTCTCTCTCTCTCTGCTGCTGCCTTGTGGCCCCACCTCGCCCTGGTCCCTTAAGAGCTACCAGGTAGTTGGTCTTGACTGGATTCAAGCTCCGTCCACGTCATTCCAGCTTGCTCTCTAAGCGCTGAGTGGTGGCCTTGGTCAGCCTTGCGATTCTTTGTCGCGCGGGCTCTTGGGCGGTCCGAGATAACCTCGCTTCCGCCTAGAGCCGATCTGGGCTGGGGGCCCGGGCGAGCCGAGCTAACCTCGCTTTCGCCGCGCCCCCCCCCCGCCGGCGCCCCGATAATACGTCGCTAGCTCCAGATGCAAGAGGGAAGGACCCCGACGAGACTGCTGAGTTGATCTTGGTGACGTCGCACATGCGCGCGCTGGGCGAGAGGTCGGTCTCCTGCTCGTCGACGGGGCCCGCTGCATCATGCATTGTCTGCATCTCGCCCCGCCCTCTGCGTTTTCCAAGTGCCATTGCCCCGCGCGCAGGTTGTCAGCATCGTTGAACTGCCTTGGGCGCACGGTAAATCCAATGTGGGCTCCTCTCGTAGTCCTTGCATGCAGCCATGCGTCTGCGCACTCCATGCCCATGGGCGCGCAGCGCAGCGCCTCGTCCGCAAATGGTAAACCCCCCCTGTTTGGACGTGGCGAAGACTGATGCCAGTGGGAGTTTGCGTGTCGCACTTGCGAATGCGCTTGCGCAGTCGTACTTGCGCCTGATCGCGCTCGCTCCTGCTTGCCTTGCCCCCCACCGTGTAGCTTCGACGCAGGTGGTCGCATTCTCCCTCGATATGTTTCTCAGCCCCCCCTGGGCCCAGCAGGAGTGATTCGGTTTGTTTGTGGAAAGCCGTTCCCATTGAGCGGTGCGCATGCGTGACTATCGCCCCTCTTTTCTTGCAGATTGCCGCTCTCCGCTGAAAAAGAAATGGACGCGTGATTGGCGGCGCTTGATCAGGGTGCCCTCCCGCGTGTTCCTGCACCCCGCGCTTGCATCATTCTCCGATGCAGAAAATCCCAGCCCAATTCTCTCGCACCTCCCTAGGTGGCACGCTTTCTTTCCTGTCGCCCTTAGTGCCTCATCGTCATCCACTCTGTCTGCCCCGCCCAACGCCCTGCCTGATGTCCAAACCATCTTCCGTATTATAGACCTTCCTACTCTGCACTTGCAAAGCGCGCTGTACTTGTTCAAGTCTGTCTCGTCATCTCGCTTCTCCGCCGCTCGTACTTTTTGCCCCATCCAGCTTCTCGCTCAGCTGCTCAGGGCCCCCCAGGTTGACTGGGGTTTCTGATGTCATCCATGCTAGTTCTACTGGTGCCCCCCACGGAGGGGAGACTCGCCGTTTTGTCGCTTTCTTGCAGAATTTGATCACGTCTCCACTGCCCCTTCTCCACTTATGCTTTCAACTCCCTATCAAGTGGTAGCGGCACTTTTTCTGCTATCATCGATCATCTCGTCTTGCCCCTCCTCGTGCTCTTCCAAGTCCGCTGGCTCGGCAGCCAACCCCCCTTCGCGCGGGCGTCTGCCCGGCGCTGCGGGCCGCCCCTTTGCTCCGAGAAGCCCGCGCTGAGAAATAAGATATCTTCTCAGATCCTCTCCCATTCCTCTGATGCCCCACCCTGAACCTGCGCGTCTCGCTGAAGTTGTTTCTCTCGTATGATCTCCATATTTCCACTGCGAGCTTCTTTTTCCGTGCCTTTCCAACTCCATCCTATGCGTGCGCGGTGCACCCTGCATCTGCGCACGCTCCTGCTTGATCCCCCCAATCTGTCCTGCGTCTCAGAATCGGCCTTGTCCACTCTTAACGTCATCCTTCTGCCAGTAGGGCACGTCGCAGAAATTGGAACCCGCCCCCCCCCCCCCCCCCCCTGTCTTCCTGCTTCTTCTTGACCAGGGGTGCCCCTTTCATGGCGCCCCCGCCCGCCTCGCCCCACTTCCCCCGTGTCTGATCTGCCGCGGGGCGCTCCTGCAGCGCCCGCCGTTCCTCTTCAGCCGCTAGCCCCCCACGAATGGCGCTCCGAGGAGACCTCGCCGATGCTTCGCCTGGGTGGTCGGCAGGGCCCCCCCGGGTTGCACTCCGAGAAAAACTAGCAAATGCATCGCCCGAAGGGACAGCCTGGATCGCACTCCGAGAGGACCTCGCTGATGCACCTCCTGACTGCTGCGACAGGGCGGAATGCAGGCGGCGGTTGAACGCGCGCAGGAATGCCGCCCTCTGACGACCCTCCTTCAGGCACTCCATCAGCGCGCTGCGGTCCACTTATTTGTCTGCTCTTTGCTGCCCGCGCCTGCCCGAGAAATGCCATGGGCGCCCCAGTCCGATACCCAAGCCCAAATGGATGTGGTCTCTGTGCCCTCTCGCATTGAAATTATGCAGCTACTTCGCCACTCCTCAAAATGCTGCCCGCCTCCGCGCGTGGGGTAGGGCGCCCGACGGTATTGCTATGTGGTCTACGTTGCTCGTGATCACCTTCTACGCAGAAATAAATAGGCTGACATTCCGGCACTAAGCTGCGAACGCAAAATTCCCTGAATGCTGTGCCATAGTCATTCTCCACGTCCGCGGCCACTGGCCCCAATGCTGCTGCGTGTGCGCTGACCGCCAGATTCCTGCTGTCTGACCTGTGCATTCCCAGCTGGCTGTTAATGACCCCTCCAACATTGATAGTAGGTCTGCCACATGCGTCGTCGCATTTCTCCTCGCCCCACCCGATAATCTTGATTGGAGAGCATCTAATTGTTAGTGTGCCCTTTGTCCGGCGGTAGATAAGCTGCAAATATTGCGACGCCGCGCGCTCTCGCCCGCAGTCTGACCCCCGCCGCTCTACCTTGCAGTTGGAGCGCAGCGCGGGAACGGCCCTTCCTGTCATCGCCTCGTTTGAAACCAGAGGCGTCGCGCCACGTGACTTGTTGATCAATTTTCCCTTCTCTGCCACGAACTGCTGTGCCGCGCGATATTTGTGGCTCGTTATCTTCATCGGCCCTGGCCCAACCCGCCGGCGCGCCCCCGTCAGCGCAATCGCGCCGCGCGCCCCGCTCTCGCTGTGCACTTCTTATATATCCCAGCCTGTTCGTGACATATGCCGCAAGAGGACTGCGGGGCGCCAGCTTCGTCGGCGCCCGGAGCGAGAGCGCTGCAATAGCCGCCCATCTGCCATGCCCCCATAGCTCCCTCTCTGGACCGTTCGAGAGAATTTCAGCAACTCCTCGCTCGGTCGGTTCTCGAAGCGCCAGAGCCTCCAACGCCGACTACCATGACTGCCAAGGGGGGTGGGGTGGGCGTGGGGGGGGCGTGAATTCAATCGAAGGGGAAGTCGGAGAATCCGCCGTCTCCTGAGCACGCATTTGCCTCTCGCGCAAATCGGGGAAATAACCGGCGACGCATCGCCAAAACCTGTCGCCTGAAGACCGCGCGGCGGCCCATGTGCCCGGGCAAACCTGACCGAGACGGTCGCGAGAAACGACGCCGTCTGTCGACGTCGGGGGAGGGGAAGAGGAGGAGGAGGAGGAAAACACAACACAAAAACTAACGACGGACTCAATCGCACGCAGCTGCGAATGCCGCGAGGGACATGAAACAAAGGAGGGGGGCACAAATTCCGAATTGCGCGCGCGGCGTGGCCTTCCGCCACGAAAAGCGCGAAAGGCGCGCCGACGTGAGTCGGGGGGGGGGCTCTTGCGAACGTCGCCATTGGGGCCGCGCAACGCGCGAGGCGCGTGCTGAAATGGGGCGGCGGCGCCGCGCGAACTTTCCCACTGGGGCCTTCGGTGGAGCGGGGCTCCCTACGGGGCCGCGACGCGCGCGATGGGGTGCGCCGAAATGAAGCGGCGTTGCCATGCGGGCGCCCCCGCTGGGGCCTTCGGTGGAGCCCCCAATGAAGCCGCGAACCATGTGGCGGGCGTGACAGAATGAAGCGGCGGCGCCATGCTAACGCCCCCGCCCGGACCTTCGGCGGAACTCCCCACAGGGCACGAACTGCGCGAGGGGCGCGGGGCGGGGGGGGCGGGGGGGGCAGCGGGGGGTGAGAAGCGGGGCGCTGTCTTTTCAAAACGAGGACCCAACGCCACAGAACGACCGGGACAAATGATCATGACCAGACTCGGGAGGAGAGGGGGGGCGAAGCGGCCCAGAGCAAGGACAAAAAGACAAGAGAGACGACCCCAGCCTGCGCCGCGAAGGGATAGTCGGGCTCACGTGACCAGATGGAAACGAGGGCACGGGCAGCCCGGCACCTGGAAGCCTGGGCGCGGAGGCGGGCGTTGTGCGCGAGTCGAGCAGCGCCTGGCCCTGTTGACGCACGGGCGCGCGGCGGGCTACACGCGGCGCGCGCCCCATCAATCGCATGGCCGATCGGGCGCAAAACAGGGGGGCCACAGTCACTGCTCACGCACGCTGAAATCAACACTGAGAAAAGATCTTCGCTACGATCGACAGGCAAGGCGGGAAGGGAAAAACGGGCAGTCGGAAACGTACTCGGCAACATCATGCTCGGCTTCGTCATATAACCGGGGACCGCATCACCAACGACAGCATCACATCCAAAATACACCTCTGGCGGCCATTGCGAAAACTGCGGGGCGTGGCCCAAGCATTGGCCTTGGTTTTCAAAAACGAAGAGGCCATGCAATGACCGAGTTTCCCACCGATGAACCCGCGCCTGGAACTGGCCAAGTCAGCCCGGCCAGGTGCGATAGCTCCAATGCCCCAGGCGAGCAAGGACGGCATGGGCAGGAGACAAAGATCGACCGAGGTCGCGGGCGATGTCACCTCGAAGTCCAGCGCGCAGCGATGATGGGACCGAGAGAACAGACAGTATATTGTCAAAGTTCTTCAACGCGCTGAATTCTTTCGCGGGGAAAGATAAGTCGGGGGGCCCCGTGCGTCAGCGCGCAGTCATTCATCACCTTGCTTGAGCGCGCGCTCATCGGATTTCAGAGCGGCGCGACACTGGGCGGCTCGGGAGATCCCATGGCATAGGGTTTGCGAGCGAATGTCTTGGCGCACGCGGCAGCAAGTTCAGCGCATCTCGCTCCGCAGATGCACGCATTGCTCGTGGCGAGGAAATGGGCAATGTGCTGGGCGACAGGCCGGCAGTGCATGCTATGCGCGTGAGTGTGTCCTGCCAGATTTAGACGCCAGGACATAGCGTGCCTGGATCGTCGCATGACAGACTGCAAACAAAAATCCCGGGGCCGATTCTCCCCGCCAAGGCCCGGGGCCACGCCCGGGCACTGCCCGAAACAGCAAATCTTGGAATCAGCAACTCTCAACTCATCAGCCCAGCAGTCTTCGCGGAAGAGGGGCCCCGCTTCAGCCGAACGCAATGCGAATTTGCACTTCTCGGCACGCAATGACGATCCAGCGGCGCGCGCAAGAAAGGCAGAGCGCGACGCCATAATTTCGCGCGCCTTCGTCAGACCCGAAGCAGCGATGCCCCTGCCATCGGCGCGCGCGGGCGGGCACGGGCGAAACCGCCGCGACCGTAGGCCGAGAGCGAAACCAGAAAATAAACCAGAGAGGGGGCAGCCTTGTCATACTCCATGGAACGGCGGCATGTCCGATGCATCGTGCCTTCGGATCTAACGCGCGCCATGCTATCCGCGCGCAAGATGGCCATGCGTTTGCGGGGTCAATGCGGGATGCCCACGGTACCTACGGCGGAGGCATTGAAAAAAGGAAGCCTTGGATCAGAAATCCGGGGCCTGGAAGGCAGCGGAACCCCAAGTGTGCATCGGCCACAGGCTTGCCGCCGCCCTCGTCAGCTAAAGGGCCCCCCAGGGTTCGGGGCCGGGCGCGTTCCCTAACCAATGCCCGCGCCGCACGCGTGGAACATCCGCGGGCGCGGAAAGTTGGGGGGCGCCCGACGCATAGCATAGGAGTCCACTGAAAGCGTCGGGCACCTTCATAAACAACACGCTGCGCGCATCTGCCGCCCAAAACAAAAACGTCATCAACTAACGACCGCCCGCCGAGCAACCCGCGCCAATCCTCGTCGAGATTCGCTTCCAGCGCCCCCTCTGGCAGACGCGACGGGTGGGCGTCGTTGCATTCTGGCCGGGCCCCTCCAATACTCATCCTTCGATGGCATCGCCGGCGTAGCGCACGCCTAGCAGAAGGGCCTCTAGTTCTACAGGCCAGAATACGGAATGCCTTGCATCCGCTGTTCCAGCCGGAGTGCGGAATGCCATGCAGGCCGCGACTCATGTACACAATGTCCTCCATGCGCACCGGCATTTCAGCGAAGCGCGCCAGGCCTAACCCAGGTGGCGGATTGCCCCGCGCCCTGCAGGCGGGGGGTGGAAGCCCCATCGCCTTGGCTCAATGGTCCAGGGGGGGGTCAGCGCGCTTATAGGGATACAAAAGAAGGGCCCCCCCGGGGCCCAAAATGCCCCAGAACGCCACTTGTCTGCGCCAGGGGGGCCAAGCCGTAGACGATCTTTCGACTTTAGCGAGCCCGGCGGTCCTAGCCTTCGGGGACACGCGCGCGTCTCCGGCGGCTTCCACCCTCTCCTCCTCAAGTTCGAGGTGGCCGAGGAATGCGACGAACGCGCAAGAGCAGTCGGAGCCGACCGCGCGGGCACCGGAGTCTGCAAAATCGGAGAGGCCAGGAGGCGAACAACGAGCTTCATCTTCCGACCGCCCTGCGCCCGCCGCGCAATCACGCCGAGAGCGCCGCGCAAACCCATGACCGACGCAGCGGGCGCTCGAGGCGGGCGCGCTCGCGCGAAGATCGCGCGCTACCGCGCGCGCTAGATTGCGCGTCTTGCGCGGGCGCAGCGGGTTCAGATGCCACACTGCGCCATTGCGCCCCCCCCCCTTCTCGCCGAGATCGGGTGGGCGCGTCGGCCGCGGATGCGACGAGAGCGGCGCAGCGTTCGGCGATGGAACAGAGAGGCGCGCATGCATCGGAGAGTTGTCGCCATTGTCTCGCAGTCTGGCCGGCTGCCATTCGACTCCGACAGCCCGCGCAACATCCAGAAAACAGAGGAAGGCGTGCGAGTGCATGTCCGGTCAAGACGTCCGGTGCTCGAATGGATTCCATGATGATGAGTGCAGCGCGCGCGTGGTTGTCTTGCGCAAGTTCCGCGCGTCGAGAGCCTGGCCGACCGCGTTCAGTAGCGAGCGATCCCGAAGGGGTAGTCTTTCCTCTGAGAGTCGGGATAAGATGCCAAAAGAATTAAGATCTCACGTTCACTCTGCTCAGGGAGAGAGGGGGCGGGATGAGACATCGATAAGACAAATATCCGTTAAGCAAGATTACTATGTCAGAAATGTGCAGGGAGGAGGCCGGCTGGCCTACGACCGACGACGCGCGACGGCCGAGGGCTGGCGCGCTCCTTTTCTCTCCTGCAAGCAAACAGAAGCTTGCTTGAGCAATCAAATACAGCTGCGGAATGCAGCGCAAGTTCAAGGCAGGCAGCGAACAGCATGCAAATATATTAATCAGTGATAATATTATGAGGCGGAGAGGAGCATACGCACCCCCCCCGCGGCGGGCCTCGTAGAGCCCATCCGGCCACAACACCCCCGGACCCCTACATATACACAACCACCGGAGCCAACCCCAAAAACTTTTACGGCTCAACGGCGGCTCCCAGGGGGCCAAGGGCCGAAGAGGCCCGACGACGCCCACCATCACTTAAATAAATTCTCTCCGCTGGACCGGCTTAGCCGTCCAGAAGAGGCAATTACCCATCCAACGCGCGCACCGCGCGTGGATGGGAACTTTCTTGCATGCGCCTGCCGCGACTAAGTCGCGCGGGCGGAACTCAGTGCAAGTCACCCCGCGGGCTCTCCTCTTCCACGGGCGGCTCCGGAGGCGGCGGGTTTGACGACGCCGCGCCCCCAGCGTGTCCGTCTCCACCGCGAGGCGAGCGGGGCCCCCCCTGATCTGCAGCACTATAGTTCTTCTCCTTGTTCTTGGATGCTTCCCCCTTAGACGGGAAGCGAGTGTCATGTTCAAAATTAGACAGTATATGCCAGCCATCCAGCGTCCACCGCTCCTCGTCGGACCGCCACGCGACCCGGTCTTTGTGGGCGTAGCGCCCGACATGAACATTGTTCACATAGCGCGGGTAGGACACGAGCGGGTCGTAGTCGTAGCCGGCAGCGCCGCGGCCAGCATCCATGGCCCCATCGCGCGCGCGCCGGGGCACCGACCGATCCCAAGTGTTGGGGTACCATGAATATTCCTCTCTAGTCGTCACGGCTGAGCCAGCGACGGAGCGCGGGAATTCGGTAGCGTCATCAGGAGCCCGAACGTCTGAGACGTCGGGTCTGAGTAGCGGAGGCGGCGGCAACGGTCTGGCCTTCACCTCATCCTGTGCCCTTCTTGGTCCCGCGAGGTCGGCTTGGCCGTCGTGATGTTGATTGTCGTTTTCACGATCTCGCATAAATTTTAACAAGCTCCTAGCAGCAGTAGCTCTTGGGATGCCATATTCCGCATGCTGTGCGGAATATTCCTGTGCTTATATCCTGGAGCTCTGTCCCAGGATCAACATACCTGTCCTGAAGCCGAGAAATGGCTTCTTGTATCGGAACACCATTGCAACGGACGTCAGTCTGCACCTTCCTGCCCAGATTGCGGGCCCATTGCGTTATTATGTCGTCCGTTTGAACGGCGGCGCGAATACGGCAGCCAAGGGCATATTCATCTTTCCGTCGCATCTTAGTAATGGAGTCCGCGTTTTCTTCTGCGGGACGAGTTACTCGCCCCGGGTAACCGATATGATATCCCTCTGAGATGAAGGAGCTCATGATCTTGCGGACGATCGCAAGAATTCTTATGGGCCGAAAGCCCAGTTGCATCTGCTGTACGGAGGCCAACCAATTTCCATCAACTATTTTCTTGATAATTGTTGGGACCTCATGTTCCCCCTCTCCAAGTAGAAGCATCCTGCCGGGATTACTCGGGCGTATGCCTGTGCATTCGATAACATATTGGGCTGCAATCGCCCGAGTCTCTATGCCGCACAGCGATACCCGCACCGAAGGGTCAACACAGTGGTTGTATACATATCCGCGGGGATGATCGAGATCGATCGCTCTTTCGGTTATCAGCGCAGCCTTAGGCCCGCTGATTGCCGAGAAGTCCATTCCCATTTGTGATTGTTCGCCTGCTCTCGCGGCTTCGCCGGCAGCAGGTAGCAGCACCGGTATTATGGGGCGATGATCCCGACATTCGTTGATTCTTCTTCTCAGGGACTGAGATCTGCGAGTCGTCCTCGCCTGGAAGTTGTTCTCCCCGACGACGGGCAACCGTCCGCGAGGGCTTTGCCCTCTAGGGTCTTCTTCTACGCCTTCCACGACGTTTTCGTTCTGTGCAGGAAGCCATGGCGTCGCGAAGTTCGTTGCTGCATCAATGGTTTGAAGCGTCGGGGCGAATACATTCGCTCTAGTCATGTCGTTGTACCATCTCCCCCAGCCTCTCAGGGGTTCGACTAAGTCGCCCCGTTCGTTTGGCCAGTCGAAGGCAGCAAGAGCTGGACAAGATATTGGGCGAGCATATTGGTCAATATTCGTCTTCCATAGCTGCGGCCGCCAGGCGTTGATCGCAGGGGTCCGCCTACCCACCCTTTTGGCTGAGTGTTCAAGCCGTCCGATGAACCTCCTGACCAAGGGCCTCAAATACTGAAAGAAAGGGCAGTGGCGCGCCGGTGGCTGAGCCATGGCGTCCTCTGGCACCCAAGCGGGGAGATTAGCCTGGCAGGCTGTTGCCAACTATCTGGCCTGCTGCCGCCATTTTAATAGATTCCCCATTCGCTCATTTTCGCTCCTGCTGATGATTACTGCGGATGTTCTTCATCACAAGTGCGGAAGCTTTCTGTTGTCTATCCCCACGCACTTTGATCCATTGAGGACGGTCCCAGGGAAGATTGTGTTGGTTATTCACTTGTAATATAAGTCCTTGCGCCTCAAGGGACCGCGGGAATATTGTTTGATTCCACGTCTGAGATAGGTAATCATGTGTGATTTTATGTTTGCATTTGATCCGGCAGCTGCAGACAGGGCAATTTCCGAAGCCCGTTCGCACCCAGTGATAGCGGAAGCACAGGAACCTTCCATCGTCTTCCCAAGGGATGGACAGAACCCGTTCCTGTATTTCGGTTGACAACTGTGGTCGCCGATTCCAAACCAACAACAGAGTCTCGTCTGCGTGGATCCAAGCAATAATCGACTCATTGTCGAAAGTCACTTCGTACGAGGCCCATTCGCGATTGAAAAGTACCGACCAATGCATCTGGTCCGTTTGTCTCACGAGGGAGACGGCTTTGTCAACGTCGGTGAATTTTGGCAACTCTCGGGACACCAGGGTCCCGTCTGGGCAAACCCTATATGAGAAGCGAGTAAGCACTCGGCCGGTGAAAACCAGAACAAGCTCCCAAGACTCGCGGTGGTTGGGAAGCTTTTCCCATCGGTGGATGGTGTCGTCTGCGTGCCAAGTCCCCACCGAAGGCGGTTCTCCTGGCCTGGCAATGCCGCATTTCCCATGGGCAGAAAACTCCTCGCAAGGAGAGGCTCCCCGTACCTCCGCTGGCTGAGCCACGGAGGGATACGAGTTAGATCAGGCATGGTTGGGCTCCTTTTCGTCGGAAGCAGCCTCAGCAAATCATAGTCTGCCTAACGACAGAGCCCCGAGTCTCTCTTCGGAACACGGAATCTTCCATCCGTGGATTCCCAAAAATATCTGCAAGTCCGTGATATGGAGAAGAGATCCATGACTCCTGACTTGGCCAGGGTCATATGGGACAGACATCCTTTCAATAGAAGCAACAAATGTCGAATGTCCCTGGCATGCTCGGTAGGAAATAAGTATGGCGGTATCGCTCCTCTCTCTCATATCGTGTCCACATTCCTTGAACACAGTATCGTACGATGGGCACTCCTTATATCGTGCCCACATTTCGTGAACACTGGCTCCAACAAACTTGTCACTATCTTGACAAAGTATTCCTAACATTTCCACTGTCTCTGGCGGCAACGCGGCTCAGCCGTGCGCAGCAAGAGCATATGATTGAACGGAAAACCGTCATCTATGATCTTCTGCACCAAGTCACCAAAATATACCCAGCCACCCGACGATCTTGCATAGTCGGAGCAATGCCTCGCAAAATACACGGCGCACTTGCCTATTTTCCCAGCAAGTAAGTCCGTTCGGCAATTCTGGGTACTCCACGTGTCCGCACTGCCCAAAGCAGCCGGGTTATCGCTGTCATCGGTCCCAACTACCAGCGGCCCGAGGCACGCAAAGGTCTCCGGAGTAAATCCTTCTGGGACAACATCGTAATTAAATTCAGCTCTGAGAAAATCTTTTGCCTGCTCAAACGTACCTTCAGCTTGGCTGAAGCTGCTCAGCAATGCAAAATCGGGTCGCCCGCAAATTCAGCAATGCACTGGGGCGCGTTCCCTGTCTGATTGCGGATGGCTTCGGCGTGCGGCGGAACGGGGCCAGTCATATGTGCGTCGCGGACCATCTGTTTCATCGATGCAGGTGTATTCCGACTGATTAGTCTGTGTTCCTCTGTCGTAAGGTACAGCTGTCTGCCCTTGAATGAGACAGCATGCCCCGCAGTGATGTCTTGATCCTCATCGCGAGGATCTATGGACAGGGGCTCGCCCTGTCTCTTATCGGGAGCAGGCGGCAAGCTCGTTCTGCAGAACATATTTTCAGATGCTGGACAACGAGGGTAAGTTTCGTCTTCCACAGAAGCAATGAGCGCGGGAGCCTTTTCGTAAGGAAAAAATACTTTCCTCAGGTTCAGCGCTTGCCCCCGAGACCCCCGGGTTGCCTGAGGCACCCGGGCGCATAGCTGATGCCTTCGGAGCATCTGTTGCCCTCTCCTCCGGTGGATCCACCGTAGGAGATGCAATCACCGTGGGAGACGACTGTTCTTGGCGTGCGCCCAGCTGAACATCGCGCTCCGCTCTGGTTGGACCAGGCGGGGGAGTCGGAAGGCTAGCCGCCCCGGCTGAGCCGGACGGAGGTGGCGGAGGAGTAGGTATTCTAGCCACGCTCGCTCCCGAACCACCTGCCTCTCCACGTGTAGACCTCCGGGGTCTCTCCTGCACCATCGGGGCGCGGGCAAAAATCGGTTCCGCTTTCAGGGAGGATCTGATCCGCAACAACATCTGCAAATCTAGTCCAAACAGTGGAATAGGTATGTGGCTCATGTTCGTTATCCCGTTCATATCTCAAATAGACAAATTTCGCGGCCTCAATGAATGAGACAGCTTCTCTTCTGTATCTTATGGAATCGGCAGTCTCCGGCTGCCCAGCTTCCTGCGCTCTTGACATGAGGTCACGCCATATGTAAAAGAACTGATTTCATGTTTGAATACTCTGCGTGCTCTGAAGCGCGAGAAGTGCATGCTCGAAATTTGTCTTAAGGCTTGGAGGACCATAGTCACATCGTCGGCTCCGACTAACATCGGCGAATCCTCAGATGAAGCATCCCCATCCGACTGAGTCGGGGGGCTTGCGCCTGGGATGTCCAATGTATTTTCATCTCCGTCTCGGGCAGGAGCCATCGCCTCGGTGGCGGTAGCTTTTGCCTCGGCCATCAGTGCGCTCTCAACGAAGTTCTGCGCTTGTCCGGGTTGATCTCTTGCAGCACTGCCTTCGGCATGCTGGGAGTCCTCCCATCGCCTGGTCGTCCTAGGTGCTGATTTGCATTGGGGCGCAGCACTCTGATGGCTCTGATCGATAGGCGGCGTATTGTGAACAATTATCCCGACAAATTCGGTCAGAGCGGGGGGAGGCTCACGCATACTTGGCCCCCACGGTTGGCTGCCAGCCGCGCCCTTGCCCCCCGGCTTTGCCGGTGGCTGCGTCGGCGGGGATGGCGCAAAGTCTCCTTCAACTCGATGCATCTTCGCTGGCGGAGGACCCACCATCTGTGACCCTGGTCTGGCTTGCAGCGGAGGCGGAGCCTTCTTGGGCATAATCTCCTTTGCCTGCGGAACGTTTCCCTGCGATGCCACGTTCGGCTTCTTGGCCGGCGGCGGCGCTGGTGTTTGAATCACCGGTGGGGCCCTTTTGGAGACGATCTCTCGCGGTCCTCCAACAGACGATCCCTCCTTAGGAGGAGGAGGGGCCTTGAGTAGAGGACCATGTCGCGGCCCCGGGGGGCGGCGCCTTATATGGCCCATCTTTGTTCGCAGGAGTTTGTCCCAGGTTCGGGAAATCCCTGTTCTCGATCGAAAATTTGGCGCCGGACGGCATAGCCGCCGGCTCCAGCTGTTTCGCTTCCGCGGCCTTCTTTGTCTTCTCTTATTCTTGTCTATTTTGTTCGACCAGTCTCATGGGCTCCTCCGTGGCCTCGCCCCCGTGCGCCGCATGAATCTTGGTTAATCTGACTCCCTTCTCTTGGAGCCAATGCAATATGTCGTCAAAACTACTGTTATCAAAGAATGGGCTTTTGTCCCTTTGCCAGTCAAACGGTTTCAAATTTGGAACCCATGCCGCCTGCGCCTCCCGGACTTTGTCCGCGGCCGTCGCCCGAGCTTCATCTCGGCACCTCTCGACCTCAAAGTCCTGCTCTAGATTCCAACTATTCTCTTTTGGCAACATGTAGCAAGTGTGCCCACGCATCTGCGACAAACAGTGCTGCTGGGGTCCAATGGTATAATCGCAGCTCAAGCAACGCATCGGTCATCGGGTCGCTCACATACTGCGTCGGCCATCCTTGGATGGCCGTCGATCTTTTGGCATGGAAAACAATCTCAGCCGTTGCCCAAATACCGTCAACAGAATATGTGGCGCGAGTATTGGGGTTATCAGTGCATGGGAAAGAATATACCCCAACCGCATGCGCCTTAACACTCCCTCCGTATTTAGGATCCGAGGGGGGCATCCGATGACCCTCCAGCATTGCATGAAGAGCAATCACAGACGTGCCGTGTGACTGCTTCGTCCATCCTGCGGATGAGCCTGAGACTTCCGCCATCTTTTCGTCTGTCACGAAGAAAGGCAATGAAAGCTCGATGCAGTGAGCTCTGCCAACCTTATGAGTCTTCGTCGTCACTTTGGCCCAATTCGCGCGGTCAGCCACAGTGGCTGTCGGGCTTGCGACTGACCTGTCAGCTTTGATCCTAAAGAAACGCGCCCAATTCGGAACAATGTAGCTCGGTGTCGCTGGCGGGATTTTCGTCGACTTCTGCAGCAACTGGAAAACAAGCCACGCATCGCTGTTGGTTGCTTTCTGAACCATTCTCTGTTCCTTGCTTCTAGCGGGATTCATCCCTCGTGCGACTTCTGCAACGCGGCTTTCCTCTCCCGGGTAGGCGTTCCCCGGCATCATGCCACGATGGAGATTTCCGCTAGCAGCCGCGAATGGACAAAGAAAATCATGATGAGTGATCTCTGACCCCGAAGAGCTTCGAAATGGGAGTTCCCTCGTCTGCTGGCACGGAAGACAACGTGGCCAGAAGGGCTCCTCTACTCCAGGATTACCTTCTTTTGGCCGCTTCGGGAACTTGCATTTGCCGCTGAGCTTGGTTTCTTGTCCCTCCGGGCACTTATTACGGATGAACTTTTCTGCCGATTCGCCGGGCGTCTCTATCTCCTCGACACCAAATGGCGGCGCCGAAGGGGGGGCGCGAGGCGACTGATCCGTCCGCGCGCTGGAGCCAGAGCCCGTAGCGGCTGATCCGCCGGGCCCGATATTTCCGGCCGAAACAGCAGCATTAGCTGTTGGGGCGGCTGGTACAGGGACAGCCATGTTACCCGACGTCGCGCCACTCACCGAGATGGCTAAGCCACTCGGTGCAGCCGCTGGCGCTGCCTTGAACAGCTCGTTGAGTGCAGCGCTCATAGGCTCGTCATTTTGCACGCCTTCGTTCTCCGATCTTTGGCTCTCTCCCTTCGGGGGCATTCCAGGACAGAAAGTGGCTCCGCGCTGCAGAAAGTGGGCGTCCTTCTATGGGAAAAAGTCATTATATGCGTCTCCCTTCTTGAGAAAGCTCACAAAATCCTCTGCGCAAAATGGGTGTATCGCACCGCCTCCAGATCCGTTTGAAACGGCTGGGAACTCGCCGTCAATCAATGGTTCCCGAAACGGGCGGGCATCAAATACTGACGCGGGTATATTGCCCGCAGCAGGAGCCCAGCCCTGCCAATGCATGACTAGGTATTCGATCTCCGCCTCCTGCCTGGCATGCCCATCTTCTCTCGTCGCGCGCGTTATATGACCGCCCCGGACAGCTGAGCCGCCGGAAGGTTGGCAGAAAAAAATAATACGGCTAGCTTGGCCGCTTTAATCATGTAGTCTGCACACAACTGACCAGCATTCACCCTTTCAATACGCCCTCCATTGTTCAGTTTGTAGTCCGGGTGGCTGGCGTCGTAATGAAAAGTGTCTCCTGGGCGGTGTCTAAGTTGCCGGTAAAGGCTCAATCCGTCAAGAATCATTATTCTAGGAAACACCCTTATTGCTTTGTAGTGTTCGGTCCGACGGTTCATTCTTGCTCGGACCAAGGTGGCAACGTCGTCCCACATCGGGCCAACGCCAGCATCATCGTTCCGCGAGCACTTGTGGTCCCCACCAAAAAACATTATGTCAATCGCCCCCTCAGGTGAACAACGCATCGCGCCATCAATCAGCTCAACAGCATCTTTTATCATGAACCTAAGGCCCCCTGCGAATGCGAGCGGGTTATCCTGTCTTTTCGGCCCACTCCCAACTCCGTTTAACTGGGACGAGATATCAACAATGTCATTGAAGTTCCAGAAGGTACAACGGATCGGAGTGTGGGTCCCTTTTTCCTAGTACCCGCTCTGGTCCCACCGAAACCTTGAAGAGGCATTTCGAATGTTCGTAATCTGCGCTCCACTCATGGCTTCCTGTATGCTTCCACACACCGATTCACGCAGGTTATATTCGGAAGTAAGCTTTTCAGCATTTTCCCGGGACCACCCTTGAATGCAATTGTAGAATCTGAAACAATGTGCACAGAACAGGACCAAGAAGTCTTCGACCCATTCTTCATTCAGCTTAGTGAGCGAAAGAAGTCCGCCACGGGTTTCCCCGTGTTCGGCATGGCGGCGAGGTCTTCTCCAACGAACGGGGCCCATGAGTGTCCGTTAACTTTGGCGATCTGAGAAATGGCCTGACACTTCTTAATGAAGGTCAACTTGGTCGACCAGTCTCTCATTTTCGGATCCGTGACCCCAATATAGGTCTAAAATCTCGTCCACTTTCTCCTGCCGGTCGTCCCTGGGGCGTTTGAGATCTCCCGCAAAAATCCCTTGCGTCCGTAGATACTCTAAGACGTTCCAGGGGCCCCGCCCGATGTATGGCTGATCGTCAGGCCTCAGCTTCTGCTACAGCTGATCCTGAGTCGGGCGGCCCTCCCCCCCCCCCACCATCTCCTGAGGAGGGGCGAGCGGGCGGATTATTTCCCGAGGAGGATCCGCCGGATGCTGGCGGAGCTCCACCTCCACCGGCTGAGCCGCGGGGTGGGCCGCCACCAGTTTCCCCGCCGGCTGCCCCGGGAGGGTCATTGTTGCCAGATGTTTGGCCGGCGGATGATTCGCCGGCCGCCTGTCGTCCAGCTCCAGGGTTGCTCAATGAGAGCTGGTTGCCGCACGAGACTGCTGGTTGGCTGACCGAAACGACTGAGTCGTTTGGTGCTTCTGCAGCCGTTCGCGGCTTCTTCTGCGGCGATTGCTCATCGGCCCCTGGATCGAGACCATCCTTAGCGAACCATTCGTCGAGGTCCTGCGGTCTTCTCCACGGGCGTTGCCGTTTCCGCCAGCGGACCGCCTGCTGAGGGGAAGTCTCGAGATATGCCGTTCTTGCAGTGGCAGTAAGGGCCTCTTCAACAACATGTACAGGTACATGATATAAGCCTTTGACCACTGGAAGGGCGAACATTGTCCCCCAGCTATCCCCGGTGGCTAAGCCACGGGGAGGCTTTCGGGGAGAAGGGGCCCAAATGTCAACCCAGACTCCCGGGGAGCCCTCAGTCCGATGGTCTCTTACTGGGAGACTCACACAGTTTCCAAACACAGTCTCACACCAAACCGCCGGGCCGACAGTAGGACCTATGACCTCACCTGGCTCAAACGTTCGAACTGTGCAACGGTATCCTCCAGGCGGGTTTATGTATGCCCTACTGACAAACTTCGTCTTTTCGTCAGGATACGTCTGGAAGAACGTACCAATCGGGATTTTGTACAGGTCAGGACAGGCGCAATCAAAACGGCAGGTTGCCTTCCGTTCGAACATCGCCCAGTGCACCGTCCACGAATCTTGCGAAAACTGGGAATACAAACGCTGCCGCCATCAATGCGGTCACGACTTCGTCGCCCCGCAAATAAAGTATGTCATGCTTCCACATTGTATAACGCCAGCCCCATCCTTTCGCGGGTACGAATTTGGTCTCCCCAGTAGGCGCCAGTCGGGACCACTCCCTCAACTTGTCGGGGTAGCATCGAAAAATCGGTTTGTTCTTCCAGGAGTCGATATCTCCTGTATTGGAGTTGGCTGCTTTCTTCGTGAGCTGACCATCTCGGAAGGCTGCCTCTGCTGCCATTTTGCGAGCAGTCATCTCCTCACCGCGAATCTCAACGCCAGCTTCCATCTCGACATCCGTCTCGGATACGATGTCATTCGGGCTGAAGCCATTTTCCCTTGTCCCACCCGGCTGAACCGGTGGGCATGCCTCCCCTCTCGGCTGAGCTGATGGGGTGGCCTTTCGAATTTTGTCGGGAGGACCATCGTCATTGATTTTTCTCCCTTGTTCTTCCTCCCCGACCGAGTCGGAGACGAAGTCATCTACGATGTCATCTGAGCAGATCGAGACAACGTCCTCCCCCGGGGGCTTAACCGCTGAGTCTCTCAACGGTCGGCACATGGGTTCGGTCGACGCTCTCTCAGACGCGCGGGGGGCGCGGCAGGCAAGGCTCGAGCAGTCGCCGCAAGGCAACAGCTCGATCCCAGGGGGGGCCGGCCGCGGGGCAGCCCGCGCAAGCTCTAGAGACGAAACGGCAGCGGCACAAACATGATTGGAGGAGGAGATAGGACGACGACGAGACGACAAAACTCTCTCTGCAGCACGGGCAATGACAATATGGACCTGCTTAGCAAAAACATCCGTGTACTCTTCTGCGCTCTTGCACTCTCGTCCTCTAGCCTCGACGTGCTCGCGTGTGCCATCACATCTGCGCTCCAGCCCCTCCGCAACAACAGAGGAGGTAGTAGCCATCGTCCAGGGCTTTTTTCATGAAATTGCCCTTGCTATCCTTTAACCCATACGCACATCCGTGCAACGCCTAGCTCTCTCATGAAACGTTTTACCTGGGGGTCCCTCCAATAATTGCACCGGGTAGACCGTTCAATGCAAACGACGCCCCCCGCTTTGCGCACAGCGCGGGCAATCTCCCGGAAATTCCAAAACAGGTATCTGAAATCAGTCCTAATACCGCGAAGCCTACGCATCGCTCTATGATTTCCAATACGGAAATAATGCGCTTCATTCACATATTGCCAGGGAGAGCCTCCCGTGCAAGGCATAGAACCCCACAACGTGATATGTTTTCCCTTGAACGTAGTAATACCGTTCAGTGCTATTCTAAGTCCCTCATCCGTCCTCATGCCTTCCTTCTCGGCGTATCGAATCACCTTACATGAGTCGTCGACGAAATTCTCTGGGTCTCCTATCCTGCTTTGAGGGCAACAACAGCATTCTAGCAAAAGCCTTTCCCCAGTCCGCTGAGTGGCCGGGGCGCAATCTTCTCGGATCCAGAACTCTGTGTATCCAGTCCATCTTCTCGGGCAATTTACTCACCGTCGCTGGAATCACCATTCGAGTCGTGTTCAAATGGATGATGATATGTACTCTCTTTTTATCACGCCAATTATCGATACGGTCAACAGTCAGGCCTTGATGGAGATTGACAGCATAGGTGCGGCGCCTATCATCTAATTTTCCAGGTCAACGGGACAATCGCCGATTGCGGGCATGAACGTAACAAGTCTCGGAACATAATGCCGTCGTTCCAAACTCTGTTCTTGTTGTATACATGTGTCCTTTTATCTAGATAACTGGCAGCGGCAGCAGGCGGAGGCTGAGGGGGAAAGCGATTGTTAGCGAGAATGTCTTCCATATGTCTCTGCAACGTCGAAGTATCTGACTCATTTTCACTATCCGTCATGTCAAACATTGTTTTCATTTCACGATCAGAACTCTTCTTGGTTATATGATCCATCGCTCTCGTTTTCTCGGAGCTTCTGCTGTAACCTTCTTCGGTCATGGAAGGAATAATATTCCCTGCGTCTTCGGCTAAGCCGGATGCGTGCGCAAACGCAATTGTTCTGGAAACATCTGCCTCCACGGCTTTGCCAGGGGGCGGCCGCAACGGGTTTGCCCTTGTCGGGGCCTTTTTTTTGTTTTCTAACTTTTTTTTGCCGGGCATAACAGCCCCTCTCCGCAGGGCCGAACTAGGGCCCAAGCGGGGCTTCAGAATCCCCCCGGGTTTCAGGGGAAGTCCGTCTGAACAAAAAAATATCGAGTCTAGATAATCGTGGCACCGCTTAGCGGCCCAGAATTTAGGTGTAACAATGTTGACAAGATATAGAACTTTAACCAAGCCAAAGTGTCAATGAATCTTTTGGTTCCTACATCGGCAGCCTCGCTGTGAGTTCTTTCGCGTTGAAGCTCAACAAGGCCACGAGAAAATTGTTCGGACACAGGTGCAGCATCAATTCTATGCGTTCTCGTGAGATGCATTAGCTTCATTGACCCACCTGCCTTGATGACTTTACAAACCGCTTGGTTATCTTCCAAAAACAGACATCGCACTGGTCTGTCAAGCAGCATATCCCAAAGCGGTTGCGCCGCGAGCAGCTCCTTGCGTAGCGCAAGGTCAGCCGCGACAATATCATCCTCAAGTGTACTGTGGGAAACACACGTTTGTCGTTGCGATCCCATGGACTGTCCAGCTCTAGTATATGGGCCCCAAATGGCTTGATAACTGGCACTCGTGCTCCGATGCGTGCGAATGTCACTTGCCAAGTCTGCATCATAATACTGCTTTAACATAACATCATCCTTTTTGTCGCCTACCCACGAAGTCATGCGGTAATGGGAGGTACACTTGAGATAACATATGAAGCGAAATAGATCCATGTCTTGTTGTTCTGTCCATTTTGTAATGCAACTGACGGTTTGACATACAGCGCGGAGCAGGTCGTATCTTGCCACTCTCGCAACGTAAAGTCTCTTCGTCAATACGTTTGCGGCAATAGGTTGAAGCACACCCGACTGAGTCGGCGGCTCATGGTCATCAGGGCTTGCTGCTTTGGCATCAAGGCCAATAACTTCTATTTTCCAATCAGGGGGGCCCGAACCAACATTGATTCGCAAAGCTGACGCTATTGCCTCCTCAGCTGGGGAGTATATCTCACCTCTTGGGCCGCCCTGGCCATCTTCGAGATCAGTAAGTTCAGGGCCAAACGGGGTACCTGCGGCCGGATAAGTAGCTGGGTCGGTGTCCGTTAGTTGAGCTCATAATGTAACACAGGTTCATAGCTGTCATGTCATACTCTATGACTTCTACTATGTTCGGTTCTCTCGGCTAATGTGGCTCGGACGGTTGAGCCGCCGAGTCACCCCCCGTTTCCTCCTCGCTGCTCTCGTCTGTGACGGAGGCGTTTTTCCTAACCTTGGGAGGAGGCGGGTCTAAGATTGTAGGTAACTCTCCCAGCCATTCAACCGTTCGTGTCGACACTCTGTGTTCGCATCCCAAGTATCTTCCAACAGCAGTTGGAGGGTCTATCTCTATTCCCTTGGGACAGTTACCAGAGGGTTCTTGCAGTAGCCTCCAGCCCTCAGCGAGCTTGTCGGCAGGCCCCGACAGCTTAAAATCATCAACATAGATAATCAGAAAGATTTGTAACTCTTCATGGAAATAACAGCTGCGCCACGGACTGCACTTCACAGAACCTTTTGCCGTAACATGTCCTTCACAATGCTGCTCCGAATATCAACCTGAATCAAGGTGCCCGTGCAATGAGAGATAAAGCGGGCATACAAGGTTACGCATGTGTGACCATGCTTTAGGCCATTCGTCTCGAGGCAAGAAAACCCATGTGGGGGTGCCCCCTAGCTTCGACTGGGTGTAGGTTTGGCGGGCATCCGCTTGCTCGATGCCGTGACCTTCGAATAGCCCGTGGGTGTCGGCTGCTTTGCTAGCCTGCATTGTAGCGGGGCTGCTGGAAAATTCCTGGAACAATGCCACATCCTTATTTTGATCTCTAACACTCGAACCATCGAAAACTACCCGGCCTTTATACTTGCAATCTTTGTGTCCTAACGGCAACTCCGAGTTCTTTTCGACAAAGATCGCACATAGCCGGCAAAAGTGGGCCGTCTTCCCCTTGAGTTCGGCAACTACATCGGAGTATTATCTGACACCATCCTCTATCCATGCGCCTATAGCTCGCAACCTATCTCATTCTTTTATCAAGGCAGCTTGGGCATCTTCATTCGCCTTGGCCTCGTCTTTTGAGACAGATCTGGCGACAGCGGCATCTATGCGGGCGCGTTGCCAATCGTTGGGAAGTTGGAGAGGTGCATCGACGATTGAAATAAGGTCAGTAAAAGGATTGTAGAAGTATTGCAAATCAAACCTGTACTTTTCACGATGACTGAAATCTGCCTGTGAGTTATGCTGCAGTGGCATCCGGGGCACGCTTCGCCGCGACGCGGCGGCCGCCGGACTCGAGGTCTGGCTTGCCTCACGATTGCCCTCAAGCTCTTCATCGTCATCATCGGACAAAGGATCCCTACCGGCTGAGCCGGAGGGAAGCCCATCTCGTGCAATAGTGCCTCCATACCATGTCTGTTTCCACAAAATATCCTCATCGTCCGAAAGATGTCCTACCGAATCATCTTCCTCTGAGGATTCATCAGTCGCAGGTGCGGCTTGACCGCCCTGGGCGTGTCGAGACGCCGCCCCACATCCGCTGCCAGGGGTGTAGCACAGGCTGTTTTTCATAAACGGCGCAGCCGCTCAGCCACCTTAGGTGCTGGTAGCCTGGCCTCTGGAAGAGCCGCAAGTGGCTGAGCCTCTGCGGGTTCGGGCGGAGTCGGTGCATCGTGTACGCCCAGGCCAATGTCGCGCAGAAGGCCGAGGCGAGGGCCAGGATCTTCTACACCGAAGAATCCTCTCTCTTCTGCCTTGTATTGTTCCACGGCCTGTCGACGTTGTGCTTGATTCATGTTAAACCATCGTCCCGGATGTATCCCAGGATTGGTGGATTCAGGCAGCCTGTTCAGCCATTGGGCACTGTGCTTCGGGTCTGGGTCTGTGACCCGCACTCGAATTATAGGCACGTAGTCGGGATCATAATAAAGAACAACTCGAGACCTGTCAATGGAAGTTTCTGTGTCAACTCCTCTTTTGTAACTCCAACAACGATTCGTCTGTTCTCGAAGTATTCCATCGTGTCGAGGTTTTGAGTTGCTCGAGCAAGAAGTCGTCCTTTCCCGGGAATCTTCTCACGCGGCTTAGCCGCTGAGAACTTGGACTGTCTGTCCAAACGATACTCGTGTTGTGCGAGTCCCAGCTTTTGATTCTTGTCTGCTGGATGGGAATCGCGCTGAGGATCCCTACCGTCAACTACCATAGGCTCGCCATCCACACACAAACCTCCTGGGCCGTCGTCTTCTAGATCGGCCTCTGAGTCTAAGTGTGGAGCGTCCTCGCCTCCTTGAGAAGGCGGTGGCATAACAATAACAGGATCAACAGCATTAAACATATTGTCCGGTCTTATCCCTGCGGCTGGTTGAGGTCCGTCTGGGACGGCCGCAGCTTCTCCTGTTTCTGTAGGGATTGTGACGGATCGTGCCTCTGTCGCCGCTTTCTCGTACGCTTTTCGCAAAGGGATTTGAAGCGACTAGTCATCAGCAGTACCATCTAAGATGTTGCTGTACACCTGGTCAGACTTCTCAATGGTGGGTCGTTTTCCCTCTGGGGTACGCCCTGTTTCCATGTTCAGACCGTCCAATTGTCTCAGAGGGACAACATAGCTGTCTGGTCCAACCAGCTTCCCCCGCTTTGTGCACATACCCCAAGTATATCCCTGGTACCATCGCTGCGCCAGTCTTGGCGGTCCGAAATCTGGACTCCGGTGGAGGCACATAGCGCATGAGGGACCATCCATAGCGTCGTTCCCAACTTGACAGTCCCTCTGCCGGGGTCCGAGTATTGTAGCACAAACAGAAATAACGGACCGCGTAGGTCCAAAACGGTGGCGGAAGACCAGCCTGCATGAGTAAGGCTCTGGCCCCCATCTGCACCACGCCATTTGCACGCTCTGCAACAGCGTTATGTTTCTTCTTTCCTGGGATGGTGGGATCATAGGCAATATTGAGCTCGCAACATGCCCTCGCAAACTCTCTTGCACCATCTGTATAACAAGATTATGACTTCCCCTCTGGGGCTTTCAGGTTTACAAAAAAATTGCAAACGTGAACCGCAGACTTGTCGTGCACACCCTGAGCGGCAAGAAAATCCGTAGCTCGGTCGCGAAAAGTCACACACGCGGTCTCATCGTGGAGCCCCCGCGATAGTTCATCCATCGCATACCAATGATCCATCGTCGTCAGGTGTCCGAACGAAGTGGGGTTAGCGCATGGGCGGGGAACCTTTAGCTCTTTGTTTTGCGCTTTGCGCTGTTGCTTTCTCATGGCTTTGGCCCGCTTGCATACTGAACACCATGGGTTCTTAGGGGTATGAGTTAGAAGGTGCGGCAGGGAGGCTGCGGCCTTCTTAAGTCGCTCGGCAAGGGTATCCGACACCTCAACCTCCGCAACGTCTGGGTCTAAATCTGGCGGTGCGTCGACGTCGACTAAGTCGACACCGCCGGCGTCTCCAACTTCACCCTCCTCGGGTCCTGGGGCCGCGTTGCAAGCATGTGAGTCCAGTCCTCGGTTTATGTCGTAAGGAATGCATCCTGAAACTCCGTACCCATAAGGGCACCTGTATGCGGCAGCGCAGGCCTCGGCTTTGCCGGGCTGCTCGTCGCACTGACCGACGGCTTGACCGTGGTCAGGCAAAGCTGAGAGACTTTTGTAGACAGCGATGCCGGTCGGCGTCCGATTCCCACCGCTTTCGCTAGCCTGTTGAGGCGAATAGTAGAAGGAGGTGATGGCATCCGCAGAGTCGATCGAAGGTGGAAAGGCGGGCGCGATCTCAGTCGGCCGTCTATCCGCGTAGCTGTGGGTTCCAATCAACTCATTTGCATGCAGGTCTATGGTTACGCGAGTCTGGACAGCATGGGGCGGAGAGCCTCCCGCCGATTCCACATTGTCCAAGAATGCCTTGGCGCCTGGCGTCACGCGACCCCACCGCTCGGGGGGTTCGCCCCCTCCAGCGGCAACCGCGCACATCCACTGACCCAGCGCCTCTTTGCCTGATAGGGTCAAGTATGGTATCTTGCCCTCAACGACCAGGTCCACTCTTTGGCCATTGGGCAATAACAAGTGGGGTATTTGGCCTGCTGGCCAAAAGAAGCTAAAGCGGTGATCCATGCACCGCTCTCCTACCGAAATCACGCACGGAGTCTCCGGCATGACTAAAGCGTTAAAACTACCACCCTTAAATTTGGGACATGCGATGCGAATTGAACCGAGGGCCTTGGATACTCCCCCAGCAGTATTCAGAGTGATCGATTGCGGAAGCTTTCGAATCAACCTCATTGCACCTGCACTTCTAATGTATCTATCCGCTATGAGGTTATACCCACATCCAGTGTCAATGATGAAGCTCAGCGCGCCAAGATACGCAGCATCTTTGTCTGTGCATCCAGCAGCGGCTGTGCCGTGCGGGCCCTCTTCCCCCTCCTCAGGTTTCAACCAGAGATGCCAGACTTCATCCTGCAGGTCCGACGCTCTGATTGAAGCTTCTGCGGTAGATGCCCTCGACTGAGTAGATATCGGTCTGCGCACTTCTCCTGGGAACCTCCATCTATCGTTGCTACTCGAAGGCAACTCTTTCAAGTCGTGGCGACGCGCCTTTCTCCAAGTGATAGTGGGTCCCTCAGTAGAGGGGTGAAAACGGACACGGAGGTTGCATCTATCGCTTTTCTGATGTCGGATGCAACTCTTACTAGGGGGACGCACCAGTACCTCTTGATCGCGTCCCGAGCAAGGGGACACAGGAAACTCGCAAGGACATCGACGAAACTCTCGACCTGTTTCCTGCTTTCCTGGTGAAACTCATCGCCGGAGGGATTCCAGTAGTCTCCTCCGCCGGCATCAGCAACAGTTTTCAAAAACTTAGGGCTGGTCTGTTTCTGCCCAGGGAGGCCTCGGGACAACGGAGCAGGGCACGCTATGGCACCCAAGCTGACTTGGTCAGCGGGTCTCTTCTGACCCCCCCGCTTTCCGTTTGACCGACGCAGGCTTCGCCGCGTCCGTCGAGCAAGGAAGATAAGAAATAAGACCCTTAACCGAATTAGATGTGTCATTCCTCCAGCACTGACGGCTGAGCCGCCAGGGCGGAGCCATTGTCACGGATGGCCGTCCGTGGTCTGGGCAAACCAGCACTCTTTGCCGCGCGGGCACTTACCTGTCTCCCTGTAGGAGCGGCAGACCATGTCTTTGCCTTTGCCTTTGCCTTTACTCTTGTCCCCGTCCTTTTTACGTTTGTCGGAGTTAATTCTGGAGGCTCTCGAGCCACCGTTACTTCCCGTCGATGAAACATTGGCAGCGGCGGCATTGGCTGGTTTAGCTGTGCGCTCGTTTTCCAAGGAGTGTCCCGCGTCAAGCTTCGATTGCTCCCACCTGTCGCGTTTAAGCTTCTCAGCGTCGCTCAGCCCTCTGTGGGCCTGATTGCAACCATCTGCTGGCCCTCGGCAATTCTTGGAATCTCGGGAATACGCGCAACATGGAATAGTGCTCTCTTTTCCGCGCGATTGATTGGATTGACTCCTGTTTTTCTGTTGCGCCCCTTTCCCACGCCCGCCCGTCGGGGTCTGGGATCGGCTCTGCCCTTTTCGGCCTCTATCCTTGGATCTCCCTCTGGTATTCTTATCCTGGGCAGGAGCGGCACTAGATTTCTTCCCCGTACTCGGCTGAGCCGGTGCGGCATCCTTGGGCTTCCTGTGATTAAACGGACAGCCTTTCCCTGCATATGGGCAGGTCTCGCCCTTACCCACGTGATTTCACGTCGTCTCGCCCTTAGCCAATCCGCTTTTCATGACATCAGTTGATTCCCCCAGCTTAGCTGCCACTTCTGCCGGAGCGGCTCTGCCGCCGGCATTCCCCCGGTTGTCATTGCCCCCACCTCCGCCTAACCGTGCCTGCCTAGCACATTGGTTCAAGGTACCCTTATTCACGCTGATGTTCCATTCTTCTTTTTGTCGCAACATCATTTCCTCAATCTGCTCCACCAGCCGTTCATAGCTCTTCACGCCATGTCCCATTTTATCTCTTGACATGTCGTATAGCTGGCATGCAAAACTCAGCTTGCTCGGCTTTCTGCATTGTTCAAGGAAGTGTGCATGCATCGAGGCCCTCATTTCATCAGACGGAGGTCGGGCGCCGTAGAGCTGTTGATATACGTCTGTCCATTCATTATAGAAATGACACAGGTCAGCATCTGGATTGTGGGGTCAATAGCTACCTTGAAGATATCACGCGAAATACGATATTGGCCCAACTCCGATCTGACAGAGCACCAATGGCAAATGGCTCGTACCATCTCGCGTCCAGTTAAGAGCCTTCCCTCATTCTGGGCGCTGTACTCCATCCGTTGGATCTGTTGGAGGAAATGGATATGATGACCAGGCTGGCTGCGATTTCTTCGCAGTTTGTTTAATTTGTCAATCAGATGTGTAGCAATCATACGATCAAGACGCTGCAAGCGCCCTGCATCTTTCAGCTGCTCATCGTCCAAGGCTGGGCCCATAGCTTCCGCGATCCATTGATGCGCTGCCTGACTCTCAGGCGACGATCCGGCGATCGCCCGGACCGCATGCATTTGCCGCTCCCGTATGTTTGCAACATTGGGGATATCCATCAAGTCGATCTTCTGATTGTTATCTACCTGTCTCCATTGATCTAACGGCGTACTTTCATCAATAACAACTGGATCCTGCGGCCCGCGAGGGCCATGAGGTCCCCCGCGGCTGCCTCCGCCATCCGAGGGATCTGAACCCCCTGGGCTTCCTGGAAGCGATTTATGTAGTCGTTTGCCACGATCATCGTCGCGTAGTGACATGCTCTCGGTATTCGGAGCGTCGCTCTTATCGCCCCCATCTCCGTCCTGTCCTACCCCGCCCGACGACTTAGTCGCCGTCGGTCCCATAGGGCCATCCTTCGCGGATGGGCGGTAATTGGCGAATATGTTGTCGTCACTAGACCCTGTCAATTTAATGTTAATTGGGGATCCATCATCAAGGGTGCTCGGCTTAGCCGGACCCTCTAGGGCAGGACCGGGAACGGTAAAATTGTCGCGCAACAACGGCCTCACAGGAGAGTCTCGTGAAAGCAATGGCAAATCAAATGAACTTGAGGTGAATCCTTTTCCTTGTAAATTTTTCAGTGTACGGAGTCGGATTCATGATGGTAGCTTTAAGCCTCATCATTCCTCTCGCAGACTCAGCTGCGCTCGCCATGGCCTCTTCTTCTCGCACGGTGGCAGCCGACCTTTCACTCTTCCGCGCAGCACATCTGAAACATCTTCCACTGCTCGCATTGAATTGATCTCTACAAACCGGCGAGCCACAGCCAGCACATTTATCCGTCCTCGGGCGAAAGCAAATCGAACAAAATTGAGCCACTATAAAACTCTCTGCTTGAGTTTCTCCCCTTTCTGCGGGTGGAGACTACGCTACCGCCCCTACCAACAGGGTTGGCGATCCTGCGTTTGCTACATTCGGCAAGCCGGACTGAATTGGAACGGAGACAGTGCCCGACGACTGGGCCGCTGACAATAGATGTATGTTCGTTCCAGTCGGCTTGACCAGCGGGCATTTAGCATTGCTCGATTGCACGCGCTGCAGGGATGCTCTGGCTTCTTCATGCGATCTAAGTTCATCCAAATACTGATTGTTCTGGTCGGCCATTTTCGCAGCTGCCACTTCCAGCCTGGCGTTTCTAATTTCTTCCTGTAAGGTCTGCTTCTCTAGTTCCGCCCTGACTGTAGCCATTTGTTATCCTTCTACTCTAGCCACCGCAACAGCCGCGGTGACCGTTTCGGCATCAACAGACTGAGCAGTTGCCGCCGCAACGGCCTGTCGTTCCGAAGCCAGCATTTTATGATATTTGGTTTCGGCTTCTATCTCCGCCTGCCGCTTGGCGGCCGCGGTCTGATGATACATTTGTTCCATCACTTCTCGCTCTCGTTCTCTAGCGGCCATGGCTAGGGCGAGTCTCTCAGCCTCTAACGCCCTCCGAACTTCTGCCATGGTTGCAGTCATCTCCTCTCGATTCAGACGGGCCCTTTCGGCCAACTGTGCATGGCTGGCGAGGAAGTCTCGCTGGGTGCTAGCCTCAGCTAGCCTAGCCTGATCCTGAATAGTTTGTATGAGAAGATAGGTGCAGTTGTGCTCTTCCACAGGAAGGCACTCTATGCGCAACCATAGGACACTACACTTGGATCATGCGTCAGAACAACTCTTACAAACTGGATGCCTACATGCACCTTCTGGCCTGCAGGCTTCCCCCGGACATGTGCGTTCCGCCTGAGGCGTGCAGTCAACGTTTGGGTTCCAGCATGCCTCCATTATAGAGATGGTACTGTTGCTCCTTGAAGTAGATCTCGCTCCTGATCTAGGAATGTTGGGTCTTCCCCTACTAGATGCATTCGATCTGGGGCGAATAAAAATACTTTCCGGGGGTTTAGATACGTCTAGGAGTTCCTCATCCCTCTTGTCCTGTGTTATTAGCTCAGTGCACGAAGCTGGTTGTCCAACCATTTCCCCATCCTCAACAACAGCTGGTATCGAGGGTTGCCAGTCGCCTGAGGTGACCGCAGGACGATGGAAACCTTCTTCCAGTGGTGAGACATTTAGGTCATAATCCTCGTTTCTCTGCTTCTTGAGATGAGGTGCAGGGGTCCGTCCTGTGGGCTCCCTCTCATGCTTCGCCTGGGTCTCAGTCCTGTCCGCCTGAGGCGTCAGGATACTGGTATCTTCATCAGGTCCATCTGGTGACCACCTCTCGCCTTGGGCGGGGTGGTCTTCTTCCATCATCAGGGACAATTCTCGGCTCAGAGAGATTTCGTTGTAAATATTATCAAGATCTTCCTCCACTGAGTGTATTCCATGCTCTTTATCAATGGGAACATCACTGTCCTGACAGAATTGCCCATTTAACGCTATCGGGGCGGGGGCGTCTCCATTCGTACCTGCCCATTCGCCTGGGGCGCTGGGGCACACGCCCGCGTTCTCACGGGCTTCCCCTTGCCGACTGGTTTCACCAGTGGCAGGCGCGATTGCATGTGTAGCATTCGGAATCGGGCTGATTGACTCCGTCGGTTTGGCACCCCAAGACGAGAACGCGCTTCGCCGAGGTCTCGCTGTTATGCCCTTTCGCCCATACGGGCCTGGGTTTTGTTCCCGATTGCCAATCGGACTTCCAGAGGGAGATGTGTCTACCGACATCTCTACAACCCCTTTCAGTGCCCCTGCCCCTAGATACCCGAGTGGCGATATTGAAAGGAGGAATGCGGTCCCGACCAGGACCGCTCTCATTAGTGTCGTATCCGTCATGTTGTACAACATACTGGTCTGCGTTTCGCGAAACGACGGACACGTCATCAGTCTTATCACAACTCATTCCCGCAGCGACTAAGTCGAGGGGTTCATCCGAAGCTCTTGCTCCTGGGTGAGATGGCCCCGCGTCGACTAAGTCGCGCGTTTCGGCTGATAACCAGTCTTTCCTCTGAGAACCGGGAAAAGATGCCCAAGGAATTAAGATCTCACGTTCACTCTGCTCAGGGAGAGAGGGGGCGGGATGAGACATCGATAAGACAAATATCCGTTAAGCAAGATTACTATATCAGGAATGCGTAGGGAGGAGGCCGGCCGGCCTGCGACCGACGACGCGCGACGGCCGAGGGCTGGCGCGCTCCTTTTCTCTCCTGCAAGCAAACAGAAGCTTGCTTGAGTAATCCAATACAGCTGCGGAATGCAGCGCAAGTTCAAGGCAGGCAGTGAACAGCATGCAAATCTATTAATGAGTGATTATACTATGAGGCGGAGAGGAGCATATTTACTGGGGTGCGATCATGCCCGAGGCCAACACGCTGGCGATACCCCCCAAATGCGCGCAAATTCCAGCCACATCCGACAATCGCGGTTGTGCGAATGGGGTCGAATAGGCGCGCAATTTGCGCCGGGCGCTCCTTCTCGGCAGCAGAGCTGTCTTTGGATTGAGGTGGCGGGGGGGGCGGGGTCAGAGAGCCACGAAGACCTTTCACTCCTAAAACAATACGTACACCGGCCCCGCTGCGTCTGCCTTGCACACAAAAAATCCAGGGCACGCGCATTCGCCCAGGGGCGAAGACGAGGCCACCACCGCTGACCCCATCCTCGCAGGAGGGAGCCACGTTGGGGAACGCGGGAGAGAAAGCTGATGCCCCCAGAATGCCCGTGCGCTCCCTGATCAGAAAGAGCGCTGCGTTTTCAGCGAGTCGGAGAAAAATGCTGAGCCGTCTAGCCGGAAGCACGCTGGCGCCGCTCGCCGCGCCGAACAGGGCAGCTGCATTCCACGCGCAGAATGACAACCGATCGCGAGGCAAGTAAAGAACGGAAAAGGCAGGTGGGCGAGAGACAGGCGGGAGCCGGAAATAAAGAGCGCGAACATTCATCCCAGTCGGGAAGCCGTCAGACCGTGTTCAGCATCGCGAGCAAGGAGGCGATTCTAACAGAGTCCACGCACCACTCTTCGCTGCCCTTTTGCACCCATATAGCAATGCCAACATCGTCGATTTCGATCAAGTCATACTCGCCCCCGCGGGCGGCGGGCGCCGTCGGATTCGAGAAGCCAGAGCAACCCGACCTGCATTATGTGTTCCACTTCGGCGACTCTTCCCGCGACTTGATCGTCGGCACCCATGCTTGACCGAGATGACGTTGGCGCATGTGTATTTCAAGCGAAACACCTCCACGGAACCGAAAGGTTGTGGTCGTCTGCGAGTGGCCTTCGGGCTTCCTCGGGACCAAACTCTTGCGATGCCGAACCAGGTCGCGAAGTCCTTGGGCTGCTTCACAGTTGATCACACAACTGAGAAATCTTGGGAACGATGGACATGTGGCGTAGCATCTGCTCGCGGAAGATTGCTGGGCAGCCGCTGGACGATGTTATCCCGCGCGACACGAAACGTGATGTCTGGCACCTTCCTGGGGCACGCTCCGATCCAGCGACGGCGTGGGTTTGACGCATCCTGCGGGGGCGGCCTGTTTTCCCAACTTGCAGCCAAGCCATCCGAAAACGAAAAGCCAACAAAAGGGGTAGCCCGCCGACATGTGTGACACCTTCCTGCTCCATTCGCGGCATATGATGTCATACCACCCTGGATCTGAGCCTAAGGCCTTCCACGGCCTTCATGCACTCGTCGTGCTTGTTGTCCAGCTTCTTCTCGCTGTGCCTTCTGGGAGGTCACCTGCACCATCTGAGGCTCCACTTGGCATAGTCTGATCACCGTCACACCAATATGACACATAGATTGCCGTTTGTTGCATCTGCATCCTGCGGAACATGTCGTGATCTCACCTCCAAAAGACATGGCGGCAACACGGGACGTAAATGCTGAAGCACGCTGACAAAATGTCACGAAAAGACGAGATTCCCACGGGTTTGGCGACTCGCGTGAGAGGTCGTGCGATGCAGAGGAGACCTGATGGCAGCCAGCCTCGACTCAGACCTCACGACCGCGACCAAGCTCAAGCCACCGCGTCCCCGAGGTTGAACTTGATCCAGGACGGCTACTGAGAGGAAGACGAGAAAGGAAAGGAGGAGGAGGAGGAAGGAGGAGGAAGAGGGCACGCGGCTGCAACGCGCAAGGCAAAAAAAAACTTTACAGGTAAAAACGTTTGTTTTTGCCTGTGGCGTTTTTTTTTTTGCCTTGCGCGTCGGGTCCCCGGGGCACTGGCCGGGGCGCGCGCGCCGGGCGGGGGGGTGCTCCTCCGCTTCCCTCGGCCTGGCTCACAAAAGGAATCGCGACCAGGGTTTTTGCCTGTGGCGCTCCTGGGGCCCAAAGAAGGAATCGCGACCTGGGTTTTTGCCTGTGGCGCTTTTTTTTTGCCTTGCGCGTCGGGCCTCCCGGTCTTGCCGAGAGCGCGCGCGTGTAGAGGAAGTGCTCCCCTGCTCTCCTCCGCGTCAGTGGCGCTCCTGAAGCCCAAAAAAGGAATCGTGACCTGGGTTTTTGCCTATGGCGTTCTGGGGCCCAAAGAAGGAATCGTGACCTGGGTTTTTGGCCTGTGGCGTTTTACTTTCGCCTGCGCGCTCGGGCCGGGCGGACGGAGGTGCCATGCGGACGCAGCCACTGGAGCCTTCGGTGGAGCTTCATATGGGGCTACGACCCGTGTGAGGGGTGTGAGGAGATATGGTCGGGCATGCGGTGAAAGTGCTGACGATGACGGGAGGGGGGAGGAGGAGGAGGAGGAGGAGAGGAGGAGGAACGCGGGGGACTGAACGCTGGAGGCCGATGCGAAGTACTAAAGATGAGGAGGTGTATTAGGAGATGGACGACGACAAAGAGGACGAGAAGGAAGAGAAGGAGGAGGAGCAAGAGGGGGGACGCAGGAGGAGGAGGCAGAGGAGAAGGAGGCACAGAACGAGGACGAAGAGGAGGCAGGAAAATCAGCTGCGTGAGCTGATTCTCTATCCTATCCTTTGCTATCCCCCCCTTTCGTTCCCCCCGACCGTGGGCGGTCAGGAGTGCCCCGAGGGCGCTAGAGTTCAGTCGGGCCTGTCCCTCTACAGGGGGGATATCCAGGAATAGTAAAAAAACTTTGGAGACGATCCAGGAGAATCCACGAATACCCAGGAATTGTTTTTCGTTGCCCCCCGACGGCAGCTGCCTCCCCGAGCGTGGCGAGAAGGCTCGGGGCGCCCGCCCCCCGCGCACGGGCCCCCCACGGCTCACGAGGGGCGCCCGCGAGTCGAGGCGCGGGGGCGCCACCGTGGGTTGTAACAACACCCATCCGAGCACACGAGAATGAGAGGAGGCGGAGGAGGAGGAGGAGGAGGAGGAGGCGGAAGAGGAGGACGAGGAGTAGGAGGAAGGGGATGATGATGATGGAGGAGGAGGAGGAGGAGGAGGGGAAGGGGGAGGAGGGGCAGTGATGCAACACCACGGGCAGTGGTGCCGTACAGCGGCATTCCAGGCTTCTGCTGGGCGGGCAGGAACATACGTACAGCGGGTCGGGTCGGGCGGGCGGGACACTAAAGTCGGATGCGTATACAGCATGACACATGAGAACCCTAACGGCCGGAACGGGACGGGCGGACCCTATCGGGCGGGTCGGGCGGGCGGACCCTAACGGGCGGGTCGGGTCGGGCGGGCGGGACACTAAAGGCTGATGCGCATACAGCAAGACACATGAAACCCTAACGGGCGGGGCGGGACGGGCGGACCCTATCGGGCGGGTCGGGCGGGCGGGCCCTAACGGGCGGGTCGGGTCGGGCGGGTGGGACACTAAAGTCGGATGCGTATACTGCATGACATATAAGAACTCTCACGGGCGGAGCGGGACGGGGCAGACCCTAGCAGGCGGGTCGGGCGGGCGGACCCTAACGGGCGGCTGGGGACAGGCGGGCGGGACACTAAAGTCTGATACATATACGGCATGACGCATGAGAACCCTAACGGCCCGGGCGGGACGGGCGGACCCTATCGGGCGGGTCGGGCGGGCGGACCCTAACGGGCGGGTCGGGTCGGGCGGGCGGGACACTAAAGTCTGATGCGCATACAGCGTGACACATGAGAACCCTAACGGGCGGGACGGGACGGGCGGACCCTATCGGGCGGGTCGGGCGGGCGGACCCTAACGGGCGGGTCGGGTCGGGCGGGCGGGACACTAAAGGCTGATGCGCATACAGCAAGACACATGAGAACCCTAACGGGCGGGGCGGGACGGGCGGGACGGGCGGACCCTATCGGGCGGGTCGGGCGGGCGGACCCTAACGGGCGGGTCGGGTCGGGCGGGCGGGACACTAAAGTCTGATGCGCATAACGCGTGACACATGAAGAACCCTAACGGTGGGACGTGTGACGGGCGGACCCTATCGGGCGGGTCGGGCGGGCGGACCCTAACGGGCGGGTCGGGTCGGGCGGGTGGGACACTAAAGTCGGATGCGTATACAGCATGACATATAAGAACTCTCACGGGCGGGGCGGGACGGGCGGACCCTATCGGGCGGGTCGGGCGGGCGGACCCTAACGGGCGGGTCGGGTCGGGCGGGCGGGACACTAAAGTCTGATGCGCATACAGCGTGACACATGAGAACCCTAACGGGCGGGGCGGGACGGGCGGACCCTATCGGGCGGGTCGGGCGGGCGGACCCTAACGGGCGGGTCGGGTCGGGCGGGCGGGACACTAAA
>CAUYUJ010007859.1:0-43986 GCA_963575745.1 Prorocentrum cordatum
TAGTAGTAGTAGTAGTAGTAGTGGTAGTAGTAGTAGTAGTAGTAGTAGTAGTAGTAGTAGTAGTAGTAGTAGTAGTCGTAGTATTAGTAGGAGTAGTAGTAGTAGTAGTAGTAGTAGTAGTAGTAGTAGTAGTAGTAGTAGTAGTAGTAGTAGTAGTAGTAGTAGTAGTAGTAGTAGTAGTAGTAGTAGTAGTAGTAGTAGTAGTAGTAGTAGTAGTAGTAGTAGTAGTAGTAGTAGTAGGGGAGGCCGTGGGAGGCTTGCCGTTCCTGTTCCCGTTCGCGTATCTTGGGTCGGCTTGAAGGCGCAGGGGGGGTAGACGGGCACGCGACCGGGCGGGAACGGAACGGGAACGGGAACGGGAACGGGAACGGGAGCGGGAACGGGAGCGGGAGCGGGAACGGGAACGGGAACGGGAACGGGAACGGGAACGGACCTATAGGGCGTTCTCGCGCTTTTACGGGGGGGGGCCCTGGTACCTGGTATCGCTCTGGAGGGCCGGGGCCAGGGCTGGGGCTGGAGCCGAGGACCGGGACCGGGGCCGGGGCCGGGGGGCTGAGGGCCAAGCGTCGACGCCGGGGCCGGGGCCAGGGCCCCGGGCCCGGGCCCGGGACTGGGCTGGGGCCCTGGCCACGGCCAGGGCCTGGGCCGGGGGCCAGGGAGGGAGCGAGGGCCGAGGCCAGGGTCGTTGGGCTGGTGGGCAGCGTGGTGGGGGCTCGGTGGGGGCGTGCGGCGTGCGCGCGGCACGTAAGCTCCATGGATCTGGAGGACCGGAGGCTGACGGTCAGCGACTGCTGGCCCTGGCGGCGCGGGCGGCGGGCGGCGGGCCAGGCTGGCGAGCGGGGGGCAGGCCGCCCCCTGGGGCAGAGGTGCGCGGCGTCCCCGACCTCCAGCGCCAGGGCTCTTCTCTCTACGCTCGTGGACTACAGTCGAGGCTGATTAGAGAGGGCACGAGACCCTTCCGAGGGTCACCTTGCCGTAGGAGCGTAGTCGGTGGTGGACAAACCTCTCTTTAGTAAACCACCCTTTTTAGTGAAAACGGCCTAAGACCGAAACCGACGGACCTGGACCCGCAAAATGATGGCCGCGACGCCCTCTGGCGAACCGAAAACGGCCAATTCGCTAATCGACGTGTCAGGGTAGGAGGTCGATCAACATCCGATAGAGGGCACGAGTGGCGAAACACGGGACACAAGAGTGACCTTGATTTGGCAGGGTCGACCTACTGATCCGCCTCGACTGCACAGACGAGAGTGACCCTTTGAAAAAGTGACCTTCTTGGTGCGCGGTCTGCCGACCGCGGCACGCGTGTACTACATGAGCGGCCCGAGTGCTTGGCCTTGCGCGGTCGGCAGGCGAACCCCAGAATCTTTCTGGGCGAAACCCAGAATTTCCAAACAAGCGAAATTCGGAATACATTCCGGCAAAACCCAGAAGCGGGAGCCCAAACCTGGAATCCCCGAAAAGCCAGGACCTGAATCCATTCCAGCCCAAACCCAGAATCCCTGGAGCCCAAAACCGGAATTCCACGCCAAGAACCGGAATTCCAAGAGAGCCGCAAGTTCTCGACGAGACTTGCGTGACACCCCACTCTGCGGGATCTCCCAGGAGCCCACGTCAGCGCCGACAACTGCGCAGTTCGCAGGCCGCCTGAGAAGCCGCGAGATCTCTACGGGGAGAGCATAACGCCCCAATCCGCGAAAGTGGCGACACCTGCGCAGTTCGCGGCACTCCAAAGAGCCGCGAGATCTCGACGGGTTGCGCGTCACAACCCACTCCGCTGGACCTCAAAGGAGCCCACGAAAATGAAGATGATGGCGCAATTCCCCTGCACCTGTGTGTCAGTCGTGATCCCCTGGACGCCTTGACTTTGAGGACTGCCGCGCGGATCGACAGTCCTGACACACTCGGAGTTCTCAATTGTAGGGCAGGCCTGAGCGGGCCGGTGGGCGCGCGCAGCGGCAACTCCACGGAGCGAAAAGAAACTGCTCCGTTCGACGCGCCACGCGGCACCGCGGGGGGGGGGGGGGGCGACACAAAACGACTGCTCCCAACGCCGAAAAATCTCCGGTGGTAATCTCCTCACGGCCTGACCCCCCACACCCATCCTGAGATGCCTTCCGACAGGAACTCGGGGGGCACCCGACTGTGGCCAGCGAGAACGCCCGGGAAGCAAGCAGTGGCCAGCGGTGGGCGGGCGAGAGCGGGAGCGCATGCGACCCGCGCGAGCGTCGTCGTCGTCGTCGTCGTCGTCGTCGTCGTCGTCGTCGTCGTCGTCGTCGTCGTCGTCGTCGTCGTCGTCGTCGTCGTCGTCGTCGTCGTCGTCGTCGTCGTCGTCGTCGTCGTCGTCGTCGTCGTCGTCGTCGTCGTCGTCGTCGTCGTCGTCGTCGTCGTCGTCGTCGTCGTCGTCGTCGTCGTCGTCGACGTCGTCGTCGTCGTCGTCGTCGTCGTCGTCGTCGTCGTCGTCGTCGTCGTCGTCGTCGTCGTCGTCGTCGTCGTCCGTCGTCGCCGAGGGGCCAGAGAGGAAAGGATGGAGAAGAGAAAAGAGCACGAATTCCCGATTTGACCGATCGGAATTCCGGGATTCGAATTTCTGCGGAATTTCAGTTTTCAATGCGAATTTTGGGTTTCGAGGCGAATTCCGGAGTTCGCGGCCGAGGCCGATTCTGGGCTTCGACCGCACGGATTCTGGGTTTAGGGTCGCCTCCTGGGTTGAGCTCTCCACCGCCTTGCGCCCCGTAGAAGCCAGGCACCAAACAAGGTCTCTCTGGCGAAAGGTCGCTTGCCTGTCGGCCATAACTCGGGCCTCCGGCGGCCGTTCGGGACGACTCGGGGTGCCAGAAACGCTCTCGGCGAGGCTCGGCTACTGAAACGCGTCCCGAAGCTGAAGAGCCTCCGTGAACCGACGAAACACCGACGTGAGGTACCCACGAAAGAACAGACTCGAGGCCACGACAGGAGATGTGGCCGAGTTCGGGCCTCCGTGGGCCCGTGTCGGGTCGGCTCGGGCCCCGAGGCCCCAACCTCCGCGGCCAGCGCCACGCAGGCGATCTAGGCTCTGCACAGGTCCCTGACCACGCCCGAACCCTACGAGGGAGCAGCGTGGCGGCACGGTGGCAAAGACCTGGCCTCTGGAGCCGAGCTCTTCACATTCATGCCCAGCTCCCCCGGGCGCCCAGAGGGGGGGGGGCAGCAGCCGGGGTACGGATCGGACGTCCATCGCCGATGGCCACGGCGGGCGGCGCCGGCCCCCGCGCCCCGCACCCGGAGCGGCGCCCCCGGTGGCGTCAGGCAGCAGGGACGGCGTCAGGCAGCAGGCGCCGGCTGCGTGGCGCCGTGTCGGGCCGGCCTGGGCCCCGAGGTGCGCAGAGCAGGCGGGCAAAGGCGAAGGAGCCGTGGATCCGGCGCCCCCGAGACACGAGGCCAGTTCCGCCCGACTCGGCGGCAGAGCACGTCGATGTGGCATGGAAGTGGGATTCATCCCTTATCCTCGAGTCTAGCCTCAAATCATGTTTGCGCGTCATCTAAGCAGGCCAGGCGTCACGCGGCACGCCAGAGGCCGACGCGAGAGAGACGGCACGCCAGAGGCCGACGCGAGAGAGACTGTCGGGGGCTTCGGCGCCGCGATGCGCGAAGCGCGACTATCTTCGCGCCCCCGTGGGCAGCCTCGGCAGCCCCAGCTTCCCCTGCGAGCAAGCACGCAGTCCGGTCGAGTCAGTGCTGGGCCCAAGGTCGGGCGCGAGTGGACCAAATCTCAAGCATCACCGTTGGCGCCTGGGTGGGGAACTCAGCCCCTCCCCCTGCGGGGGGGACAGGGACTACCCGCCCCGCTAGCTCCTAGTCACCCCTCAACCCCCTCCCCATGCGCTCCTGGGCGCTCACAAGGCCACGACGGCCCAGGAAGTCCTCAAGAAGACGGCCGAAGACGCACCGAGGGCTCCAAGACGAGCCAGGAAGGCCCCAAGACAGCCCAGGAGGCCTCCAAAATGCTCCAAAGGGCCCCAAAAAGGCCCCAAGGGAGGCCCACAAGGGTTCCGAATCCCCCCAAGCTCGGCACAAGGCGTCCAAGCTGGGGTGCAGACGGCTTCAAATACATCCAAGACGGCCCAAGGGACTCTCAAGAGGCTTCCCCATACAGTGCCTAGAGACAAAAATCGCTTCATTCCCGGGAGAGAACGCATATGTTTACCAGATGCGCTTCTGGTGTTTTTCGCAACGGCCACGATGGCCAAGGTGGTCCTCAAGATCAACCGAAGACGGTTGAAAACGCCCCGAAGAGGGTTCCAAGACGACCCAGGAAGGCCCCAAGACAGCCCAGGAGGCCTCCAAAATGTCCAAGGAGGGCCTCAAAACGTTTCAAAAACAGGCCCAAAGAGTTCCGAATCCTCCGAAACTCGGCCCAAGACGTGCAAGCTGGGGTGCAGACGGCGTCAGAGGCCTCCAGGACGGCCCAAGAAACTCTCAAGAAGCTTCCCGAGAGGATCCCCAGAGACAGAATTCGATTCACTTCTTTAAGGACGCACATTTTTACAAGATGCGCCCCTGGGGTTTTCGTAACGGCCACGACGGCCCAGGACGAGGTCCTTGAGAAGACGGCAGAAGACGCCCCGAGGAGGGCTCCAAGACGACCCAGGCAGGTCCCAAGCCAGCAGGAAGCCTCCAAAACGCCCCAAATGGATTACAAGAGAGGCCCAACTGGGGGAAAGCGAGATGGTTTTCGCGTTCTTCGCCCCGACAAGACCACCTGAGACCGCGAACAAGCGCCCCCCCGAGACCACCAAGAAGCTCCAGATCGCGCAGGGAAGCCCAAATGAGCCCACACACTGGCGCCCCGAAGGCCTCAAAACTGCTAGCGAGGGTAAACGCTAGTTAAGGGCACCATTTCTTCGGCCGAACTCCTCCGATATGGTTCCAAGAAAGCGTTTGGGGCTTCAAAACATGCCCCGAGAAAGCCCCAGAGGCCCCCAGGCAGCCCCAAAGAGACCTCCAACAGGCATCAAGAGCCCTTTTAAAGGCACCCGAGATGCCCCAAGAAACCCCCTGGAACAGCCAAGCAGCTCCCAACCCGAAGAGGTCTACAATAAACCCCCAAGAGATATCCGAAGACACCCCGACAAGCATCCAAGAGGCCTCTCGCCTTCTGCTCGCCCACCTCATCCTCATCTGCATATCCCCTCTCCGTCTCCCGCATTTCCTCCTCCGTCCTCCCCCCCATTCGAAAGGTAACGGCCACCCCCCGCTTTGCCTCTGCATTCCCCTGCTCGCCTGCTCGCCTTAATACTCCTGGACATCGGTCCTTGACGGGCTGGCGGGAATACGCGACGCACAAAGATTTCGGCAATGCAGCCCCGAATCGCTGAATTCAAGTCGGCACGTGTCGTTACGATTGATTGGGTCAAACTTCCCGATACCTGCTGGACGGCTCCGCGCCCCACGCAGAGCGTATGTGCCTCAGCGTTCGATGAGGACCTCATTAACTTATTGGTGGTCTCGCCTAGATCCCCTAGCGAAGCCTGATGCGCTCCGCGCCGCGAGTTGTTCATGCATCCAGCCACGTCCATGACGACCGCCATGAACTCAACCCCGTCGACGCAATTCATGTGCGAGCCCTTCAACCAGCACGCGCCCCGACACGTTCACCCCCCCAGTCCCATCCACAGGACTTCCTGTCCCAGGAAGCCGCAAACGTCCACCAGCAGTTGGTCTGCGCGGAACCGCTTGGTGCCGCTGAACAGCATGAGCGACGTCGCGAACTCCTGCTGATGGAATTCGATGCGACTCACGACTGGGTGTGCTAAGACGTCGAGTCCACGAAAGGCTTCCCACGACACGTTCGCAATGAGATCTGTGTAGGTCTGTCGTGCCCGTTCTCGTCTGCATGGCGCCGCCGGGACTTTCAAATATGCCCACTGGCTGTTGCCAAAATGTGCCTTTTTAGAAGAGAACGCCAAACTGATGCATGGGGCTCGCTTGGCAAACCAAGACATGGCAATTGACACCGACAAATGCCCGAAAATTGCTCGGCAAATTTTCGTGAAATGTCTCGTCTCAGCAAACTCCCGCAACGTCCAGGCCTGCACTGTGGCTATCCCGAACACGGAGGCACTGAAGGCACGACAGAGCATCAACAAGGCCAGGGACAGCAAGGCATTGCGGCCAGAAATAAAGGAGGGGAGAGGACGGCCGGCACAGCAAGTGCACGGCCGTGGCGACAAGACGAGGTTACGCAAACATTTACACTGATAGCCGATCCAGCCAAGCTGGTAGGAATGGGGAGGGAGGAGGTGGAAAAGAGAGGAAGAGGAGGAAGAGGAGGAGGAGGAGGAGGAGGAGGAGCAACCCCGATTCGTATAATCTACGCCCGCGCAGTGCGCGCCAGGTGGACTGAAGCGCACCCACGCTGGGAGAGCACAGTGGTAATCGAAGCGGGGGCAGCCCAGACTGGGAAGATCGACTGACGAACTGGCGCACAACGTACGCTAAGGAAAGAGGAGGAGGAGGGCAGGAGCCGGGGGGAAACGGAGTGCGCAGCGAGAACGCGATCTGGCACGCCGCAAATGACCATGAGCGGCCGACAGGACTTCGCACGGATGGCGGGGGAAACGCGCTTTCGCATCCTGCCTGTGCTCTTGCAAGCTGGGGGAACTCCAGTCCGCCAGCCTGCGCTTCATGAGGGCGGCAAGGCGTGCGAGTCATTCGGCTGTGTCCCACGCTCTCTCTTACCCCTCCCCCTTCTCGCTGAACTCCACGCGAACCCCGATACCCCAACGCGACAAGACCCAATCATCCTGCGGCGCAGATATACGCCCCGAGGCGCTCGCAAAAAAAACGACGACACCGCAACCTCAGTGCACCCCCCTGGCCCTCATGAGACCGACCCTGTGGCGTAAGCCTGATGACATAATTCTTTAGAAATGAGAACTCAACAAAATGGAAGTCCCAGGCGAGAGAGCGACCCTGGAGGATATTGCACGGAATCTCAAACGAGATCACGAGTCCTGAATAAAGTGCGAGGAAGTCTCAGGCGGGAGCAGTTGTTATTCTTGGAGCCAGGGGCCGAGGCACTCAGTATGGTTCTCAAGACTTCTCCCGGCAAGAAACCTGGTGCGAGAGCCGAAAAGCGCACGTCGACTGAAAGTACATAGTGGGTGCCGGCATGGGAAGCAAACAGTAGTTAACAAACATTCGTAAGTGAAAGCTCAGCCAACAGCATCATCATCATCATCATCATCATCATCATCATCATCATCATCATCAGCATCAGCATCAGCATCAGCATCAGCATCAGCATCACCATTATCAGCATGGTCACCATCATCATCATCATCATATTCATCATCGTCAGCATCATCAACATCGTATCATCATCATCATCATCATCATCATCATCATCACCACCATCATCATCATCATCATCATCATCGTAATCAGCATCATCATCATCAGAATCATCGTCAACGTCATCATCACCATCATCAACAATCGCCATCATCATCATCATCGTCACCTTCATCGGCATCGTCCTCATCATCATGATCATCATCATCATCATCACCATCATCATCAATCGTGATCGCCATCGTCATCGTCGTCATCATAGTCAACCGCCATCATCCCCGTCATCATCATCGCCATCGTCATCATAGTCATCACCATCATCATCATCATCATCATCAATCGCCATCATCACCAGCATCATCATCAGAATTGCCGTAAACATCATCAGCAGCAGCAGCATCATCATCGTCATCATTATCATCATCATCATCAGAATCACCATCATCATCATCATCGTCAGCATCATCATCAGCATCATCATCATCAATCGTCATCACAATCGTCATCATCATCGCCATCGCCATCGTCAGCGTCATGATCATCATAATCATCAACATCGTCACCATCTCAATCGTCATCACCATCATCATCGTCATGATCAACCTCATCGTCATCGTCACCATCATCATCAGCAGCATGATCATCATCACCATCATCATCATCAGCATCAGTCGTCATCGCCATCGTCGTCATCATCGAGCGTCATCACCACCAGAATCACCATCATCATCATCATCAGCATCGCCATCATCATCGTCATCACAATCACCATCGATCGTCATCGCCATCATCATCATCATCATCATCATCATCATCAGCAGCATCGCCATCGTCCACGTCGTCGCCATCATGATCATCATCATCACCAACAGAATCATCTTCATCATAAGCAATCGTCATCGCCATCGGCAAATCGTCATTACTTCCAGCATAAATCACCATCATCATCGTCATCATCATCGCAAGCGTCATCGTCATCATCATCATCATCATCATCATCACCATCAGCATCAATCGTCATCACCCTCATCATCGTCATCAGAATCAGCATCATCATCATCATCATCATCATCATCATCAGCATCAGCATCATCAATCGCGATCCTTTTCAGCATCATCGTCGCTATCAGCATCGTCATCATCATCCTCATCACCGTCAATCATCATCGCCATCTTCATCGTCATCATTACCGTCAATCGCCATCATCATCATCATCATCATCATCATCATCATCATCATCATCATCATCATCATCATCGTCATCGCCATCGTCATCGTCATCGTCATCATCATCATCATCATCATCATCGCCATCATCAGCATTATCAAACGGCATCGCTATCGTCAGCATCACCATCATCAGCATTAGCATCATCAGCAGCATCGCTATCGTCATCATCATGATCATCATCGTCAATGTCGTCAGCAATCGTCATCGTCATCTTCATCGTCATGATATCATCATCATCATCACCAGCATCATCATCGTCATCAATCGCCAGCATCATCGTCATACTAATTACCATCGTCATCGCCATCAGCATCATCAACCGTCATCGCCATCGTCATCATCATTGCCATTGTCATCATCGTCGTCGTCATCATCATTAGTATCATCATCGCCATCATCATTATCAATCGTCGTCGCCATCGTCAGCGTCACCATCCCTCGTCCCTCGTCCAACATCCCTCGTCCCTCATCCCTCGTCCCTCATCCCTCATCCCTCGTTCCTCATCCCTCCTCTCGGTCATCCTCCTTCTCCGCCTCTTCGGCAGGGCGCGCGATGGAAGGAGGGGCAACGCCCGCCTTGTTCTCCTTCTCCTCGTCGCCCTTTCCGAGCAAGAGCTTGGAGGAGCTCAGCCGCCGGATGAGGGACACTGACGGGTCGCAGAATGCAGAGGGCGGAGAGGAGGGCAGGAGGCCTGGGGGAGACCTGCTGGGGGGGGGTCCTGGGGGTGAGCCCCCCCCCCTGGGAGAAGCGTTCCCCCACTTATTCGGGTCGGGCCAGCCTGGCCATATGTCGGCAACTTAAATCCAAGACGGTCCAAGATAGCGCTACTGCACCAAGAGCAGCGCCGACAAGAGCACCGACACCCGTGTCAGCAGGCGCGCCCCCAGCTGCTTCGGGACCTCAGACACTTACGCCGTCGTCTGCAACAATAGTATCTTAAACTTTGCCTCGACCTTCGCGCCAACAAATGCACCGACGCCTGCGCCGACGGCGACGCCAACGGCTACGCCGACAAGTGCGCTTACGAATGTACCGAGAAGCGCGGCCACCGTTGCACCGACAGCGACGCCAACAGGAACGCCGATATCTACGCCGATAAGCGCGCATCACGGGTTCCAATTATGGAAGCAACGCCTGCACCGACAGCATGTGCGACCGTCGCTCTGGCAGCTACGCCGGCAGTTGCGCCGACGTGGGCATCGACGGCTGCCCGACAGGTACACCGTTTGCTGCACCAACGAGCGCGGCCATCGCTGCGCCGACACCAACGCCAACAGGTGCGCCAACATCTGCCCCAACAGGGCCCCTTTAGCAGCACCTAGATCACCCGGAGGGCGGCCACATAGGCATTCCACAGCTGAACCGACAGCTCCTCGACGATGCATATGTTCCGAATTTGCCATCTCAGAAAGTGGTGGCATAGTGCGCTGAGATATGTTTGACGAGGTACCAAATTGTATAGCAGCCCACTGCCGATCGGAGGGACTTGCCACTCTCACATGATGTGCGCCTTGGTTGTCTTGGTACCAGCATTCAGGGCTGCCGAGATGGCGAGGCAAGTCTTTCGTACCATTGTGCGCAAGGTGCGTCGATATCGTAACGTTGGACCGTGTCTCTGCCCTGACGGTGCTTTGACGCACTGTCTTAGTTGCATATACTTCTACTTTGTTTGGGTGAATGCGCGTGGCGGTGGTTTATCACTGTTATCTTCACGCCGCGGCCGCAGTTGTACAAGCGTTATCAAGTCTTGTGGCGCGGGCAGGCGCGCATCAGGAGGTGCTGACCGGAATCTGCCCCTACCTCCCGCCTATAGAAGCGGCCCCTAGCCTGAAACACGTGTGCGAAACAAATATGCAGTTCTCTTCTGCCTTGACCATCCTCGCCCCTACCCTGAGGCAAGAGAGAGGGAGATGGACGAAGGTGGAGGAAGGAGAGAGGATGGAGAGGAACGGGAGAGGGTCGGTGCATGGCAAAAGGGAGCGTGGAAGGGAGCAAGACAAGGGCGGGGGAGAAGGGAGGGGAGGGAGGGACAAGCCAGGTACGCTCGCGTCATGTCTGACGTCCTACCTCTCCCTCCCAAGTTTTACGATTGCGAAAAACCCCTGTGTTCGCACAGTCGAAGGACGAACGGGACAATGACCCCGAGAGGGTACGCGATACATAGAAGAGTATAGCATCGATTGGTGTAAAAGAGCACAGCAAAGCGTAGCATGTCACAACATGGTGTGGCATCTCATAGTCAAGCACTGCATGTACATAACCATTACAAGGCATGGCATCACTTATCGGTACACAACACAACATCGCATCGCATGGGAGCACGATTTGAAGGACCGAAGCGCGGGAGTGAGGCCAGGACCGATGGAAACGAGGCCAACGCTGCAGTGGGAGCCCGATGCGCGGGAACAAAGCCAGGAAATAAAACGGGAATAAGGCCAGCGCTGCAGCAGGAGCATCATGTGGAAGGACCTAAGCACGGGAACAAGGCCCGCGCTGCAACGGCAGCACACCTTGGAAGGGCCGAAAACGCAAGAGCTGCAGCGGCAGTACGATTTGGAACAAACTGGAGGCGCGGATATGGGGCCACCGCGGCAGCCGGAGCCCGATTTGAAAGGACTGAAACGCGGGAACGAGGCCAGGAACGAAAACGGGAACAAGGCCAGCGCTGCAGCAGGAGCACGATTTGGAAGGACCCAAGCGCGGAAACAAAGCCAGCGCTGCATCGGCAGCGTTATCTGTCAGGGCCAGATACGAGAGTGCTGCAGCGGGAGCATGAGTTAAACAACCGAAGCGCGGAAATGGGGACAGCGGGAGCAAGACTTTGAAAGACATATATATATATATATATATAAAAAAAAAAAAAAAAAAAAAAAAAAAAAAAAAAAAAAAAAAAAAAAAAAAAAAAAAAAAAAAAAAAAAAAAAAAAAAAAAAAAAAAAAAACTGACTGTAAAAGCACAGGGAGCGGATCAACTTGCGAAATCCTGCGCAAAAAACACTACGCAGAAAGAGCTGAAGATCTTCTGGACGGAACCCTGGGAGAAAGGATACAAATATTCATAGTATGTAACTGTGGAGGGAAGGGGCAGGAGCGATGAGGCTGGAGCCACAGGAATCAGGAGGGCGGGTGACGGGAGGAGTGTGGAAGAAGGGAGGCGGGTCGAGCAAAAACAAGACAATGGGGTGACGGGGAGGGATAACTGTGGAGGACGGGGAAGGGAAAAAAGAAAGAGTTGGGCCGTCCTGGGGCTCTCTTGGCCCGTCACGGGCTCCTCCAGAAGCCCTCCTGAGACCCTTCCGGGCTCTACCTGGACACTGTTTCACGCGCCCTTTTTTTCTCAACCATCCTTTGGTGGTGGGTCCTCGTTTTGAGGAGACAGCGCCCCGCGTTCCTCCTCCTTTCCTCCTCTCTTCTCCTCCCCTACTCCTCCTCCCCTCCTCCTCCCCCTCCTCCCTCCTCCGCAGTTCGCGTGCCTCTCTCCCACCCAGTGCACGGCTTCGTGGTCCCATAAAGAGCTCCACCGAAGGTCCCAGTGGCGCAGCCCGCATGCGTCTCCCCCACCCAGTAGAGCGTTTTGTGGCCCCATAACCCACAGGCAGCTCCACCCAAGGTCCCAGTGGCGCAGCCCGCATGCGTCTCCCCCACCCACTACCGCGTTCCGTGGCCCCATAGGGAGCTCCACCGAAGGTCCCAGCCCGCATGCGCCCAGTAGAGCGCTTCGTGGTCCCATAGGGAGCTCCACCGAAGGTCCCAGTGGCGCAGCCCGCATGCGCCTCCCCCACCCAATAGAGCGCTTCGTGGCCCCATAGGGAGCTCCACCGAAGGTCCCAGTGGCGCAGCCCGCATGCGTCTCCAACACCCAATACAGCGGCTCATGGCCCCGTGCGGAACTCCACCGACAGTCCCAGGGGCGCAGCCCGCATGCGCGTCTCCCACACCCAGTACAACGCTTCGTGGCCCCACAAGGAGCTCCACCGAAGGTCCAACTGGCGCAGCCCGAAAGCGTCTCGGAGCCCCACCGAAGGTCCCAGTGGCGCAGCCCGCATGCGTCTCCCCCACCCAGTACCGCGCCCCGTGGCCCCATAGGGAGCTCCACCGAAGGTCCCAGTGGCGCAGCCCGCATGCGCCTCCCCCACCCAATAGAGCGCTTCGTGGCCCCACAGGGAGCTCCACCGAAGGTCCCACTGGCGCAGCCCGCGTGCGCCTCCCCCACCCAATGCAGCGCTTCGTGGCCTCATAGGGAGCTCCACCGAAGGTCCCAGTGGCGCAGCCCGCATGCGTCTCCCCCACCCAGTGCAGCGCTTCGTGGCTCCATAAGGAGCTCCATCGAAAGACCAAGCGGCGCAGCCCGCATGCGTCTCCCTCACCCAGAAGAGCGTTTCGTGGACACATACGGAGCTTCACCGAAGGTTCCAATGGTGCAGCCCGCATGCGTTTCCCCCACCCAGGTGCAGTTATTCGTGGTCCACAGGGAGCTCCACTGACGATCCCAATTGCGCATCCCGCATGCGCCCCCCCCCACCCAGTACAATGCTTCGTGGCCCTATAAGGAACCCCACGTAAAGTCCCAGTAGCGCGGCCCGCATACGTCTCCCCCACCCAGCACAGCGTGTCGTGGCCCCGTAGGGAGCTCCACCAAAGGTCCCAGTGGCGCAGTCCGCACGCGTCTGCCCCGCCCAGCGCAGCGCTTCGTGGCCCTATAAGGGGACTCCACCGAAGACGATACGCACAACTGCGGTTTTCACAACCGCATATGGTTTGGTCCTTCGCCAGACTAATTTGTCGAGGGGCCGTCATGAACTCGGAACTCGAAAGTGGCAAGGTAAAGGGCGATACAGAGAACGTCCCAGACGATCCCCCTGTCCCACCTGTGACGTAGAATACCCTACGGATAGCGAGAAGGAACATTGGACAGTAGATCTACAAAGGTGCAGATTGAAGTACGATGTACGCGTGTTTCACATCACTGTAGACAGTTAACTGTCTAGGCATCTACTGAAGCGCGCCGCTGTGAGCCACAGCGGCGGCGGATAGCTCGTTTCGCACGCCTCTAACCCCCGTTTAAAGTCGGAGGGGGGAGACGAGTAGCATATCCGCTCGCTGCATCAGATTCATGGAAGCCGTGCCAGCACTGACCGCACGGCGGACAACCCAACAACCCGTATAGTCGTTGGACTGTGTACTCGGATGTGGGCCCGCCCAACGAAAACCGAACTATATACATATGGAGGCGAAGTGCCTCGCAGAGGTCAGGATCCAGACGCCCGGACAAGCCCTAAAAACTGGGACGGGCCCGTGACCAGGCGAGGACTGCACCCGGCCATGTTATCGAAAGTAGTCGAGGCCAAATTCGCCTGGCGCGGTGCATTTCTTCGGGTCCTGCTTGAACGACTGGATACATGACACCACTTGTAGGAGTAACGCACGGTCAATACTACTTTTGGTGTGTCCATCGGCTGTCATATCACGTGAACCACACCATTCTACACTATGTACGATACCCCTGTCCATCACTTGTCTACTCCAGCTGATGCGCCCTAGCAATGTACATTATATCGGTTTATGTTGGACCTTGATGGGTAGGGATTTGCAAACGGGCTCAGCATCAAGGGTCAGCATGACCTCGATGCAGAGATCATTTGTTCCCAATGTGTTTTTGTGGTGTGTTGGGGTGAATGGTCCAGCTTGGAGTCCGTGCAATGTCACGATAGCCGGGTAGCGGTATTCTACGTCGCGGGTTGCTGCTAGCGTTTCCGCTGAATGGCTAGAGCGTACCTGTAGTCAATGAGACTTGCAGTACGCCTCTACCAGGTAGGTTGGCACCTATGATGCCCTAACTAGCCCTTCACCTCGTCGTCGGCAACGCCGTTGAGGCGTCAATAGCCGGAGTCGCTGTGCAGGTCCAGTTCTCCAATTGGAGTCATAGCTCGGTATATGACTTGTTTCGGGCCTGTTTGCGATTTCCTGGTAGTCCGCCACCGCGCCGCTGGGCACGGAGTGGGCGTGTGCCCAGGTCCTTTGCCCGATCCCCTGAGCCTCAGTGCTCAGTCCTGGGGAGTTGCTTAGGGACCCGAATCCCAAATTCTCAAATTTGACGGGCCTTCCCGCGGTTCCACTGCCCCCACATCTTCCCGCGTGGTTTGCTCGGGTCCAAGATGGCCCCCACACGGGCTCAGGGGGCCCCAGGATGCCTACAAGACGGCCCAAGAGGCCCCCGAGCCGCCCAAAGATCGTTCCAAGACGCCCACGATGGCCCCAAGACGACCCAAAAGGCCTCCCCACAAGGCCCCAAGATGCCAAAGTGATTGATTTCCATTGGGTTGGGGAAGTTGTTGGCCGTTTCGCCTTTTCGGGTTTCTGGCGCTCCAAGACAGCCCAAAGAGGCCCCCAAGACCGCCGCAAGACGGCCCAAGACGCCCGTAAGAGGGCCTCAAGACAGCCCAAGACAGCCCCAAGACGGCCCGGAAAGCGCCCAAGACGGCCCAAAAAGTCCCAGAGAGGCTCCAAGAAGGGGCCTAAATGGGGGACATTGGCGGACATTTCGAGCACTCGGCCCCAAGGGGGTCCCAGGAGGCCCAAAACTGCCCCCAAGAGGCCCCCAAGCATCCCTGAGAACTCTGACCCGCAACCCAGGCACGGTGGCGGGATGGGCCGAAGGCCATTAGATCCGCCGCCCCCTGCTTGCAGGGGTGCACGGCGTGCTGGACGTTTCAGGTTTTGGTTTTGGTTCTTTTTCCAAAAGAACTTCCCAGTGGGCTCCGGCAGAACCCGCCGGCCACCCGGAATTTCCCCAAACGTGCTCAACGACCGCAAAAAATCCTCCAAAAACGGCCGTTTCGCTCGGGACATCCTCAAAAAATCGCGAAGATGGCCCAAGATGGCCTCCAAGTCCGCCCGAGATGGTCCAAGACGGCCTCCAAAACGGCCCAAGAGAGTCCAAGACGGCCCAAGACGGCCCAAGAGGCCCCCCAGAGGCCTCCCAGACGGCCCAAGAGGCCTCCAAGAGGTCCTCCAGGAGAGTCCGAAGAGGCCAAAATCATTGATTTTCCCTTGGTTTTTGAAGGATTTTGGCATTTGCGCCTTTTCGGCTCTCCGACGGCTCAAGACGGCCCAAGAAGCCCCCAAGATCGCCCAAGAGGCCCCCAAGAGAGCCCCCTGATGGCCCAAGTGGCCTCCAAGATGGCCCCTAGAGGGCCCCAAGACGGCCCAAGAGGCCTCCAACACGCCCAAGATGGCCTCCAAGACGCCCAAGATGGCCTCCAAGACGGCCCTGGAGCGCCCCAAGAGGGTCCCCCGTTGGCCCAGAAAGGCCCCCAAAACGGCTCCCGACGGCGTCAGACGTGCCAGGAACCCACCAAGATGGCCGAAGTTGGCTCGAAGCTGGCCCAAAAGGGCCCAAGAGGCCCCCAAGAGGGCCTCCAGGAAGGCCAAAAGATGCCAAAATCACTGATTTTCCCAAGGTTTTTGATGGATTTGGGCATTTCCCTTTTTTCGGCCTTCCGACGGCCCGAGACGGCCCAAGAGCCCCCAAAGATCGCCGAAAGATCGCCCAAGAGGCCTCCAAGACGGCGACGATGACCATCAAGACGCCCACGTGTTCCCCGAAGGCTTTCCAAACCGATTCGGGGAACACATGGTCCGATGGCTTGGCAGGTCTGGCCTCAACGTTCGGCCACATAGGCGCTTCCACAAAGGCAGGGGGCGGCGGTGATTCGCCGTAGGCGTCTTCGATTCGCCGCCCCCTGTGGTCTTGCCACAGGTGTGCCTGGCGTGCTAGATCCTACTGGCTCTGGTGTGGTCCTTGTTTAAAAAACTCTCCCTGGGGCTCCGGCCCAGCGCACCGGCCACCCGGCATAGCCCGCCCGCTGCGCCACCAGCTTCTCCCAAAACGGCCGTCCCGCTAGGGACATCCTCAACGAATCACCACATTGGGGATCCTAACACAAAACGCCTTACGATAAAAATGAGATTCTCACGCGCGACATCATCAAATTATCCCAGTGCGACCCTACCTAGGAGTTAGAACCCCTAGGAAAGCAGCATTAGTAGTAACAGTAACGCTGCGCTAAAGCTAAGCTAAAGCTAAGCTAAAGCTAAGCCACAGCTAAGCTAAAGTTAAGCTAAAGCTAAGCTAAAGCTAAGCTCAAGCTAAGCTAAAGCTAAGCTAAAGCTGAGCAACAGCTAAGCTAAAGCTAAGCTACAGCTAAGCTAAAGCTAAGCTAAAGCTAAGCTAAAGCTAAGCTAAAGCTAAGCTAAAGCTAAGCTAAAGCTAAAGCTAAGCTAAAGCTAAGCTACAGCTAAGCTAAAGCTAAGCTAAAGCTAAGCTAAAGCTAAGCGAAACGCTAAGCTAAAGCTAAGCTGCAGCTAAGCTAAAGCTAAGTTAAAGCTAAGCTAAAGCTAAAGCTAAAGCTAAAGCTAAAGCTCCCAGGGGACTGGGGGGAACCGCTCCCAAGGGACTGGGGGGAACCGCCAGGGGCGTGTTCCACTGCCCGGCCCCTTTAAGCTAAGAGAGTAAGAACCCTTCTAGGCAGAGCCTAGGTAGGGAAATTATCCCAGTGCGACCCTACCTAGGAATTGGAGCCCCTAGGAAAGCAGCATTAGTAGTAACAGTAAAGCTATGCTAAAGCTAAGCTAAAGCTAAGCTAAAGCTAAGCTAAAGCTAAGCTAAAGCTAAGCTAAAGCTAAGCTAACACTAAGCTAAAGCTAAGCCGAAGCTAAGCTAAAGCTAAGCTGAAGCTAAGCTAAAGCTAAGCTAAAGCTAAGCTAAGGCTAAGCTAACACTAAGCTAAAGTTAAGCTAAAGCTAAGCTGAAGCTAAGCTAAAGCTAAGCTAAAGCTAAGTTAAAGGTAAGCTAAAGCTAAGCTAAAGCTAAGCTAAAGCTAAAGCTAAAGCTAAGCTAAAGCTAAAGCTAAAGCTAAGCTAAAGCTGAGCAACAGCTAAGCTAAAGCTAAGCTAAAGCTAAAGCTAAGCTAAGGCTAAGCTAAAGCTAAGCTAACACTAAGCTAGAGATAAGCTGAAGCTAAGCTAAAGCTAAGCTAACACTAAGCTAAAGCTAAGTTAACACTAAGCTGAAGCTAAGCTAAAGCTAAGCTAAAGCTAAGCTAAAGCTAAGCTAAAGCTAAGCTGAAGCTAAGCTAAGCTAGCTAAGCTAAAGCTAAGCTAAGGCTAAGCTAACACTGAGCTAAAGCTAAGCTAAAGCTAAGCTGAAGCTAAGCTAAAGCTAAGCTAAAGCTAAAGCTAAGCTAAAGCTAAGCTAAAGCTAAAGCTAAGCTAAAGCTAAGCTAAGCTAAGCTAAAGCTAAGCTAAAGCTAGCTAAGCTAAGCTAAAGCTAAGCTACAGCTAAGCTAAAGCTAAGCTAAAGCTAAGCTAAAGCTAAGCTAAAGCTAAGCTAAAGCTAAGCTAAAGCTAAGCTAAAGCTAAGCTAAAGCTAAGCTGAAGCTAGGCTGAAGCTAGGCTAAAGCTAAGCTAAAGCTAAGCTAAAGCCAAGCTAAAGCTAAGCTAAAGCTAAGCTGCAGCTAAGCTACCACTAAGCTAAAGCTAAGCTAACATTAAGCTAAAGCTAAGCTAAAGTTATTTAAGCTAAAGCTAAGCTAAAGCGAAGCTAACACTAAGCTGAAGCTAAGCTAAAGCTAAAGCTAAAGCTAAAGCTAAGCTAAAGCTAAAGCTAAGGCTAAAGCTCCCAGGGGACTGGGGGAACCGCGGGGCGGGGACTGGGGGAACCGCCCGGGGCGCTTCCCACTGCCCGGCCCCTTTAAGCTAGAGAGTAAGAACCCTTCTAGGCAGAGCATAGGTAGGGAAAAAGGCGACGTTGAAATCGATGGCCTCATCTTCGGATCTTCCAAAATGACAATTTCGCTGCAGACATCTTCAAAAACAAGGTACTGCTGCAAAAGAATGGACCCAAGACGGCCCAAGAGCCCACTCAGAGGTTTCCAAGACGGTCCGAAAGGCCCCCAAGAGGGCCTCCAGGAAGGCCCGAGGCAAAATGTGTTTCTTTTCGGCCTTCTGACGGCCCGATGGCCCAAGAGCCCCAAAAGATCGCCCCAAGGTCGCCCAAGAGGCCTTCGATATGGCCCCAAAACAGCCCAAGAGGCGCCCAAGACGGCCCCAAGAGGGCCCCAAGACGGCCCAAGAGACCTCCAGGACACCCCAGATGGCCTCCAAGACGGCCCTTGAGCACCTCAAGAGGGCTTCAAGTCGGCCCAGAGAGGCCCCCAAGATGGCTTCCGACGGCGTCAGACGGGCCAGGAAGGCCCAGAGACGGCCAAGGAGGCCCCCGAGAAGCCCCCCAAGGCCCCCAAGAGGCACAAGGAGGCCCCCAAGATGCCTCCAAGAGGCTCCCAGGAAGCTCCCAGGAGGCCCCAAGAGTGTTCCCAAAGAGTCCCAAGATGCCCCTTCCTCCTCCTGCTCCTCCTCCTGCTCCTCCTCCTCCTCCTCCTCCTCCTCCTCCTCCTCCTCCTCCTCTCCTCCTCCTCCTCCTCCTCCTCCTCCTCCTCCTCCTCCTCCTCCTCCTCCTCCTCCTCCTCCTCCCCCAAGTGTTCCCCGAAGGGTTTCCACAACGGCTGGCGGAGCACATGGTCCGATAGTTTGGCAGAGCCTTTGCCACAACGCTCGGCCACATGGGCGATTCCAAAAGGCATGGGGCGGCGGTGATTCGCCGCAGGCGTCTTCGATATACCACGAAGTCTTCGTACCTGTCTTTTCGCTGGTTTTTGGACACGTTGTAGAGATACTACGTACACCATCAACCATACCTGGGTGAGAAAGGCGCAAGCCAAAGCACCCCGCAGGCTGAAGAACATGCCGGCCACTGCCTTCGTTTCGGCTTCAGCACCTGCTAGTTTTGGACACTGCATGGAACGAAGCTGTTTGACGTGTTCATCCTGGTCGAGGGTGACGCTGCCATCTTTTCAAATGTGTATACCTCACGGCGCAGTTTGTGCACGCGTGTTTGTTGAGGTTGTATCCGCCGAAGTGTTCTCTACGCAATTGCATTACATGTTGATCATGTCCTCAGTACCGGCCACGTTTATGTCAGCAGCGTATTCAGCCGTCAGAAGGTTCTGGCTAGTCTCGAACTCCACATCGTATGATGTGGGTCGTAATCTGCATCCTCGCGTGGTCGTGCGAAACTTCAGCGAGAACGCTGCGATTCGTCGAAAGGCGCGAGGCTTGGCACCCACCGCAGAACGGTAGCTGAACCTGGTGGTCAAGTAAAGCAAACAATCCTCTCTTGCTCGCCCGTCGCCTCGGCCAACTCGCGGTATGTGAGCCCCTTCAAAAAGGCTTTGTCGACGTCCATGGATGCGATGATCCATTAACTCTTGCACGCGGCCGTGTTGGCGAGTAGCCTCTTGCTCGATCGCCTGGCTGTTCATGAATAGGTCTCCACATCCAAATCCTCGAGATCCCAAAACACCTGCTTAAGAAGATATCGGGAATCACTCAAGAATATCCAGAGGATCGCTCAAGAATATCAAGGTTTTCTGCAGGATCAATTAATGATCGTGCACGCATTCCTGACCTGGGTACCCGGGTGGGAGTGGTACCAGAAAAGGCTGGCAATTCTGGCGAAGTGTTGGAACACGTGCGAGTGGGTATGCACCTAGCGCATCATGGCCCGAGCCATCTGCGCGGACGAGGGCCAGCTGATCCGTTCCGTTGGCAGCCCTGGGGCCTGGGCGAGAGCCTCCAGGAGGCCAGAAACTGTAAAAACAAAAAACCTACGTGCTGATGATGCCTCAACGCATTGGAGGTCCGGGACCCCAGACATCCGACGGTGTGACTGTTTTCGACGCGTGGCCCCAAAGGTCTCGTCCGCCTCCCCGTAAGTAGTTTGTCGCCCCGGGTCCACTTTTGGTGGCTCAAGGGCCCGAGAAAGGGCCCCACGAAGCTGACAGAAAGGAAAACCGACCAGACTGACAAAATCATGTCCGTGGAAGTCTTGGCCGGAGCAGCCTCATGACTCATGACCGCCAGGGGAGGAGGGCGGAGGAGGAGGAGGAAGAGGAGGAGGAGGAGAGGAAGAAGAATAAGAAGAAGAATAAGAAGAAAGGGGAAGAGGAGGAGGAGGAGGAGGAGGAAAGAGGAGGAGGATGGAGGGAGGGAGGGAGGGGGGGGGGCAACCATCCCCAAACGAACCCTCTGTGACTACACTCGACGATTGGAATCGACGGACGGGAGCGGACCACGGCGGCGCGGCGGGGCCCTGGCGGCACGGCGGGGCCTCGGCTAGTCCTGCTGGTCTGCGAGCTCGTTTCCGAGAGGCGCGCCGACTCCTGGGGGTCCACGTTCGCCTCGGGGCCACCGCTGCCGCCCCCCGCGGGCCCCCCCTGCGAGGCGGGAACTATCCCCTGGGGGATTGCTCTTCGGATACCTCGGCAGGCGGTGGACCCGGATATGTTCGGGCCGTGGCGGCCAAACCCAGAACATGCACCGCCTGCCGAGGCCCCCGAAGATCGATCCCCCAGGCGGTGGTTGTTGTGGATACACCCCCGCCTCGGATCCCCTGACTGGAAGAGGAGGACTCGGCACAGACTCTCCTTAGCGTCGCGGCCGCGCGCGCAGCCGCGCGGCCGCACAGACACACAAACTCTCGGAGGTCTGCGGAGATTTCTTGGATCGGCGCTGGACCCCTTCCTGGAGCGCGGAGCCCGCCAGGGGGGGCGCGAAAAAAACACGACGGCGGACTTTTGGGCGGTTTCGGCCTCTCGATGGTCCTCAGAGCGAGTGACAGCGCCAACGTGAGTTTGCCCATCTTCGGTACGACGCGGGCGGTAACATGTGTAGGCTGCGCACGATCGGTGGATCCGAGAAATGGAAGCACATGTTGGGCCAGCACTCGTCCTGAGGAGCATCAAGCCTTCTGCGGAGGCCTTACCAGGCAAGGTCTTGGACATGCAAGAAGCAACTCGGGATGAAGAGCCACTCCTAGACAAGAGGTGCAGACCTCAGTCACCGACTTCCGACGGATTGGCTTTCTTTTAGCGGGCCTCAGAATTCTCAACCCCTTTCCCTGGGGCAAGTTTTCGTCCCAGATCCATATCTGGTGGCCCTGGGACCCCAAAACGGCACCCAAAGGCCGCAACATACGAAAACCTACGGAGTCGAAAAAAATCCACCGAAGTCCATGTTGCGAAGAGAAGCACGACGTCGGCCGAAAAGATCAAGGAACATTTTCCGCAGCCTTCGGCGTCCCGAGGCCACCTCTGGGGCCCTGGGGCCGTCAAAAACATGCTCGGGCTGAAAAGCCAGCCCAGGGAGGTGGGGGCCGCGCAGATGGGATCGAAGTAGACGGGGCCAGAAGATCGCACAGCATCGGGCGATGCCTCGGCCATGCACGGGCGGTGAATCGGCCAGGTATCGGCGATGCATCGCCGATGCATCGCCGATGCCGGGATGGAGGCGACTGGGCTCCGGCTCGCGCGGCATCGCCGACGCATCGGCCACGCGGCGCGACGCTCCGACCCCGCGTGCTCAGTCCCCGGCGAGAGTGGACCGGAGCAGGGGTCGGGCGGTCCAGGCCCACGTCTCGAAGCTCATCGAGCTGCTGGGATGCCCCGGGATCTCCCCCCGGCGAGCTGCCAGCCTGCGGGCGTCCTAGTGCATTCCGGGGCCGCTGGGGGGCGGTCGGGAGCCTCGGGAGAGGGACTGCCGAAGGTCGAACTCTCCTCGAGCTCCTGGATGCCTCAGGAATGAGATGCAGGAATTGGCCCAAGACGTGGACGTTTTCTGCTGTTATGCGCAGCCCACCAATCTGCGATGATGGGCCGAGAATGCAGTGGAAGATCGGCCTCTCAGACTTCTGGAGGTCTCCAGAGACCTCTGCATGAGACCACCGAAGGCGTCTGGGGAAGTCCCCGCCGCCCCCCCCTGTCCCACCCCTCCTCGGCGGCAGCATGCTCCTATCCCAGGCATCCGACACGCAGTCCAGCGCACGCGCCTCTGCTGGGCGGTGCCTCGAGCGCGAGGTGTGCGCGGCGCGGAGGCAAGAGGCCGACTGGCTGACAGAAGTCTCGCGCCGAGCAAAAACACGTGGGCAAGACTGCGCGCATGGCAACCAAGCAGGGAAGCAAGAGGCACGCCTTGACAAAAGACGTGCCGACCAGCATCCACGCAACTGCCGCAAAGTGCAGGGACAAACGTGCGTGGCGCTAAGGTGGTGCGGCAGGTTCTTGTCGTGACGACCCAGGCCTCGGTCTCTGACACCGCGTTGATCATTCAGCCTCGAACAGTCGGCGGCATTTCGATCGCCAGATCGCTCCGTCTGATTTGGAGATTCTGGGCCGCCGCCGGCGTTCAATTTTGAAAATGCCCGCGGCGGCGTCGCCGCCGCGTCGACACAACGCGAACCTGCCGTAGACAGATTTTGAAACGGTTCACCCGCCGTGTAGAACACCACACGCGCGGCACGTCGGGCGAAAGCCAGGGTGCTGGACGCGACCTCGTGCTCCGTCGGTGCACGCGGCTGGAAGTCCCAGGCCTCAGGGCCACGTCTTGAGAGGACGCCTTGGGCGGCACGCCCACCAGGCCCTCCCGACCAAGCCTGGCGGTGCGACCTGGAGGGCCCTGCGATGAAAGGGGGACGGGGTCAGGCGAGTCAGGGAAGACGGGGACGGGGGTACGTCGGCGCGGATGTGCCGCCAGAATGTCCATATCCACTGCCGCTGGGGTCGTGTCCCCAGGACTCGGGGAGCGGTGGATATGGATGTCTGCCCGCCCATGCGGGCGGGCAGCTGTCCACATCCACCACTCCTCGAGGTCCCAGGGCACGACCCCGAGGTGGTGGACGTGAGCATACTCTGGCGGTGGAGCCGAGGTGTTTCTTGCAGCTGCTGCTTGGAACTGACGTCGAGGAGCACATCACACATCCTTGGCGCGAGTCGGCAGTCGGCGGCGCGCGGAGGGAAGAAGTGAGAGGGGGCAGGCCTTCTCGGAAGGCGGCGGGACTTCTCAGAAGCCCTCTGGCCTTCTGAGGGGCCCACACCCTGTGGCTTCGGAGAAGGCCTGATGCTTTCGCGGCCTTCTGGGCAGGCCCGCCCCCCTCTGCCTTCCCCCTCTGAGCGCGCCGCCGACACCAAGAGGAGCGCCAGGGAGGCCGGCTCGCGAGATCCCGGGCGCGCGAGGTCTGCACATGGCGTTCATCCATGTGGACTGGCGGAGCTGGCGGCGTTTCTCGAAACTCCAGGAGAGGAGGGGGGGAGGATGGAGGAGGGGAGGCGAAGCAGGTGGACCGCTCAGCCCCCAGAACCTCGCCGCACAGCGACCCAGAACAGCCAAAAATATCTCTCATCGTCCTTTCCTCCCTCACCCTCCACCCCCCGTCCTCCCTGCCCCTCCTCCCTTTATCCTCCCTCGTTCCCTCGTCCACCCTCCGTCCTCTTTCCAACCCCTTCCCTGCGCAGCTGACAGATTCATGGTCGGCCTTGGAGCTGCGGGGGGACTGCCGAGCAAAGGGGGCTGCGCCTCGGGTCTGCTTACGTCGGCGATGTCGGCGAACGGGACCACCGCATTCACCTTCGCCGAGGGGGGGGACCACGCCCAATTCCCTCATCCACCTTCACCCACCTCCTCCCTTCTCCGCCTGCGCGTCGTCGTCGTCATCATCATCATCATCATCATCATCATCATCATCATCATCATCATCATCATCATCATCATCGTCGTCGTCGTCGTCGTCGTCGTCGTCGTCGTCGTCGACGTCATCATCACCATCAACAACAACATCATCATCATCATCAGCATCATCATCATCATCATCATCATCATCATCATCATCATCATCATCATCATCAGAATCAGAATCATCATCATCATAATAATCAGAATCATCATCATCATCATCCTCATCATCATCCTCCTCATCATCATCATCCCCATGATCATCATTAGCATCATCATCATCATCATCATCATCATCATCATCATCATCATAAGCAGCATCAGCATCATCATCATCATCATCACCATCATCATCGTCATCAGCAGCAGCATCGTCACCATCAGCATCATCAGCAGCAGCATCGTCATCATTATCATCATATTCTCCAGATGTCAGCATCGTCACAAACTGTCATCGGCATCGTCGGCGTCTACATCAGTATGAGCATCGGCGTCATCTCCGTGCGCATCATTATCATCCTCATCATCACCCTCATCATCATCAACGGCAACATCATCATCACCAGCAGCGGCAACAGCAAAATCAGCATCATCGACAACATCCTCATCATCAACACCATCATCATCATCATCATCATCATCATCATCAGCATCATCATCAGCATCATCATCATCATCAGCATCAGCATCATCAGAATCCTCCTCCTCCTCCTCGTCCTCCTCATCATCAACATCAATATCAAAATCATCATCATCAAAAGCATCATCATCATCAGCATCACCATCAGCCCAATAATCATCATAATCAGCAGCATCAGCATCATCAGCAGCATCCTCATCATCGGCATCATCATCAGCGTCAGCATCATCAGCATCATCACCATCATCATCAGCATTAGTACCATCATCATCATCATCATCATCATCATCATCATCATCATCACCATCATCATCAGATTCATCCTCCTCATCGTCATCATCATCAGCATCAACATCAGAATCAACATCATCATCAGCATCTGCATCATCGTCATCGTCACCATCGTCGTCGGCATCATCATCGGCATCGTCATCGGCATCATCATCATCATCACCATCATCATCATCATCCGCATCAACCTTATCGTCATCGTCGCCATCGACAATATCATTTTCGCCCATCACCATCACCGTCGTCAACGTCATCAACATCATCATCAGCATCAGCATCGTCGTCATCACCATGATCATCGCATCAGTATCATCAGCATCATCATCAGCATGCTCATGCGAATCGCGAACATCAGCGTTAGCAACAGCATGGTCATCGGTGACTCTCCTCTCACTTCATCCCACTCCTCATCCTCATCAATCCCCTCCCCCTCTCCATCCGCCTCTTGCTCCTCCTCCTCCTCCTCCTCCTCCTGCTACTCGTCCGCCTCTTCCTTGTCCATTGGCTCTCTCATCACCCCAACCCCAATCCATGACCGAAGGGGTTGGAAAATACAACGAACGCAAATATGCCTGCACAACAGGCACTACTATTCAGCCGCCTCAATCCTCTACAGGGCGGGCCAGTGGCCACGGCTTTGCTTCTGGGCCTACAATGGTTTTCATGGTCGGAGGGCCCTACTGGCGCACACGTGTGCTCTTGTGAAAGAGAGAGCGAAGGAGAAAGTGCAGGGATGATGCAGACATCGGACTGGTGAGAGCGCGGAAGACAACGAAGTATGACGAGGAAGAAAGACTGAGGAGGAAACTCCCCGCGGGACACCTTGAAACCACTTGAGCCGGATAGTCTGAGACCCTAGAAGTCGTCAAAAAAATAATGAATGCCTCAAGGCGTGAACTAACGAGCTGCAGGATCTCTTGGAGCATTCTTCGTGGTTTCCTGGAAAGGAAGGAGGCGGGGGGGGAGATGGAGAAGGAGGCGGGAGCAGGAGTAGGAAAAATTTGCAGGAATTGGAGTAGTGAGAACGCGAAGGGAAAACGACGAGGAAGAATGAGAAGGGACGGGCGAAGACGAGAAGGATGATGAGGAGCCAGACACGAAGTATCGAAGATACCTTCGACGAGTCGCCACCGCCCCTAGCCTTTGAAAAGAGCCTACGTACGTCGAAACATGTTTTGGAAACGCAACACACGTAAGACCCAAAACCGATGAACAATTGCTTCGGCTCTGGTTGAATTATAGGCGCCGTCCGGGCTGTCTCGGGACTGTCTTGGGTCTTGGGGGGGGGGGGGGCCTTTGGGGTATTATTTGGGGTCTCCTTGGGCACTCTTGGGCAGTCTTGGGGGCCTTTTGTGCGGTCATAGGGGGTCTCCTGACTTGGAGCCGTCTTGGCGCCCTCTCGGGACGACCAAATACCCTCTTGGGCAGCCGTAGGCCCCTCTGGGGAAATCAATATTGGGGCCAGATTGCGGCCCCCGCGTGCTCGTTTTAGATGGATAGGATGAATGTCCTCCCAAACCGTTTTGCCCCAGGAGTTTGGGGGAGTTCTCTCGGACCGTTCCTGGGGTGCCACCGAAACTTCTGAAACAAAATTGGAAACTTCTCGGGCCAGTTTTGAAGCCGCTCTGGCCAGATTGTGGGCATATTGGGCTGTCTTGGGAGAATACGAGCCTGACTTGGGACCGCCCCGGGCCGCTTTGGGGGCGATCCACCTGGGAGCCCAGACCATTGGACAGGCCCAAGGAACCCCCTTCAACGTCTCGGCCCCGGCCTGGTGGCCCCTGGCCCCGCTCGATGCCGCCGCCAAGAAAGCCGCCGAGGCCTTCGCCCCAGCGTTTTTTTCTTGGCGGCGGCAGCGCGCTCCTCGTGGAGCAGCCGACCCTGCTGCATGATGTGGGCCTGGTCGCGCAGCCACCCTGTCATCCATTCGCTGAACTTCAATGACGACGCCACCGCTCAGGTTGGTGGCCGAAGCAAGCATGACCTCGAGGCCCTCGACGTCGGGCTGCCGAGCATTGCGCCCCACGGCCGCCACGATCTGCAGCAGCCACCTCACCCGAAACTCCGAGCTCACCAGGTGCGCCAGGTCGACCTGGTCGATGGTGTGACCTCGACCCACAGCTGCTCGCAAATGAAGGAGAACGCCCTGCAAACCGCACTCTTCTGACCGACTCCAGACTTCTGCTTCCGGTTTGTATGGTGCGCCAGCAGCGCGAGGCCCGCGACGATCAGAGCCTCAAAGAAGACGAGCACTGCCGACGGCCCCTGGAGTGGCGCGTCCGCGATGAAGCCCCGACCGCTGCCGCGGGACCCCCACCTCCCGAAAGAATCGCTTGCAACGCGATCCATTGTGGTGCCGAGCACCCGCTTGTCACGGCCTTCCCCGTTGCCCTTGCAAGCACGCCACGCAGACAGCTCGGCGTCCGGCACCTTCTCGATGCTGATCAATTTCTCCCCGATACAGGCACAGCCCACGGCCTCACGCGTGACCATGCTCTCCTCGTAATGCAACGCCCTCTTCGGCGCCACTTCGCCGAACAAATAGCGGTTGTAGCAGTCACACGCAAGTCCAGCCGGCCTCGCCTCCGAAAGCGTCACGAACCCGACCGTTTCAGCATACGGCCAGCCCCGCCGCACCGGTCTGTTTTCCGCGCCTTCCTCGAACGAGTTGAAGCTGGGGAAAAAGACCTCGCCCGAGCGCAACGGAATGATCCGATAGCGCGAGAACACTCGAGCGGCTGCAATGTGGTGATCGGGTGCGCTGGCCACCCTCAGCGTCCCGCCGCCATGGACCAGTAGCAGGCGCATGTGCCGGTAGAAATGGACATCGTCGAAGAAACCGATCAAGACGATGCGCGTCTCCAGCGCGTGCGTCGCCATCCTGGGTGCATCCCGGGACTGTCAGCTGTTGGCGCAGCTTCGGCGCATTCGCGATCCCCTCCGGCAACAGTCTGCCCGCGGCAGCCGTGGGAGGCGCATGGAGTAGCCCGACCTCGAGCTCACGCCAGCGCTGCAGGCGCCTGAGGCATGCTCAGCGGCCTACCCACCCAGCGCGCTCACGATGGCGACCCCGAGCAATAGCCGCCGCCACCGCAGCCCGGGACAGCCCGGGCATGAATCTGGCCTGGGACAGGCCCGGCACTCCTGCGCCAGGCAAGCTGGCGCCGCAGCGGCCTTCGACTTCGGGCAGGCCACCGTCTTGGCCTGCGCGGGGCAGGCCGGGCAAGGGGAAACCGCTGGGCACCCTGGCTCCACAAGCCGCTCCGGCCCACACCTCTCCAGTTGCTTGTTCAGGAGCATGAGGGACCGCGTCCGACGGCTCGGAAACACCCTCGAAGCTGAGGCGGCACTGGCACTCGCAATGCCCCCCGGCCCCACGGCCTCCCTGCAGCCCGCCCAGGTAGCTGCCCAACGAGCTCGCAACGAACGTCATCCAGGCTGGAAGCATGCAGCGCGATCGCTAGCCCGTGGCTTGAGCTAAAAAGAAACGGTGAGCTCGAGAGAAAGAGAGAAAGAGAGAGAAGAAAGAGAGAGAGAGAGAGAGAGAGATTCCTCATTTTCCTTCCTCCTCCTCCTCTTTCTCCTCCTCCTCCTCCTCCTGTTCATCCACCTCCTCCTCCTCGTCCTCCTCCGCCTCCTTATACCCCCTCCTTTTCCTTTCCTCCTCCTCCTCCTCCTCCTCCTCCTCTTCTCTCCTCCTCCTCCTCCTCCTCCTCCTCCTCCTCCTCCTCCTCCTCCCCTTCCCCTCCCCCTCCCCCTCCTCCTCCTCCTCTCCTCCTCCTCCTCCTTTCTCCTTCTCCTCCTCCTCCTCCTCCTCCTCCTCCTCCTCCTCCTCCTCCTCTTCGTATGATGATGGTTATGATTGTCATATGTGGTATTTTTAGTCTGATGAGTAGTAGCATTAGCATTATGATTATGATGAATAGATGTAGTAGTAGTAGTAGTAGTAGTAGTAGTAGTAGTAGTAGTAGTAGTAGTAGTAGTCGTAGTAGTAGTAGTAGTAGTAGTAGTAGTAGTAGTAGTAGTAGAAGTAGTAGTAGTAGTAGTAGTAGTAGTAGAAGAAGAAGAAGAAGTAGAAGTAGAAGTAGAACTAAAAGTAAAAGTAGAAGTAGAAGTAGAAGTAAAAGTATAAGTAGAAGTATAAATAGTAGTAGCAGTAGTAGCCTGATTCGTCGTATGCTTATCATGAGTAGTACTATGATGATCATTCGTGATATAAAAGGTTACTAGTATTATGATTCGTGTTCTTAGTACTACTCAATTATTAATATTACCTGCACTCTTATAAGTTTGATTACTAGACTGAGTATTCGTGGTCTTGTGATTGTCCGTAGCTAAATGTACGTGAATATATTAATACTACTGTTAAAAGTAGTGCCCATAGGAGTAACAGTCGTCTTATTACTATTGTTATATTACAAGTTTGATTACTAGGCTGAGATTTCGGGTTCTTGTTATTGCTAGTAGAATGATTCGTTAAATTTCTGAGATCATGTTGAAAGTGGTTTTATTATTAGTGCTGTTAGAAGTGTTGGTACTACGATTAGTAGTATCAGCATTCGTCGAAATACCCTTCTCCTTAGCACTGCTGTTATAGGTTTCAGTAGGCATTTGATGGATCATAGGAGTACTAGTCGTAGTATGGTTCGTCGTCTTATTGTCATCAGTGTTCGCCTTCTTCTTAATAGTATGATTAGTACTAGTGGTGATGGTGTTCGTAGGCCCATTATTCTCCTCCGTATTACTGTTGGTATTGGTGTTCGTCGGCTTCCTCTGAATATCAGCATTCGCATTCGTATGTGTAATATTTATATGCTAGTAATAGCCGTAATACCAAGATTAGAATGATAATCGATAATACGACTACTTGTACTATTTCATGTGATATGATCAGTAGTGTTAACAACAGGTGCAGTAGTTGCAATATGACTCGTAGTGTTATTCTTGGTATTATGATACGTATTTCTATGAGTACCAAAGTTATGATTAACACGAGCTCGATTAGTATCGTTACTATAGTTGTTATTAGGAGTATTACTGATGCAATTGGTGATCTGATTATGGATGTTCGTATTACGATCACTCGTCTTCGTAACATTAGTATGGTTATTTCCATGTGTGCTATTATTATGATTACTATAAGTTTGATTCCCCCTCCTCCTCCCCCTCCTCCTCCTCCTCCTCCGCCTCTCCCTCCTCCACGGATTCCTCTTCTTCCTCCTCCTCCTCCACCACCACCTCCTCCTCTTCCTTCTCCTCCTCCTCATCCTCCTCCTCCTCCCTCTTCCTCCTCCTACTCCGCCTCCCACTCCTCCTCCTCCTCCTGGTCCTCCTCCTCCTCCTCCTTCTCATCCTCCTTATCCTCCTCCTCATCCTCCTCATCCTCACCATCATCATAGGTTTGCTTCTCCCCACCCCCCCTCCGTCCTCCAGCCCGCGGGCATGGCAATCGACCCTGACCTTCCGAGCAGCGCGACGCCTGAACGCAACCAATGAACTGGCGCACCTCGCGAAACGCCCTGCGTGCGTTCGTCGGGAGGAGATCTGCGAGGTTGCCTGGGGGCCTGTTGGGGCTCTGTGGGCCGTCTAGGGCGAGATGTTTCCATAGAGTTCCCCCGAAGAAATCGAATTTAATGAGGCATGTGGGCAGGACTGGGAGCCTTCGTGAAACTTTATTGAAGCAGTCGTGTTTAGGGAAATCATCGGGCAAGATTGAAGCCGTCTTGAGGTCGTCCTAGGCCGAATTTTGTCAATCGGTCATTGGAGCAAATGCTTGGGATCAAAGTGATAGGCAGTCGTGGCAAGCAATGGTCGCCTTCTTGGTGGTAGCGCTGTGCGCATAGAAGAAGACGCGCGCGTCGAAATCGATGGTAAAGTATCGCTTGTTGTACCTGGCACGCACTCCTCTGCCGATACTGCCGCACCCCCTCTGATCCTCTTGCGCCTGCTCGCGCAAAACACTTCACGCTCCCGGCTGCAGCAAGTTTGAAGCCCCGCGTGCTCACCAATTTTAGAAGCAGAGCACGCGTACGAGTCCAAGCGTTGTATGACAGTCAGCAGCAGGCGGGGCCCAGCGTCATTCATACCAGAGAGCTCTTTCCTTGGGAGGTGGGGAGGGGAGAGAGGGGAGGGATGGAGAAGGCAGGACAGAGGTGAAGGGAGAGGGGAGACAAGATCGTTATCCAGTTTCCCCTCCCCGTGCTCTTTCTCACTCTCCTTGCTCCTACGCTGCCTCAGATGCTTGTGCCTCCAGCTACTTCAACCAAACAAACAGAAGTTCCCTCCCTAAACAGCATGAAAGCGAAACCGTCGGTATTCCGGAGAGATTTCTTGGATCGGCCCACCACCATCACCAATATCATCATCAACGTCGTCATCAGGACCATCGTCAGCATCATCATCGCCATCATCATCATCATCATCATCATCATCATCATCATCATCATCATCATCATCATCATCATCATCATCATCATCATCATCATCATCATCATCATCATCATCATCATCATCATCATCATCATCATCATCATCATCAGCATCATCATCATCATCGTCATAATAATCATCAGCATCATCATCATCATCAGAAGCATCATCAGCAGCAGGTGCATCAACATCATCATCAGCATCATCATCATCTTATCATCACCATCATAAACACCACAAACATCAACGTCAACACCACCAAAACCACCACCACCACCACCACCATCATCATCATCATCATCAACATCATCATCATCATCATCATCATCATCATCATCATCATCATCATCATCATCATCATTATCATCATCATGATCATCATCATCATCATCATCATCATCATCATCATCATCATCATCATCATTATGATCATCATCATCAGCAGCATCAGCATCATCAGCATCATCAGTATCACAATCATGGTCATCAACATCAGCAGTTTCAGCATCAGCATTAGCATCGGCATCGTCACAATCATTATCATCCTCATCAACATCATCATCAGCACCGCCACCACCACGGCCATCCGCTTTAGAATCATCATCATCATCATCATCATCATCATCATCAGCAGCATCAATAGCATCATTATCACCATCATGGGCATCAGCGGCAGCATCATAATCAGCATCATCATCATCGACAGCATCAGCATCATCGTCATCGTCCACATCGTCATCACCATCATCATCATCATCACCATCATCATCATCAGCAGCATCGTCATCGTCAGCATCATCATCATCATCAGCATCATCATCACCATCATCAGCATCAGCATCAGCATTAGCATCATCATCATCATCATGGTCTTCGCCATAGTCAACCTGCAGACACCATTTTCATCATCACCATGATCATCACCATCATCACCATCATCAGCATCATAATCACCATCAGTCCCGAGTGTCACCATCATCACCATCGTCACAATCATCGTAAACATCATCATCCATCAGTGATCATCATCACATCCTCACCAGCACTCGTCAACATCATCATCATCATCATCATCATCATCATCATCATCATAAGCATCATCATCATCAGCATCAGCATCAGCATCAGCATCATCATAAGCAGCAGCAGAGCATCACCATAAACAACATCATCATCAGCACTATCAGCACCATCATCATCAGCATCATGATCTTCAACCTCATCCGCATCCTCATCGTCATGGTCATTATCAGAAGCATCATCATCAGAACCACCATAACCGTCACAATCACCGTCCCCCACATCATCCCCGACATCACGTTCACCCTCATCATCAGCATCATCGACATCAGCAGCAACATCATCAACTTCATCATCCTCCTTCTCATAATCATGATCAGCATTACTGGCATCATCATCATCATCACCATCATCATCAGCATCATCATCGTCATCATAGTATCATCCTCATCGTCATCATCATCACCATCAGCATCATCATCATCATCCTTATCCTCATCCTCATGATCATCAGGAGCACCATTATCCTCATCAACACCATCACCACCACCAAAACCACCAACATCACCATCACCATCTCATCATAATCGTCAGCATAGTCAGCATCACCGTCATCATCATCATCATCATCATCATCATCATCATCATCATCATCATCATCAGCATCATAATCATCATCAGCAGCATCATCGTGACCATCACCATCATCATCAGCATCATCATCACCATCATCATCATGATCATGATCATCATCATCGTCATCATCATCGTCGTCATCATCATCGGCATCATCATCCTCATCGTCATGGTCATCATCAGCAGCATCATCATCAGCACCACACTTACCATCGCAATCACAATCACCCATCGTCCCCGACATCATGGTCGTGCTCATCATCATCATCAACAACATCAACATCAGCATCAGCATCAGCATCCTCATAGTCCTCGTCATCATCATAAGCATGATCATTATCATCATTATCCCTGTCCTCATCATCAGCAGCATCAGAATCACCATCATCATCATCAGCATCGTCATTATCACCAGGATCATCATCCTCATCATCACCATCACCACAACCACCATCAGCATCAGCATCATCATCAGAACCACGACCACCACCACCACCACCACCACCATCATCATCATCATCATCATCATCATCATCATCATCATCATCATCATCATCATCATCATCATCCTTATCATCATCTGCAGCATCATCGTCATCAGGAGCACCATCACCATAAACATCAGTATCAGCATCATCAGAATCAGCATCATCATCAGAATCGCCAGATTCGCATCATCATCCTAACAATCATCATCATCACCCCCTTGATCATCATCATCCTCGTCAGCAGTACTCATCACCGTCAGCATAATCAGCTTAATCATCATCATCGTCATCATCAGCAGAAGCAGTATCGCCATCACCATCACCATCACAACCACCACCACCACCGTCATCATCATCATCATCATCATCATCATCATCATCATCATCAGCATCATCATCGTCATCGTCATCGTCATCGTCATCGTCATCGTCATCAGCATCATCAATGGCATCATCTCCACATGCTCGTCCTCATTACCTTCTCCTCCCCCTCCTCCTCCTCCTCCTCTTCCTTCCCCTCCTCCTCTGCCTCGTCCTCATCCTCCTCCTCCTCGACGGGCCCAGTTGAGGAGAAACCGTGGGGGCTCGCAAGCGCCTCGTCGAAGCGTCTCCCCTAGGATCTCGCGGGGCGGTCCAGCCGGAGACCCCGCCTGGATTCTGCCCTGACCACGATCGCAGGACTGCCGCCACCGCGGCGGTTCCCCACGCTTCCAAGAGGGCCTCGGGCGAGATCCCCGTGCGGCGCGCGCCGCAGAAATCCGAGATAGGCTGCGGAAACCTTGTCCCAGTCTGGCCCCCTAGACGGCCGTCAACCCCCCGAAGGCCCTCACGTGCACCCCACTCTTTTCAAAAGATCCAGTCAGGCCCTACCCCAGAGAGGCTTCCAGCTTGGAAGGGGCTGGCCGGGGGCACTGACGCACGCGCACCATCGACGCGCCGCTCTTCTTCTTCATGATCCTTGGCTCGCGCGCTCGGGCGCCCCCCACACCATTTCACTGTGAGTTTCCATTCTCCTTTTCTCCAAACGACTGGCCTGAGCGTCGATTCTAGGTGGCCTTATGGGCCAGAAGCCATTGCGACTTCTCCTCCTCCCCCTCCTGCTCCTCCTCCACCTCCTCCTCCTCCTCCTCTTCCTCCTCCTCCTCCTCGTTTCTGGGGCGTTGGCCAGATCTTACGCTTACGCGTGTTGCGTGCCTGAAGTGCTACAGGAAAAGAAATGGTAGTGCAGATGACTCGGCGCAAAGGCACCTGGCGGGCGCCGCAGCTACGGCGGTAAACAGAGGAAGCGGAAAGAACGCATAGGTATAATAGTGGGCGCCCGCCAGGCAACGCAACTTGTATCTTACCGCAGTAGACACGAACAAGTAGACCATAGACGTAAATATTGCGATGTTTCAATCGGTACATGCTGCGAACAGTGCAGAGGTAAAAAAAGAGAGAGAGAGAGAGTGTTCTCCACCGCCACTTCTAAGCCAAGGTGAGTGCTGCAGTAGGGTTGTATGAGTTTACCCCTAACCTTCAAAGAAGAACGTGCAACCTATGGGCTGCGCTCGGGTTTTTGAGGTGCACCCCTAACCTGCAAAAAGAGAGCTTGCAATCTCTGGTCTGCGACCTAGAGCTTTGTAGGGTAGCCCGAACCTAGTACAGACCCGCCTCGGCAACCTCCGTACCCACAAGCTACCCATCAAGCCCGCCATCACGTAAGCTGTAGTTAGTACACTCGGCGCAGGCTGTTTTGCTGGGACTCATGCGTGGGCTGACTGCTCGCGTATAGCCTGATGCAGCAAAAAGAAAAAATGAGTGCGTGATGAATGCTAGGTGCTGCTAGCACTCTGTGCGCTGCAAGAGGCTTGTAAAGGTTGACCCCTAACCTGTGAAAAAGGAGTGCCATCTTCGGTTTGCTACCCAGGGTTTTGTAGAGTAACCCCGAATACATGAAGCAAGCTCCTCCTCCGTTGCCACCCCAGTAGATGACCAGTAAACCACCGCCTCGAAGAGAAGCTAAGTGTGGTAGGGCGTGAAGAGCGCAAGGTAGAGCGCGAAGAGCGCGTTTTCTATCTACATACCTACATACCTACATACCTACATGTCTACATACATACATACATACATACATACGTACGTACGTACGTACGTACGTACATACATACATACATACACGTACGTATGTACGTATATACATACATACATACATACATACATACATACATGCATACATACATACATACATACATACATACATACATACATACATACATGCATACATGCATGCATGCATGCATGCATACATACATACATACATACACATACATAAATACATACACATACCCATACACATACACATACACATACACATACACATACACATACACATACACATACACATACACATACACATACATACATACATACATACATACATACGTACATACATACATACATACATAAATATATATATATATGCATTCATGCATACATGCATACGTACATGCATGCATACATACATACATACACACATACACACGTAGATACGTAGATACGTACACACGTACATACGTACATACGTACATACGTACATACGTGCATACATACATACATGCATACATCCATACAGAAGAAAACCAACCAAAACAAACCAACACAAACCAAAACCAAACAAACATAATATATACATATACAAAAACTGGGGCCGCCACCGAGAGCTTCGTAGGGCAACGCCAACCTGCAAATGGTAAGATACCACCATCGTGCCAAAGCCGCGCGGGAAAAGGAGGACAAGTGCATTGCATGTGCTGCTATGACTCTGTGCGCTGCAAGAGGGCTTTTAAGGTTTACCCCTAACCTCTGACAAAAAAAGGCGGCGTGCAATCGTTGGCCTGCGACCTAGGGCGTCAAGAGTTCCTCCTCCGTTACCACCTCCCATTAAGCCACCGCCTCTTAAAGTAGCAGGGTGAGGGCACCATACTGCAGAAGAAAACTAGTACACTTGGGCTGGGGCTTGCCGCCGTCAATGCGAACAGAAAAAATGGCCGTGGCCAAAGTATGCTGCCTGGCTGTGTCCGAGGCTGCATGTGCACGCGTGCACTGTGCGCTGCAATAAAGAAGCTTAAAATGTTTACCCTTAACCTCCAAGTAATAAGCGTCTTAGATTTAGGCTGCGACCCAGGGTGCTGTAGGTCAACCCCGAACCTGAGTATAGAATTTCTCCTCCGCTACCACCATGATCAGTGAACCACCGCGACCCAGAGTAGCCAAGTGGGATAGAGCGTGAAGAGCGCAATGAAGTAAAAAAGAAAGGCGGTCCTGAGCCCCTACCCAGGGTTTGTAGGGTAGCCCCAAACCTGCAGATGGTAACACAGCGCCGCCGCGTCAAAGCCGCGCGTGAAAGTGAGGAGAAGTGCATTGCATGTACTGTGATAACTCTGTGCGCTGCAAGAGGGCTTTTAAGGCTTACCCCTGACCCCTGGACAAGATTTGGGCTGCGACCCAGGGTTTTGCAGGGTAGCCCCGAGCCAAAATAGAGAGTTCCTCCTCAGCGACCACCTCCGTAAATCAGTAAACCACCGCCACCAAGAGTAGTTAGGTGAGGCAGAACGTGTGAAGTGCGCGAAGAAAAGAAGGCAATACTAGGGCTGCTACCCAAGGTTTTGTAGGGCAACCCCAAACCTGGATAACGTAAGAGACCATTGTCGTGTCATCGTCTGCTTCTACTTCGACGACCTGAAACAATGTGCATATGGGCTGGCCTTTTGAGTAGGCTGACCGTGCGGCTGCCCTGTAGTGTTACAGGCTGGCCGGATGCACAGGTCTAGGGTGCGCAAAAGGGGTGAGGAGTAGAAATGCAGCACAGTGTTGTCAAATTTTGATGTATGTACTGACGGACTGCTCTGACAAAATGGCGTAGACGCCAAAGTGCTGCTGCCTGGCTGTGTCCGAGGTTGCGTATGCAGAAATCACAATATCGATAGGAATGGATGGTGCACCTGGGGCGTCCACTAAAATTAGCCGTGCATGTCTCACTGCCGGTATAAACAGTGATATTGAAAAAAAGGCTGTCGCCGAAGAAATGCTGCCTGGCTGCGTCCAGGGCTGCGTATGCACGTCTACAATGCGCGCTGCAATGGGGTTTTTCAGGTTTACCCTGAACCTCCAGGGCAAGAGCGCGCAATTTCGGGCTGCGACACAGGGTCTGATAGGCCAACCCCGAACCTGAGTAGAGTATTCCCCCTCCGCTACCCCTAGAAACAATGACCCACCGCCTCCAAGAGCATGCGAGGTAGAGCGTGTGCTACCCAAGGTTTTATAGGTCAACCCCAAACCCGGATAAAAAAAGAGACCACCAGCGCGCCAAGGTGCCAGGTGGGAGAGGGGGACCAGGGGTGCATTGCAGGTCAGGTAGTGTACAGTGCAGCAGCGGTACAGCTAGTTCACTGGGGCTGGGGATGTGCCACCGTCGATGTGTACTGAAAAATGACAGTCGCTTGAGTAGTGCTGCCTGGCTGCGTCCGAGGCTGCATGCGCATTGGGGTTTTGAAGGTCAACCCACAACCTCAAAAGTAAAGAGCGTGCAATCGTTGGGCTGCGACCCAAGGCTTTGTAGGTTAACCCCGAACCTGAGGGGAGACCTCCACGAGAATGCGAATGAAGATGCAGGACAAAGGAGATGTGCACGAAAGCAACAACGACAAAAAACTTAGGGCTGCTACCCAAGGTTTTGTAGGCTAACCCCCAACCTATTGTTAGTAAGTACCACTGACGTGTCAGAAGAGCCGCGAGGAGATAGAGGGACGGCGCATTGCAGGTCAGTGGCCATGGTATACAGACTGACTGCTGGAGTGGCTGTGTTGGCTTTCAGTATGGGTCCTTCTGCGGTAATTGCCCCACTAGGAGTACTTGATGTGGAAGTTGCGGTGGTCTGCCGTGTACCAAGCATTGTAGGTCGGTTCTCCTCCTCCTCCTCCTCCTCCTCCTCCTCCTCATCCCCCTCATCATCCTCCACCTCAGCCTCCTCCCCCTCCCTTCGTGTTTATTGCATCAAACCGCTATGCAAGCCCACCCCCCCTTCCCCATCTTCATCCTCGCGACTCTACTCCGCGCGGCCCCAAGGTTGCAGCGTCAAGGGTCGCTAGCAAGGCAGGGATTTCATTACCAAGTTTCACGGAACGGTCCTCACGTCACCTTTGCCCCCCCCTTTTCTGCCCCCACGTGGCCCCAGCCTCCGTGACTCCACGTTCAGCGTTTCAGTTGCACTTGTTGTCGGCGCTGCGTTTGGCGCGCGTGTTAATGCAAACAGATGACACCGGCCAGCCCCATGAAGCGAACAACCTGGAATGAGGACATGCACGGGGGATCTCAAATGGCGCGACGATCATGCCAGCCAGGCCGCGCAGGCCGCCAAGGCGTTCATGGCGAGCATCGGGATCGGCCCCCAGGTGCTCTTGCCGCAGCCTGTGGCCGCCATGGCGGAGGGCACGAAGCCCGTCGTGCAGTGCGCCGAGCAATGTAATAATGCAAGGCTGCCGTCGCCAGACGCCCGCTCTCTTGTCTTGCCATGGCACCCGTTGCCTTCTCTAGCTATGGCAATGCCGCCCTTGTGACATGGAGGTCGCATTGCCTGCCCACGCGTTTGTGTCACTGCTCCCTCGCCTTCGTTGGCTTGGATGTCTCGGGCATCGCCGCGGCTGGGCCCAGGCCGAACTCCTCGCCGCGTTCCCGCTTGAGAAGGAAGGGGATGGGGGCAGATCCCGAAGTCGATCGGGCTGGCCACGGCCTCAACGCTCGCAGTCACTCGCTCGCCCCCCCCCCATTGATCGACGACGACGCCCAGCGCCACATTCCTCCAGCTGTGGCCCGTTCCAGGCCGCGGCTGAGTAAGAAATCGCGCGTGACGGAGTGTGAAGAGAAGCGCCGTGAATGTGGCTGCGAAGCTTGCAACTACTGCTGCCTCATGAAGTGGGATTTCCTCGAGCGCTGGGCCATCGTTGTCCCGCGCCAGCATTGCGGTGCCCTCGCTTTGCCTCCGATGCTTCCGCGGGCTCGCACCTCCACCTGTGCCCCCACGGGTTCGGACGCCCACTGCGTTAATGTAGGTTCGCACATCCTCGGTCTCAGCGTTCCCCCCCGCTCGCCGTCGCGTCACCCCCGCCAGTTGCCGTCGCCACGTCGTCGCGGCACGCGAGGCGCAAGGCGAGACCCGACACTCGCCATCATCTCCCCATTCTCTGCATCATCATCCTCGCCCGCGCTCCTCGGCCCCACCAGCCTCCACTCACCCGTGACTAGCCCATCCGTTGGGTTCTTGCCCAGGACGCCCGCGGCCTCCCAGGCCAGTTTGATTGCGGGGGAGAAGTCGCACCCCCTCTTGGACGGTCTTGCAATCGCACACTCGCCAGCCGAGACGCACGGGGCACGCCCGCTCCCCCCCGGCCCCCCCACACGCACGCACGCACACGCACACAAACACACACACACACACACAAACACACAAACACAGGCACACCACATTTGCGACAATGAGAAGCGGCCGTGCTTCAGCATCAACGCGCGCGGAGATTGAATCTTCACGCGCCTGCCATGGGCGGGCGGGCCCGACGGTGACCCTGGGCTGCACTGCAAGGTGGTACCTCGCCAAACTGAGGCAGCGCGTCGCGTTGCCCGGCTTTCTCTCGCTGAAGTCGGGCGCCGACGCATTGCGGCGCGGCCGCTGGCAGCGGGCGCGCGACCGCTGCTGACGTTGTGGTCACGTGGCAACCGAGTTTCCAAGAATGTACAGCTGCGGGTGCGAGTGACGCTCCGAACGACGCGTCAACTCGAACTGGCGATGCGCGTCTGCACCCATGCTGCTGTCGTTATGGTTGCGGAAGAATTGCAGCGGTTTGCAGGTGGAGCTGCGCTGGCTTGTAGCGTCGTCGCCCGCCGCGTTGTCAATGACCTCCTCCAGCTCCCGTTGTTGTCGCCTTCCTTTGCCTGCTTGTCCTGCCTGTTGATGGAGTCGTAGCTGCTCGTCGCAATATCTCTCCTGTATGCGGACGGCTTCATCGCTATCGCGGTCTAGCCCTGGTACCGGTTGATGAATTCCTGTCGTAATGCACTACGCTGTCGATCGCATTGGCTGACTGTGGCAGTCCGTAGTATTGGCGTCAGTTCTTCTTCGCGGTCGGTATGCCACTTCTCGGACTGCATCCGCGCCGTTTCGTAGGCGCGCAGTGTCTTGCGCTGGTTGAGCATGCATGCTTCAGCCCCTCGATGGCACGGATGTGCCGTGCTGATCTGCTGCTCGTAGTCCTGGCTGGCTGTGTGTGGCTGCTCCGTTGCACTCGCCATGATGAGGTGAGCTGCTTCTTGGTCTGGGTATCCGATTAAAGGTTCGCTATCTGCCTGTTGTCGCTGCTGCGCGGCCCTGACTGCATCGCGCGCTGCAGTGACTTCCGTGCTGAATGCGTCTTCTGATTGTGCTCGCTGTTCGATGGAGAATGCGCGCAATCTTTGTGACTCTCACGCTGCATTGCACGCTTTTTGGCACGCGGTGCTTCCCGTGCGAATACTTGCTTAAGGGGGTGGGATTGATGTTCCGCGATCAGTTGGTATGGCCTTGCTTGTTGTGCTTGTCCTGCTTGTTGAATGTGGTAGCGTTGGTGCATTTGCTGCATGCTTCTAGTCACTAGCGTTGGTGCATTTGCTGCATTTGCTGCATGTAGCTAGCTCGGCACGCTGCAATCTAGTCACTGGTTGGTCGCGTGCATTTCATCGTCGTTGCTCTTCATGGTGGCGTCGTTCTCGTAGTTCTTGGCGCCACGACGCACTTGTAGCTTCAGTCTGCGCCCACGATGCACGGCGCGAGGGGTGAGCGGTGGTGTAGTAGTCGCGTGGCTTGGTGGTCGCGCAGCCGCGCGTGACAGCGCATAGCTCGCAATGCAATCTTTCCTTATGCGGTGGTGCCTTTGTTCGCGTTGCGTGGAAATCTCGTTTCTGTCGCGCTGGGGTGCGCTCTCTTCTCGCAAGCCGCTTCAGCGCGCGCGTGTAGCCGTAGCTCCGTCTGCCGAAACGTTTGGTTGAGCTCCATGGCGTCGTGGAAGTTGTTGGAGAGGTGGTCACGCGCTGCTTATAGCTGGTGCATAGTGTCTTCTGCAGCTCGTAGACTTGCTGCTGAGCTGTCTCGCGGTGTCGCTACGTTGCTCGGCCGTGTGTCACTGACCTCTCCAGAGGTCAAATCGTTGTCCTTGAGTCGGCCGGATGCTGACTGCGGCAGGACCTTTAATCGGTGTGCTTCCCGGTCGACTTCCAGGTTGGGCGGGTGAGATGTGGCCGGTCTGAATGCGTCTAGAGGAGGCATTTGCGCTGGGCATCTGCCGAGCTGCATGCATTGCGCTCGTGAGTCTGGACTCGGTGTTTGATGTCTATCGTTGGGAAAAGATGTATCCAGGTTGGCGCATGCCTTGGTCATGTATATGTTGGTATCATGTTGTTGATGAATGTTTTGACTATGCATACTCGTCCTCGAGTCGGCGCATGTACTGACTGCCGTTTTTTCGGCTAATAGTTTTTGGTCTAGCAATTTCCCCTTGATGACTGCAATCCGCTTGCGCAGCAGGAGTGGATCTTGACCTGCCCTTTCGACTGCGATGGCCTATGCGGCTGGTCTGCGAAGCTCGGCTGCTTCGTCGCTCGCCAGGCCCCAACTTCGATGGTCGTGGCACCTGGATTGTCCTTGTAGAGGGCGTCGTTGCAGCATGCTCGTGGCATGTCGTCAATGAATGCATGGTTCTCTCTTGTTGTGTATGCAACATGATCAGAGGTCGCTTCGAAGACGGGTCGCGGTATGTAGTCATCGCGTCTTGGGTTGTGGTGCTCTGGCTGCTGGTTGAGTTGTCGTGCAGTCGCGTGGTGTGCTGGTCCTTGGTGTGCTGGGAAGGTAAAACCGATAGGTTGCCCAGTGGATATTCGTACCTTGCCATGGTTATGTTGCTGTTGGTAGTTCCCTTTTTGCCGTTGCCTTTGGCATGGGATGCCTCCAGTTAGTATGGCATTATGTCGGTCGTCGGACGAGGTGGCTGTTGTTGTTGTGCATTGTGGTGTTGCTCGAACTGCTGTCGAGCTGTGCGGAGTTGCTGCCAGGTGTCTTCGGCCAGCTACCCGCGTGTTGATGCGTGCTGCAGCTCGGTGTTATCGTTGACGTCGACGCCACGCTGCATCTGTCGGTGATGCCGTCTTGGATGGATTGCTGGTGTCGCGCGTGCAAAATGCGTGCAGTGCGGTGCAGCGTAACGAGGGGGTAATGGAGTGAGGAATGTAGGATTGCAAGGAACAATGGATAGATGGAAAAAACGATATGTAAGAGGTACGAATGTAAAGAGAAAGGGATGGATGGGATGATAGACAAAATGTCGCGGCTCCCCCTGTGCTGGGGCTGCACGCTGTCCTCGACACGCCTGAACCTCTCGGGCGGTCGGTGGCTCGGTCTCTTCATCTTCCTCCTCCTCCTCTTCCTCCTCTTCCTCCTCCTCCTCCTCCTCCTCCTGCTCTTCCCCCTCCTCCTCCCACACCTCCGCCTCCTCCGCCTCATCATCCGCCTCCTCCTCCTCCTCCTCCTCCTCCTCCTCCTCCTCGTCCTCCTCCTCCTCCGCCTCCTCCGCCTCCTCCGCCTCCTCCGCCTCCTCCTCATCTTCCGCCTTCTCCTCCTCCTCCTCCTCCTCCTCATCCTCTTCCTCCTCATCATCCTCTTGTTATTATTCTTCTTATTTTTATTATTAATATTAGTATTATTATTAGTATTAAAAGTAGTAGTATTAATTTCATTATTATTAATATTATTATTAGTGTTGTTATTATTATTAATAGTATCATCACTATTCGTATTATTATTAGTAGTAGTAGTATTAGTATTATTATTCGTCATATTATGAATATTATTGTGTTTCTTATTGCTAGTATTCTTCTTAGTAGTATGCTTATTATTCTTCTTCATAATATTAGTAGTCATATTATTCTTCTTATATTATTATTAGTATAAGTAGTAGTATTATTATTACTATTGATATTATTAGTATTCGTATTAGTTATTGGTATTATTTTATTAGTATTAATATGGTCATCAGTATTATTATTAGTATTAGTATTAATATTATTATTAATAATATTCGGCGTATTCTTCTTCGTATGATTATTCTTAATAGTCGGAATATTATTCCTCCTCCTCCTCCTCCTCCTCCTCCTCCTCCTCCTCCTCCTCCTCCTCCTCCTCCTCATCCTCCTCCTCCTCCTCCTCGTCATTCTCCTCCTCACCTCCTCCGCCTCA
>CAUYUJ010007860.1:0-5000 GCA_963575745.1 Prorocentrum cordatum
GAAGACGTTCGGGGACGGCGGGGTCTACCGCAAGTTTTCGCAAATTCCTGGGGGAGCAGGGTGAGCGATCCAGTTTAAGAGGTCCCGCGTAGAGTTGATGTCGAGAGCTGGAGTCGTGCTTGTTTCGCACGGCGTCGTTCACGACGCCGTGATCTGCCCGCTGCGCCGCGATTCGCGGAACTATGAGAAGAGGGCTAGAGGAGAACGAGGAGGAGAGAGGAGGGCGTACTCAGGGCGAGAGGGTAGGCTTCGGAATTGCATTTTTCTTTGTCCCCCGATCCCCAGGACGTCGAACGCCAACCCTACACTGGCACAGGCCCTGGCCAGGCCCATTTTGCGGGGTCCATCTCGATCCGATCGATCCAGCTCGACGTCGGTTCCCGCCAGCCCGCCCGGTTCGATTCCGATGTCCCAATGGCCCGACGGGGCTCCGTGCTTGCGTGGCGTTGTTGTGAATGCTGGCCCAAGTTTTCTTTCTGCACCCGATGCGACGCATGCGCCGATTTGATTCGATGCTTCTTGGCTCGATCCTGACCGATCTTGCGCCCTGGGCCCGGGATGGGTTGTGCGGCGGCTCCCCCTGGCCACGCGCTGGGAGAGCCCGGCCCCAGGGCGGGCCGGGCCAGGACCAGTGCGGTGCATGTGCCCAGCACGGGTCGACCCAAACGGTGCTGTGGCGACTTCGTGGGCCGTTCTCTTTTCGGTGTCGTTCTGCAGCACGGGCGGATTGAACAACAAAAACGCCTGAGAACGAAAGCAAAGCGAACACGAAAGACACTGCTTCGGTTGATCCCTGATACCCGGGCAGCCGACGATGTGTTTTTTTCTATGCGCGGCCCCAGATGTCTCAACCACTTCCTCCGGGGGACAGTCTCTCGCCGCGGACCCTTTTTGTTGGTGGCCCCGTGGTCCGAAGACGGCCCCCGGAGGCCGAGATGGAGGAGCAGCGCACGGATTGAGAAGCGCTCCGCCCGACGCCTGGGTATTGTCCGGGGGGTCCCACCCATGGGATGTGATCCCTGATTCTCCTCACTGCCATCATCTGATGATTCCTGATTCTCCTCCCTGACGGGATCATGGGCTGTGGTCCCATGTCTCCTCCCTGAGGGGGGTCTGACCCATGGGCTGTGATCCCTGTTCCCTGATTCTTCTCCCTGATGAGATCATGGCCGGGCCATGAGATCTGACTCACTGCATGGCCCCCGCGTGCGCGCTTCGGGCCACGGCACGTTGACCGCCCTCTGACAGTTGGCGCCCTCCCAGCCCAGGACGTGGTCGAGGGGAGCCTCAGCGCCGTCGGCAAGATCTGCGAGGACGGCCCGCTCGTCCCGCCTCTCTCTGTCTCCCCCCGCCTCCCCCTCTCGCACTGCACCTCTCAGCGGCCCGCAGGGGCAACCTCTCGAGATCGCGCGGGCCCTGCTGCGCTGCTTCGTCGTGGGGATGTCTATCTCCTCGGGGGCAGCGCTCGGGGAGGAACGCGCCGGCACCCCATCCCGCCCCCTGATCACCGAGAGGCTCCCGATGGCCCGCCCCGCCCAGGAAGGTGCAGTTTCGCCCCCGGGGGGGCCATGGCCGAGCTGCCCCCCCATCGGCGACGTATCGTCGATTCGAGTCCGATGCTTTCCTCCTTCGGTTCCTTTCCCCACCCCCCCCCCCCCCCCCCCAGCCCCCCCCCTCCTCCCCCTCCTCCTCCTCCTCCTCCTCCTCCTCCTCCTCCTCCTCCTTCTCCTCCTCCTCCTCCTCCTCTCCCCACCCCTGCGCTGGGCCCCTCCCCCGAGGACGGCGTGGAGCTGCTTGTCAGGGCCCAGCGCCAGGACGCCCAGGCCTGCAGCGACCCGCTGAAGGCCGCGAGGGCGGAGGACGCGCGGCTCTTCCTGGGCTGGGCGTCGCAGCAGGCGCCGAGAGCCCGAACCCCAGACCTCTATGCGTGGCGGCAGTCATCACGACGGGCGTCTTTTGTGCTTTTTTTGTGTGTTGTGTGTGTGCGTGTTTGTGCAGAACAAAAGCACTCGTTAGCCAGCGTGGAGCCCAAACAGTATACTCTAAGTCAATGCGGTGCAATCTGTGTGGTGCTGTGTGTGCGATGCAGTTTATGTAATGCAATATATGCGGTGCAATCTATGTTGTGCACTCCATGTGGTGCAATCAACGCGGTGCAACCTATGCAGTGCAGTCTATGCGGTGCACTCTACGTGGCGCAAGCTATGCTGTGCACTCTATACGATCACATATACGTGGTGCAGTCTACGCGGTGCAACCTATGCGCATAATCTATGCGCGGTGTAGTCTACGCGGTGCAAGCTATGTGGTGCGCGGCGGCGACGGCGGCGACGGCGGCGACGACGGTACGGCGATGGCGGCGGCGATGGCGTCGACGGACGGCACGGACGGCGACGGCCTCCCTTGGTCCCGAGACGAGCGGCGGCGACGAGCGGCGACGGGCGGCACGGTGACGGTAAGCCGGCAATGGTCCCCGGATGGTTAAGACAAGTAAGAAAGCCTAATTGCAAGCACCGATTCGGGAATTATTCTTCTAAACAATTCGCTCATTCCGCCGGCCCACATCTCATCACCAGTGGCGCGTGGTGGTGTGCTTTTGGCCAGCTGGAGCTGTCATGCAGGCAGGAATTTCACAACATAGTTTTGTGAAAATTTGGTTGCTTGTGGTAACGAAAGCAATGGGTTATTTTGTCGAAGACGCCTACGGCGAATCACCGCCGTCCCCTGCCTTGTGGAAGCGCCTATGTGGCCGAACGTTGCGGCCAGAGCTTGGTTAAACTTTCGAACTATATGTTCCCCCAGCCGCTGTGGAAGCCATTCGGGGAACACGTGGGGGAGAAAAGAAAAAGAGGAGGAGAGGGAGGAAAAGGAAGGGGAGGAGGATGAGAAGGAGGAGGACCAGTGTAAAGCCAAGACTCATCAACGATGTTGCAATAAACCCTCTCATTGAGTTCCCTCTTCGTTGGCCCCTATAAGGTGTCATTTTCACTGAGGGAAGTGCCCCGTTTGAACACAACCGTTTGGGCCCTCTTGGCAGCCTTCTTGGCGGCCTCTTGGGGGCCTCTTGGGGTCTCTTGGGGGCCTCTTGGGGCCTCTTGGGGGCTCCTAAGGGCTCCTGGGGCCCCTCGGGGCCGAGTGCTCGAAATGTCCGTTCGGGTCCCCCATCTGGGCCCCCTCTTGGAGCCGTCTTTTGGGCCTCTCGAGCCGTCTTGGGTTCCTCTTGGGCCGGCTTGGGCCCTCTTGGAGGCCTCTTGGGCCGTCTTGGGGCGATTTTGGGAGCCTCTAGGACCGTCTGGGAGCGCCGGGAAGCTGAAAAGGCGAGAACGCCAAAACCTTCAAACACCGCAGGGAAATCAGTACGTTTGGCCTCTTTGGGACCTCTCGGAGGGCTTTTGAAGGCCTCTTGGGGCGTCCCGGAGGCCTCTTGGTGCTGTCTGGCGGCCATCTTGAGTGTCTTGGAGCGTCTGGCGACTCGACTCCCTCTTGGACCACATCGAGTCTCTTGGGGCTCTCTTGGTCTGTGTTGGTGCCCTCCAGGTCCCGAAAAGTCACGCGGGGAGCCGCGGGGGAGCCCGGTGGGCACGCGGCAGGCCTGGTAGATTGAATCATTTGAAGTCCTGTGCCCTCAAGAACCTTTAGGATCGAGGACGGGAAAGAGGGGGGTGATGACTAGGGGGGGTGGATATCATGGCGGGGGCCATGATATCTCCCCAGATTTCATGGCGCCTCTTCTTATTTCATTACGTCCATGGCCCCCCCGCGGGGCCGCGCACATGCCGCCGGTCATGTTTTGCACCCCCCCTTTTGGACACCCCCCTCTTGGCCGCTCCCGATTTAGGATAGGACTGAGGCTCAGGGGATTGGGCAAATGAGCAAATGACCCGAGGACACGTCCACTCCGTACCCAGCGGCACGGCGGCGGATATTTGCAGTCTTTTGTTCCTCCATAATCGTGGTTCGCGCATCGCGACCTGGGCCAGAGCGGCTGCCCTTCTCCGAGGGTGCGACGCGAGGGCTTGAGGGTGCGAAGGCTGCAGCGTGTCGCGCATCGCGATGCGCGATGCGCGGAATTGGGCACCCCATGTAGCGGTCGGCCGTTGAGCCGCCGAATGCTGTCCAAGGCCGCCGATGGCCGCCAGTGGCCGCTGGCCCCCCTCGGCAGGTGCTGCCCCCCATGTTCGCCCGCGCGGCGCCCGCCGCGCCGGTGTTCGTGCGGCGGATCGCGCTCGAGTGCCTGAACCACTTCGCCTTGGCGCGGGTGTTCGAGGAGGGAGCCGCCGTCTTCGAGGAAGAGAAGGAGGATAAGGAGCAGGAAAAGGAGGAGGAGGAGGAAAAGGAGGAGGAGGAGGAAGAGGAGGAGGAGGAGGAAAAGGAGGAGGAGGAGGAGGAACACAGAGGAGAAGGCATTGGGTATATCGCTTCCCCCTCTGGCTGGCCTCCCGGGGGCCTCCCGAGAGCGCCCTGTCGAGGGTATTCGAGGAGCTGATGCAGTCGCCAGTCGTGGCGGCCGGGCGGCTGGGCTGTCGCTGGCGTCTTCCTGTTTTGCTCGAAGGATTTTTGTAGGCGTCGGCTGGGGGCGTAGTAGTGAGGATGGCAGTGATAGTAAGGTTGTCGGTGATGGTGATGTTGGTACTGATCATGGTATCGGTTCTGATGATCATTGTGCTGATGGTGTGGTTGCTGCTGGTGGTGATGACGATGGACGATGACGATGATGATGACAATGACGATGACCATGATGATGATGCTGCTGCTGCTGATGATGAAGATACGTATGAACATGGGGATGCTGATGATACGATGCAGCATATGATGAGGATGCTGATGCTGAGGACGAGATCGAGGACGAGGACGAGGACGAGGACAAACGCGATGATAATGATGATGACGTGGTTGATGATGCTGATTCTGATGATGACCATGACATTGCTGGCGATGATGATCACGATGCTGATGCTGATGATGTTGCTGTGATAGATGATGATGATGATGATGCTGAT
>CAUYUJ010007860.1:7500-43977 GCA_963575745.1 Prorocentrum cordatum
GCTGATGATGATGATGATGATGATGATGATGATACTGATGACTTTGATGACGATGATGCATGATGATGGTCGTGATGATCTTGGTGATGTTGAGATAATGATGGTGCTGCTTCTGATGATGATGAAGGCTACGATAAGGATTACGGTGATGATAATGATGCCGATGCTGATGATGATGATTTTGATGGTGATGATGGTGATGGTGATGCTGACGCTGATGCTGTTGCTGATGATGATGAGGCTGATGATGCTGCTGATGATGCTGATGCTGATGATGTTGACGACGACGATGACGACGGCGATGGCGATGCCGATGACGACGATGATGCTTATGATGATGAATGACGACGGTGAGGATGAGGCTGAGGCTGAGGATGAGGATGAGGATGAGGATGAGGATGATGATGATGATGATGCTGATGATGATGATGATGCTGCTGCTGATGCTGATGAGGACGATGCCACTGATGATGATGACGATGCTGATGCTGATGATGATGTTGCTGATGATGATGCTGATAATGATGACGACGATGATGATGATAATTCTGATGATGCTGCTGCTGATCATGATGATGAATGAGGAGGATGCTGATGATGATGATGATGATGATGATGCTGCATCTGATGATGATGATGATGAGGATGAGGATGAGAATGATGATGATGATGATGATGATGATGACGATGCTGCTGTTGCTGCTGTTGATGATGATGATGAGGATGCTGATGATGATGATGATGATGAGAATGCTGATGCGCATGATGCTGATGATGATGATGATGATGATGATGATGATGAGGATGAGGATGATGATGATGAGGATGCTGGTGATGATGAGGATGCTGATGCGCATGATGCTGACGCTGATGCTGATGCTGATGATGATGATGAGAATGCTGATGCGCATGATGCTGCTGATGATGATGACGATGATGATGATGATGATGATGATGATGACGATGATGATGATGATGATGATGATGATGATGATGATGATGCTGATGATGATGATGATGATGATGATGATGATGATGATGATGATGAACGGGAGGAGGTGGAGGAGGAGGAGGTGGAAGAGGAGGATGATGATGAGGATGAGGATGAGGATGAGGAGGAGGATGATGGTGATGATGTTCGTAGTTACGGGGTTGATGGTAGTGATAGCGGAGGAGATGAAGGAGGAGGAGGAGGAGGAGGAAGAGGAGGAGGAGGAGGAGGAGGAGGAGGAGGAGGTCGAGGAGGAGGAGGTCGAGGAGGAGGAGGAGGAGGAGGAGGAGGAGGAGGAGGAGGAGCTGGGCCTGGGGCGCGCCACCCCGAGGAGCAGGCCTACGGGCTCCAGAACCTCGGCATCGGGGGGTCCAGCGCCCACGGGCAGTCCGCCCCGCCCCGCCCTCGGGGCTGGCGGCGCGCCTGAGGGCCCTGGGCGCGCCTACGGGGGGCGGCTCTATGATTCTATGAGAAGGCGGGGGCTTCATTCAGACGCATCGTTAGGGGGGATGGGCTTAGGATTAAGTCGGGCGTGCCCCTGAACAGAAGGAAAATTCAAAAAGTAGTAACAAAAATAGTATGGGGACGATTTTTCCAGTATTTCTGACGATTTGTGTGTACTTTTTCATTGTTTTCAGTTTCATCCCAAATCCGCCTGTAGGAGGACATGCCCGACCTAAGCCTAGGAGGGGGTGCATCGACCCCCAAACGCCCACTCGTCGCCGAAAGGGGCCCACGATCCCACCGCACCCAGGAGTGTGCGGCTTCGCCATGGAGGCCGATTGCCCACCCGCCGGGCGACGCGTCGCCGGCTCCAGGTCGACATCCCCGCCCCCCCCCGCGTAGCCAGTCCCCCGCGTGCCCTTCTCCCAGGGCCGCCCTGCGCGGGCGCGAAGGCGATCGTGCTCCGCCACGGGCGGTCTGGGGCGGCGCGAGGGCGCCAGGGCACCGCCCGCGACGTCACGAGAGCAGCGCAGCACGTGCAGCAGCAGCGCGACAGGAGCCCCAGACATCAGCGGGCCCACACCCAAAACGAGGCATCGAAGCCGCTGCTCATCGGCATTCCAAGGCTGATCCACTCACGGATCCAACTCGCCGCTGAACGCCCAAGTCACTCCATGCGCAGCGTGCTTTCCCCTTTCCTCCCGCGCTTTTCGGGCTGGATCGGTCCGCGAGGGCCCCGGGGCCCAGAGCAAGGTGAGGTCCCCCATTGCGAAAAGACTGCGATGCCCCGATCTCGGGGGCAGCAGCTCGTGGCACATCGCGTGGCGCGGTGCGCGACGCCAGGGCGACCTCGAGAGCAGGGCGCGAGCTGCGGTCAACTCGTGTCGTAGGAATGCGCGGTATGGATGCAAGGGCCGTGGAGGCTGATGTTAATCCGGGGCGGCAAAGAGGGGGGTGATGACTAGGGGGGGTGGATATCATGGCGAGGGCCATGATATCTCCCCAGATTTCATGGCGCCTCGTCTTGCTTCATTACGTCCCTGGTCCCCCCGCTGGGCCGCGCACATGCCGCCGGTCATGATTTGCACCCCCCCCTCTTGGACACCCCCCTCTCGGCCGCTCCCGAGCTGACGTTTCTCGAGCGAGGCCGGCCAGCGAAGGTCGCTGAGGCTGCGCCGAAGGGGCACGGATGCAAGGGCATCCTTGTGGTAAGGTTGCCCATCCCTACCGTGCGGGTTGACTGCAAGCCGTGGTTTGGCGATTGCGCGGGCAGTTTTCGCCTTGGCGTCGTGTCGCAGCAGAGGCAGTTCGGAGACAGACGGAGCTGGAGCCCTGCTTGGGCCAGGCCCTGCTCAGGCCGGGCCCTGCTTTAGAGAGAGGGGGGGACCCTTGGGCCAGGGCAGGCCTCGCCTCTGCTGGGGCTGGCCCCCCCCCGCGTGCGCTACATGGAGCTGCTCGGCGCTCTCGCCACGGACACCTCGCCAGAGATCCTGCAGCTGGTCTGCAAGGGCTTCGTGAGTGCCGTGGAGGACGGCCGGCCGCGCGACCAGCCCGGTTGGGGGCGACCTCTCGGGTCGTCGTCGTCGTCGTCCTCCTCCTCCTCCTCCTACTCCTCCTCCTCCTCCTCCCAACTCCTCCTCCTCCTCCTCCTCCTCCTCCTCCTCCTCCTCCTCCCAACTCCTCCTCCTCCTCCTCCTCCTCCTCCTCAACTCCTCCTCCTCCTCCTCCTCCTCCTCCTCCTCCTCCTCCTCCTCCTCCTCCTCCTCCTCCTCCTCCTCCTCCTCCTCCTCCTCCCCCTCCGGGCCCTCACTGGGCCCTCACTGGGCCCCACCGCCAGGATCGACACAGGACAGGAGACAGTTCCCGGGAGGTCGAGACCCCCAGGCTGCGACCGCGCGTGCGACCAGCAGGTGCAACGCCTGGGGCCTGGGTCCTGGAGGGCGCCCGCCCCCCCCCCCCTCCTGCGGAGGCACCTCTCGGGGCACCTCGGTCGGTTTTGTCGGGGGCTGCTCCAGGTGCGGGGTGGCTCGCGGGGCCTTGGAGCTCGGGCCGACCCTGCCCCCCTCTTCAGATGCGCGCCTTGGGGACCTCGCTGGGTCTCACCAAACGGAGGAGGAGGAGGAGGAGGAGGAGGAGGAGGAGGAGGAGGAGGAGGAGGAGGAGGAGGAGGAGGAGGAGGAGTAGGAGGACCCTTCGCCGGGGTGACCACTGGTGCAGGCTCACAAGGGGTCTCCCAAGCACTGGCCTGCCCGCTTGGATCTGTCCTCCCCGCGCGCCCCCCCGAAGGCGCGCGCCAGCGGCCACTGTTGCCCAGGGTCCCTCCCGCGTGCAGCTGGCCGGCGGGTCTGTCGGACTCTTAGGAAGGTCCCCAGGAACGTCCTCGGGTGTGAGCATCTACAGTCAACCCGCATACTGAGGACGCGCGCCTCTTCTAGGGTACCCTTGTTTCCTTGCCTCTGCGGCCCGTCCTTTGCCGTTTCCGCTGGGTTTTTGGTCGCCCGCCGCCCAGACAATCCCAATTTCGACCTCCAAGGGTCTTGCGTCCTTGCCACCCGTCCTTCGAGTGAGCCAGAATTCGGGTTTGCCGACGTTTTTTGACGAGAGCGTCCTGGATTTTGACGTTCCAGTTTTTGTGGGATGTCTGCAGCGGGAGCTCGCGTCAAATTTGCAGGCTGGGTCTCGTCATTTTTGTGATGGCCCCGTCAGGCCAATCCGAGCCCCCGTGCCCGAGTCTTACGTCTCCCCGAATGTTTTTCTGTCCTAGTCGGTCTGTAGGACATGAATATGTTCCCTGCAGGGCTGGACCTAAATTGTTTTTTGGTCATCTCCTGGGCCGTTTTGTTTTTTGTTTTGCTCTGCATTCAAGGCGACGCGAAGGCAACACAAGGAAGAGAGAGAACCAATCCGAAAACGAAAAACACCGTTCAGGTTCAGCCCTGGTTCCCTGCCCTCCCTGGGCTTCCTCGAGGGCCTCTGCGGCCACGGCCGGACGCAGTTGGAGACAGAGTGGCCAGGGCGGTACCCAAGGGCAGTGCTGGACTGACCCAGTCCGCGGGGCGTCGCGAGCAGAACCGCGACTGGTTCGGGAGGGAAGAACACACAGAGACACAAATAATCGTCGCTTCCCCAGAAAGTATGGGAAACTATGGGAAGTGGGGGGGGAAGACGGAGATCCAACAAATATGGGAAAATATAGGGGAACACTGGGATTTGTGCGTATTTATATTTGTGTGTGTGTTCCTGGGCCCCGTCAATGGTGTTCTGCATATTCCGACCATGGCGGATGGGGTCTTTCGAAAGCAAATCATGGGAGCCTCGTGTACCCTGGCAATTCCGTCTTCAGAGTGCATTTGCGTCGTTTAGCGTTTGGCAATCGATGACCGTCGATTAGCGTCGATGGGCGTCGATCTAGCATCGATTTAGCGTCGATTACCGTCGATTCGCAAGAGCCGAACAGATGTTGTGGGAGGCGCCCATGAGTGGCCACAGAAGGGTTCAGAGCTCTGGGGCTGCGGATCGCGCTGCAGAACCACGGCGGAGATGTCGAGGCCCGCCTGCCCCCGACAGGCCAAACAGGTTGGTCTGCGCCGGCCATCGGGTCCCACAACCATGGGGCGCCAGCAGAGGTCTCGCTGGGTGTCCCGCCACGGACTGCAGCCAGAAGCTCTCTTGTGGGGAAGGGTTCTGTCGTGTCCCTGGCCCTCCAGATTGCTCTGGGCGTCCAGTGGTCTTGCCTGGGCGTCTGACGGTCTTGCCTGGCACCCTCAGCTTGCGTCTGTCATCAGGCTCTCTGTGCGCAACGCTCAGCCTTGCCAACGGAGGAGGGTTGGAGCTGCCTGACGCCGCAGTTCTACGAGGCAATCCCGGAGACCCCACGCCAGTTCCGCCGACCCCCGACGATGTCTTGGAATGTACTCACTGGAGCATGGGGGTGGAGAGGATGAGGAGGCTATACAGTCCAGTCAGGCCCGTCGATTTCTGCGTTATTGCTTTGGGGGGAATGACAAGGAAACCAACTTATGCTTACCACAAGGTTGGCTATTTCTGAGGTAAGGGGAGAGGAGCAAGGTAAGGAGGAGACGGAAGTCGCGGACAGAAGCAACGAGGACGAGGAGGGCATGGTTCGCTCGTCCTCCCTTCTTCCTTCTCTCAGTACCAGTCACTACCGTAGTGCGTTCCAACCAGGCCTTCGAGGCATATGCAGCCCTTGGCAGCGATTGCCGCCCAGGAGGCACAGAGCACGCAGCGGTTCAGAAACGGCTGGGGGGTTTGTCTGGGCGTCTTCGTCGTCGGTAGCGCGATCATGTCTGGTCCTCCCCAGGATCCTTCCCGGCGGCCGAGCGTCGAGCCCCCGAGGCGGTGCGCCAAGACCCCCCCCCCGCCGGCGGCTCCGCCCGCCGACTGACGCCTCGGGGCCCCGTGCTGGGCGCTCCTCGTGGGGCACCCCGGCGCACGCGAGGCTTGGGCGGCGTGCGGCCCCTGCGGCAGGCCTGCCTGCTTGCGCTCGGCGGTGGGCAGTGCTCGGGCGTTGGCGCTGTTGCCCTTTCGCGCCTCCTCCCTCTCCTTCTCCTCCACTCTCCTCCCTCCTCCCTCCTCCCTCCTCCCTCCTCCCTCCTCCCTCCTCCCTCCTCCTCCTCCTCCTCTTCCTCCTCCTCCTCCTCCTCCTCCTCCTCCTCCTACCTCCTCCTCCTCCCTCCTCTCCTCCTCTCCTTCTCCTCCTCCTCCTCCTCCTCCTCCTCTTCCTCCTCCTCCCTTCTCCTCCCTTCTCCTCCTCTTCCTCATCGAAGATAGCGCTCCCAGACACTTCGCTGTCTTGATTTTTGCAATGCGCGGTCCCCTGAAGTCCCAACCCTCTCCCCAGGGCCTGTTTGCCATCCCGAGCCGTTTTTGATTGTCCCGAGGCCCGGCGAGGGCCCCCGGAGGCCGAAAATGGTCAAAAAACCCCTCGGCGTGATCCTTCCACGACGCGAGCGCGTCTGGGCTGTCCTGAGGCGGGCACCAAAGCAACCACGACGACGAGGCGCAGAAGAGAAGCCCCTGGCGGCGAGCCCGGGGCGGGCGGATCCTGCAGTTCATGCTGAAGGCGTCGCAGCACCCCGAGTACGACGTCCGCCTCGAGGCCCCCGCGGGCCGCCCGCGGGCCCGCCCTGCCCCCGCGGGCACCTCGCTTCGACCCGACGGGCTCGCTTCGGCACCGCTGCCGGCTGGCCCGATCCGCTCTCCGGCCCCCGGGGGGTCCCAGACCGGCGACCGCGCCGCGTGGGGAGTCCGCGGGGATTCGCCAGTTCACCCGCGGGGGCGCGAGCATTCGGCCACGCGCAGAGGGGGGCTCAGGGGGAGGGGGGCTTCTCAGAAGCACCCCTGCTTCTCTGGGGGCGCGGGCCCTCTTCATGGATGCAAGGCCCGCGCCTTCTGAGAGGCAGCCTCCTTCTACGAAGCCCCCTTCCCCCTGACCCCACCTCTGCGCGCCGCCGAAGCGGTTCGCAGAGGGGGGGGAGGAGGGGAAGGAGGGGAGGGAGGGGGAGGCGGGGAGGAGAAATACTCCTCAGTCCTCCCCTCCTCCCCTCCTCCCCTCCTCCCCTCCTCCCCCTCCCCTCCCCCTCCTGCTCCGCGCTGCGCGGTCATGGCCAGAGCGGCTGCCCCTCTCCGAGGGCGGCGCAGGGGCGCGAGGACGCGGAGAGGCCGCGCACCGCGGGGGAGCGATGCGCGACGCCCGGCCGCGTGGCCTGGGCTCGGGGTGGCCGCGCGGCCCTGGGAACCGGGCCGCTGCCCGAGGGCGTCTCTCGGGCGCCCGGCGCCTCCGAGGTCCCCCAAAGAGCGCACGGAATTCCTCCTCCTCCTCCTCCTCCTCCTCCTCCTTTCTCGTCCTCCTCCTCCTCCTCCTTCCTCCTTTCCTCGTCCTCCTCCTCCTCCTCCTCCTCCTCCTCCTCCTCCCTCCTCCCCCTCCTCCTCTGACGTCGACGGCGACGGCGGCGGCGGCGGTCACGACGACGAACACGCCGATGAGGACGGCGACGGCGCCAAAGGCGGCGAAGTCGTCGGAGACTTCGGGGCCACCGCGCGGTCCGCCACCGCACCGTTTCGGGTGGGCGCGCCGCCAGGCGGGGGGGCTCGTCTGTCCGGCGCGCCCTGGGGCCGACGGCGGAGGATCGAGGCTTCTTGCCGCTGCTCCTCGTTTTAGTTTCTGAATGTGTGTGCTGGGAGGCTTGTCGTCGCGGCGACTGGGCCTGCCGTGCCGTCCCGGTCGGAGCGCACCCCTGGGCTGAGGGGCAAATTTTTCACCACCACCAGAAGTTGGAGGGGAGGGGGTCCTTCTCCTCATCCTCCTCCCCCTCCTCCTCCTCCTCCTCCTCCTCCTCCTCCTCCTCCTCCTCCTCCTCCTTGTACTTCTTCTTGCCTCGGTCGGCAAGGAACTTGGCCGCTTTGGGGCCCATACTCCATGATATTGGCAAGCAGGACCAAGGCCTGCTTTCCCTCCTTTCTCTGTTTGCGTCTCTGCTCAGCCGTGCGCCGCTGCGGGCGCCTCTGGATGTCCGCCCGCAGCCGGCTGGAGACCCCGTCCCGAACTGATTACCGCGCCCCCAAAGGGACTGATTTCCTCGCTCGGCGCCTCCCCCTCGCCCGCGGCGCCACAGGGGCCAGCGGGCAATCTTTCCAAGAAAAGTAGCTTGTAGGCCCCTTTGGCGCGGCCCAGCCGCGCCGCTGCCGCAGTAGCGTCGGCATGGCCACTGCTTTGGGGCTGCTGTCCAGCATCATTGCCTCCGTAGTGAAGGTGGCTGGCATCAGCGTCAAGTGGCTCAACATGTTCATCATCGAGGTCAGCGAACGGGTCCGCCTCCTCATGGTCCATGTTGCCCTTGGTTTGGCGGCGGCTTGGGCTAGCGGGAGTGAGGGCTCGGCCCATCTCCGAAGGCATCGACCACCCGCCCGTCGGCGGCATCGGGACGGGTATCACATGGAGTGAGGACTCGGTCACCCACGCGGCCGCGGCACACTTGATGCGTCTTGTCTCGCTCACCCCAGCTGTCCCGCCGTCACGCCACTCTGCCGTGCTGACCACCCTGCCCGTCCACGGGGCCTCATGGTCTGGCAGGTGGAAGGGCATGCTGGCCTCAGCCGAGCTAAAGCCGAGGCAGAGTGCCAGCAGGAGCAGCCCCCGTGCCAGCAGCAGGCGCGCTGGTGCCCGCAGGCGGCGCAGCAGCAGGGCCCTTGGCCTCGTCTGCGGCTGTCTTGGCTTGGCGGCTGGCCTGGGATGCAGCCTCGGCGATGTCCATGGCGTTGCGGGCAGCCTGGTCCGCTGCCGCCTTCTGGCTTGCATCCTGGGCGGCTAGAGCGGCCTCGCCGCCAGCGCCTGGTTCAGGGGGAGCGGCAGGCGAGGCGCAGCGGGCGCCGCTAGGCCGCCCCCAGGAGCCGCTGGTGTCGCCGCCTTCCACTGGCCAGCTGGCTGCGCCGTCGTGGGCTCCACTCGGCGGCGCTTCGCCTAGGCCTCGCGGAATAGCTTGATCTTCTCATGATGCTCCTTGCAGTTGGCCTCGTAGGCGCGCTGGGCCTCCTGCGTGGCTGCAATGCCGTCCGCGCCCATCTTGCGCAGCGTGGCCTGGGCCTCCTCCTCCAAGTCATTCCAGTCCTCGTAATTCTCCACATCGAATTTGGAGGTGACCTGCTTCGAGGGGTCCACGGCTGGGGAGGCACCCGTCTCCGTGGCACGGCGTACGAGGAGATCGGCCTCCTCGCGCTGCGCTGCCTCCACGTTGGCCGCGCAGCTGTCGCGTCACTCCTTGGCCTCCACGAGGCGGTTCTCGGCGTCGGTGTGCGCCTCAGCCGCCCCCGCGAGGACGCCAGTCCAGTGCAGCCTGCGGCCCGTAGCCGACTGCAGCTGCTGCTCCACAGTGCGCGGCTGCTGCGGGGGCGGGGCTGGCTTGTGCTCCCTGGCCGCCTTGATCGCGCGCTCGAGCTCCGAAATGATGCCCTCGTCGGGGCAGGCCAGGAGGCGGGCGAGCTCGTCGTCGGGCGGCGGCGTCCAGGCAGCCCTGGGGAAGGTGTTCGGCTTGCGCGCCTGTCCCCTGCACTGGCCCGCTGCCGTCTGGCCTGGGTCGCCGTACCAGGGTGGGGGCCCAGGCGCGGCGTGGCCTGGCCTGGGCGGCGCGCCGCAGTTGCCAGGGCCGGCGTCCCACGCACCAGCAGACTGCTGCTGGGGTCCCGCAGACGGGCGGAGCCCCGCCTGGCATTTCCAGCAGGTCGTGCTCTTCTGGAAGTTCCTCTGGTAGCCGCGCGACTTGGCACTTGAGGTGCCCAGCCAAGGCGCGGCGCTCCTCCTGCTGGCGCTTGCCCATGTCTGTAGGGGAAGTGGAGGCTCGTGAGCCCTCCGCTCCAGACGCGCGCCCCCTCCGGGGCTCCTGATCGCGCGCGGGAGAAAGGAGGGCCTCCGTACTCGCTGAGGACTGCCGCGGGTTAGCGATATCCGTGTCTGCCATGCGGGCTCAGCCCGCCGAGGTATAAATCCTGGGCCAAAATGGCAACGGCCATCGCCGTCGCCTTCGTCGAACCGCGCAGCAGCCCTGCCCAGCTTACCGAGGCCCAGACCGCCCTTGGCAAATATGGTTGGAAGGTCGCGGGTACGCCAGCCACAGCTTCAGGGGAGTCCTCAACGGGCAGGTCTGGAGGCGTGATGTGGTGCCTGGATAAGACCTTCGCGGCGACGACCTACGAGGCGCACCGCCGCAGGCAATTGCGAGCCACGGGGATGGAGGTGTTCTGCAAGTTCTGCCCAGTGGTGGTCCACCTCAAGGAGGGCAACGTGGTCCTCGTCGCCACGTGCCTCCAGCCCGACGGGGTCAACCGCGCCAGGCTCTTGGCGGCGGGCAGCTTCGTGGCCGCCCTGTCCTGGTGGACTGGGACCTGGAGCCCGCCGACTGGGACAATGGCGAGCGGCTTGGCAAGATAGGCGGTGCGGTGCCACTCCGACCTACGACGCTAGTACGTGCGACAAGGGCAAGGGCCGCATGTACGACTACGCCGTCGCCGCGCAAGGCTGGCACCGGCGCCTTCAGCTGAAGGCCATCTTCGGCGTGCCGTGGAAGACCCGCTGCGGCGTCGAGGTCGCCATCCAGGGCTCCGACCAGAAGTGGCGCCACGACGAGCTCCACGTGGCCCGCAGCGCCCCCGCCAGGGAGAGGCCCATGCAGGTCGCCGACCCTGACAGCAAAACCTGCAGGCGCAAAGCGGAGGCCAGGGGGAGAGCTCGCAGCCTCCTCCCAGAGCTGCAGACCACCCACCTTGGGCTCTTCGCGGACGAGGACGAGCAGGAGGACCAGGGCCCCAGCAAGCCCTTCTTCATCGCGGAGGAGATCTGCCGCCCAGACGCCCCGCCGACGCCGGCCCCGCTTGCGGGCCAGCTGCAGCGCTTCATCCAGGCCAGCAGGCCCGAGGCTGCGGACGCTGTCAGCAAGGCCTACGCATAGTGGACCACCCACCTGGAGGAGGCCCACATGATCGCGCAGAAGCTCCCGCCTGAGCAGGCCAACGCTCGCTGGGGGAGAGCGAATGGACATGGCGTCCGACGAGTAGCTGGCGCCACCGCGCCAGGCCGAGCGCGCGCGCTGGACATCGGAGTGGAGGTGTGGAACACCCTCACCACCCTGGCCATCAGAGCGCGCGCCCTGGTTGCCAACGACTCGGACTCTGACCAGCTCGACCTCGTCCAGGGCGACCTCGAGCACCGCTGCGGCACCGTCGACGACGAGCAGCACAGGGCCACGTATTTCGGCAACTCCACCACTGGCGAGCTCACGGAGTGGAGGGGCGCCAGGCGGACCCTCATTGCCCGCGCCGGCGTAGAGTTCGCCACCTACAGCTCCGACGAGCTCATCGCCGTCCTGGGCCCCTCCGTTGAGATCGTTGAGTCGTGGGCCAGCCGCGCGCTTGGCAGGTCCCACTCCAGGTCCAGGAGATGTGTCCGTGTCCTCAGTTGGGCCAAGGAGGCGTGGGGGGCGAAAGCAGGAGCCGTCCTACCGCCGCGTCCACGAACCGCAGGGACAGCAGACTGAGATCCCCTACGAGGGCGCCGCCATCGCGAACCCCGACACCTTCATGCAGTCCAAGACCACCGAGTGGCGGCAGGTCTGGTCCGACCTTGAGTTCGACGAGGGCCAGATCCCCCAGGACCTGCGCGAGCTCCGCGCGCGGACTGCTGAGATGCGGCTGGGCACCGTCGCGCTGGAGCGGCTCGACGTGGCGTTGTCCAGGGCGCACTCCAGGAAGGCCAGGGGCATCGACAACATCGTGGCTGCTGACTTCCAGCGGTCCCCGCCCTCTGCCAGGCAGGGGCTCGTCGACCTGCTCGACCTGGCGGGGGAGCAGGCCATCTGGCCGTGGCAGGTGGCCGCCACCAGCGGGGCTGCTGTGCCGACGCCTGCTGGAGGTGATCGTGTGCCGGGAATGCTGGCCACCACGGCCAAGCTCTTGTCCGCGGCGAGAGCCGCGGTCGCGGACAGCTGGGGGGAGTCCCAGGCGCAGTGGTGGGACACCGCCATCGAGGGTAGGTCTGTTTGCGCGCGGCCATCGCCCGCTCGCTCATGGGCGAGACCGCGCGCGCCATGGGCTTCCACGCGGCCGCGCTCCTTCTCGACGTCAAGAAGTTCTACGACAGCATAGTCTTCTCGACTGCTGCGCGTAGGACTACAGCTTCGATTTCCCGCAGTGGTGCTCGCGCTGGAGACGCAATTCTTCATGGCGCCAAGGCACCTCCAGCAGCAGAAGTGGCTCGGGCCCCTTCTGCAGCCGCAGCTCTCGGTGGTGGCTGGCAGCTCGCGCGGCAACGAGTGTGCCGAGCTGTTCCTGGCCCCCATCCTGCAGGGGGCCCACCGACAGTGGGAGTGCGCGCGGCTCTGGGCCTTCGTCGACGACGCGGTCGCCAGGGTGGAGGGCAAGCTGGAGCACGCGCGCTCCGCCATCCTCGGCGTGGCCGTCACCCTCGAGGAGGGCTTGGGCGAGCAGCGCCTGGTGGTCCCGGACAAGACGGTCGTCGTCGCCAGCTACCCGCGGGTGGCCGAAGACCTTCAGCGCGCCTTTTAGCGCAGGCCCCCCCCCCCCCCGCAGGGCCGCCGCCAGAGCAGTCGACCTCGGCGTCGACGCGGCAGCGGGGCGCGCCAGGCCTCGGCGCAAGTCCAGGGCCAGGGAGCGGGCCGCCCAGGCCCAGTTCCGACGGATCATCCGGATGCGGCGCCGCGTCCGCCTCAGCCGTGTCGCCGAGGCGCTGCGGGCCACCGCCGCGCAGCCGAGGGCGTCGCATGGGCGCCAGGCCCTCGGCCTCGCCCCAACGGCCGTCCTGCGGCTCCGTCGCTGCGCGGCTGCAGCTGCGGCGGGCAAGGGCCTGGCAGGTGCCCGGCCAGCCTCCTGGCCACGCTCCACGGAGACAAGGGGCCGGGCCTCGAGCTCAGGCGCCAACTGCGCGGCGAGTGGCTAGACCTGTGGAGGATGGCGCCCGACCTCCACCTCGGCGTCGAGCCGGGATCCTGGCCAAACTCCAGAGGGCGGGGGCCGAGGGCAGGTGGCGCGCGGTCTGCGGCCCGCGGGCGGCGCCCATCGCGATGCTGATGGATGCGGGCTGGGCTCCCGCTTCGGCCCGATCTTGGACTACGGCTTCTGGCGCCGAGTGGCGGCCCCCAGCCCGCGAGGACCTCGACGTGGGCGCGTCTGCGATCCAGCTCGAGTTCGTGGAGGGCCCCAAGAGGATCATGTGGGCCACTGCGAGCAGGCACCCCCGCGGCGAGGACCCCCACCTGGGCGCCGACGCCACCGGCGTAGCTAGGGAGCAGAAGAGGTGCCTCGCCAAGGGCCAGATGGACCTATACTGCCAGAACGTGCGGTCACATCGGGGGGCCAGTGGCCGAGGGTTCAGCAGCGCGACGCGGGCTGCCAGCTCGACTCCGCGCTGTGCCCCCGATGTGGCCAGGCGGAGGAGACGTTGCACCGCAGAATTTGGGCGCGCCCTGCGAATTGCGGATGCCCCGAGTGCGACTCGACGGCGCGCCTCAAGGAACAGGCGCGAGTGCGGCGCGAGAGCCAGCCTGCAGTGTGGCTCCGCGGGCTTCCTGCGCTGGCGCTCACCGCGCCCGAGTGCGACGAGGATTGCGCCGAGTGGGCGCTCGGCGTCGGCGGCGACGTCCAAGGGGCTCGCGGAGGGGGTGGCGCCCGGCACCTCTTCGGCGACGGCAGCGGGGGCCCGCGCACAGAGGGTCCGCTCCGACGGAGGGTCGGGGCCGCCTGCTGCGCCATCGCCTACGACGGTGAAGCGAGCTCGTGGCGCCTCGTTGGAGGCATTGCGGGCGGAGTTTCAGCGCGCCAGACAGTGCCGCGTGCCAAGCTCCTTGCCTTTGTTCTCGCCGTCGAGGCCACAAAAAAGCAAGTTTTTAATGCATATAATCGCGCCCTCTACTAAGGGTGGCTGTCCTGTAGGCGCGTCTCTCCTCTGGGGACCAATTGGGACCATTGGGCTCGCACCAAGAGGGTTCTTACCTCCAGGGGGCCCCAGGAGCTTCCGAGGCCTCGGCGGTGTGGATCCCGTCCAAGAAGGATGAGCAGCCCCACCTGTTGGTTTCGCCTAGTGTGGTCTCCCGTGCCTATGGCAACGCTTGTGCTGACGCTCTGGCGGGGGTGGCGGCCTTCGAGGCTCTGGAGCGGGGGGTGGTTGGCGCGGTCCCTCGGACCGACGTTTGGGACGCCATCGCAGCACAGGTCCGTCTCCGTGCGCGCAAGGCCTTAATTGATTCGCTGGCCGTGGGCGCCTGGGAAGCCAACGGGCCTCCGAAGACTCGAGCCGCCCCCCAGTCGAGGCTCACCCGTGCCTTGACGGCCTCCCAGCACTCCTGGACACCCGTCCAGGGAGGTAGCTGGTCGTGCACTGCTTGCCGTCTCCTGATTCCTGGGTCCCGTGTTGAGGGGGCGGCCCCCAGCGTCGGGGGAGGGGCAGGCGTCCCGAACGACATACTTAGGTGCTCCTCGTTTTCGATCCTTGGAAACCAAGACGTCCACAGGCCTCACGAGCTTTATTCGTTGCCAGAGCACAGCCATTTTTTGTTTTAAAGCGTTCAAAAAATCAGAAACAGAAAATGTGTGCGGATCAACAGCTACCCATATGCTGGCTGGGCTTGCTAAGCCGTGCCTCCCCCCACCAAGAAGGGGATAGAAAACGTGGCTAGGATTTGGACGCGCAGAATTCCTAGCTATGCAGGTTTGCCTAAAGGGGTGAGGCATTCATCACAGATTGTGCAGTCTGGTGTTGGGTCTTCGGTTCGGGGCCCCATTGAGGGCTCTTCTGCGGGTGCGTAGGCTTGCTTCGGGACACGGCGTCCCTCGGTTTCCGCACTCCGCACTCCGCACTCCGCACTCCGCACTCCGCACTCCGCAGTCCTCCTCCTCCTCCCTCTCCTCCTCCTCCCTCTCCTCCCCCTCCTCCTCCTCCTCCTCCTCCGCTATGCTGTCACCACCCCTCCTCCGCCCGACGCTGCGCCATCGGCAGCGAGCCTTGAGGGCTTGGTGTCGACGCCTGGAATGCGCGCTTTACTTGCGCGAGTCCAGGCCAGGGAGGCAGCAGCAAAGGCTGCCAGCAGCACGCACTAATGTAGTGTAACGTCGGTCGCGCCTCGGGGCTAGCAGAGGAAAAACAAATCTCCCTTCCAACTTATATGGTGGTGGTGGTGGTGGTGGCGACCAGGCCCATCATGGGCGGGGCCCACTCGGGCCAAGGCAGTCAGACCAGACCTCGCAGAAGAGACAGCCCCTGTTGGCTTCTGGGGTCTGCGCTGTGCTCGGTCTGTGCGCCGGGGGGGGTGGCTTCGGATCCGAGCCGAGAAGTCCCGCGCCGTATCCGGAGGTCATAACAGGGCTGCAGCGAGGTTGCGGGGGCCCGCCCCTGGCAGCCAGGAGAGCAGAGTAGCCGACGGCAGCGGCGGCGCCGCCGACTGCGACAATGACGACGACTTCTCCCGGGGTGCTTTCTGGTCGGAATTCCCGGGTGGATCCGATCCAGCCGTAGCCGCGAGGGTGCCGCGAGGGTGCCGAGTTTTCCTGAACAATCAACATGCGGACCTCGACCCCCAAACGTGGACGGTGGGGAGGGGCGACGGTGACGGGAACGGCGACGACGGCGCCTGGTGGCCCTCGTCGAGGACGTCGTTTTTCGATCATGCTTTTTATGCGCCCAGAGCTCCCGACCCCTCCTGATGGACCAGCTTTCTTCCCGAGCCATTCCTTGACGGCCCCAGGGCCCAGCAAGAAGCACCAGCGGCCGAAGATTGCCATGGCATGCGCCTTTCGCAGGGAACTGTTCGTGACGTGGTGGGGTCTTAGGGCGGCCACCACGACCACGACGACGAGGACGGCGACGAGGACGGCGTTGGCGGCGGCGGCGTCGGCGGTTGCGACGGCGACGGCGAAGGCGACGGCCACGGCGGCGGCGACGGCGGAGGCGGCGACGACGACGACGGCGGCGATGACGACGGCGAGTGACTCGACGACGACGACGACGATGACGACGACGACGACGACGATGAGTACGACCACGACTACGACGATTATGACCATGACGACGCCGACGACCGCGGCGGCGGCGACGACGACGACAACGATTACAAGCACGATGACGCTGACGACCGCGGCGGCGGCGGCGGCCGCGGCGGCGGTCAACGACGGGGCCGAGGCCCTCGGCGTTTGGATCTCGTGCTCCGGCCAGCCCGACTCGTGGGGCCCGCTGCAGGCCGCGCTGCCGCAGCTGGTGCCGGTGCTAGTCACGAACATGGTCCGGCCGTGGGGACGACTATCAGAGAATTGAAAAAATCAAGACAGCGTCTTTGTCTTACTTGGCGTTTGGGGACCCTCCCCGGGCCTTGGGGCCGTCAAAAACGATCTGGCTCTGGGAAGAGGTCCAGAGCTGCGGGTGAGGGGTGTGCTGAAACGGGCGATGACGATGGTGCTGCTGATAATGATATTGATGATGATGATGCTGATGATGATGATGATGATGGTGGTGGTGGTGATGATGATGATGATGATTCTACTGACGGTGATGATGCTGCTGATGTTGCTGGTGCTGATGATGATGATGAGGTTGATCATGCTGATTCTGATGATGATGATGATGATGGTGATGGTGATGATGACGATGATGATGATGATGATACTGATGTTGATGATGATGATGTTGATGATGCTGCTGTTGATGATGTTTCTTCTGCTGATGATAATGATCATGATTATGCTGATCATGATTATGATGCTGCTCATGATGGTGATGATGATGATGATGCTGATGCTGATGCTGATGCTGATGCTGATGCTGATGATGATGATGCTGATGATGATGATGATGATGATGCTGATGCTGATGCTGATGCTGATGACGATGATGATTATGATGATGATGATGATGATGATGATGATGATGCTGGTGATGATGGTGATGATGATGATGATGGTGATGATGATGATGATGATAATGATGATGATGACGATGATGATGATGATGATGATGATGATGATGATGATGATGATGATGATTGATGATGATGATGATGATGATGATGATGATGATGATGATGATGATGATGATGATGATGATGATGATGATGATGATGATGATGATGATGATGATGATGATGATGATGATGATGATGATGATGATGATGATGATGATGATGATGATGATGATGATGATGATGATGATGATGATGATGGCGCTGCTGATGAGAAAGAGCGTGTTCTACAGCTGCTGGCGGAAAACCGGGGGGGGGGTACTACGGGTTCGAACCCCTCCCCCCCAGTCCATCATGAAAAGGGGGGGGGGTCACGACAGGTTCGAACCCCCCCCCCCCTTCGAAAACCGGGGGGGGTCACTACCATTTCGATCCCCCCCCCTCGAAAACTGGGGGGGGTGCGGACAGTGGTTGGGACGGTGGTGGTGGGGACAGTGGTGAGGGGACAGCAGGACAGTGGTGGGGACAGTGGGACAGTGGTGGGGACGGTAGTGGTGGGGACAGTGGTGAAGGCGGTGGTGAGGACAGTGGTGGGACAGTAGCACGGTGGGGAAAGTGGTGGGGACAGTGGGGACAGTGGGACAGTGATGGGGACAGTGGGGACGCTGGGACAGCACAGTGGGACAGCGGCGGGGACAGTGGGACAGTAGTGGGTACAATGGGGACAGTGGGACAGTGGTGGGGACCGTGGGGAAAGTGGGGAGAGTGGGACCGTGGTGGGACAATGGTGGGGAGAGTGGGGACATTGACACACTGGTGGGGGCACTGGTGGGGACAGCGGGGACAATGGTGGGAACAGTGGGGACAGTGGGACAGTGGTGGGGACGGTGGTGGTGGGGACAGTGGTGTGGGGACAGTGGGAATGTGGTGGAAACAGTGGGACAGTGGAGGGTACAGTGGTGGTGGGGACAGTGGTGAGGGCGGTGGCGAGGACGGCGGTGGGACAATGGGACAGAGGTACAGTGGGGACAGTGGTGGGGACAGTGGGGACAGTGGTGGGAACAGTGGGACAGCTCAGTGGGACAGCGGAGGAGAGTGGGACAGTGGGGACAGTGGGGATAGTCGGGCAGTGGTTGGGGCCGTGGAGAAAGTGGGGAGAGTGGAACCGTGGTGGGAACAGTGGTGGGTACAGTGGGGACAGTGCGACAGTGGTGGGGGCACTGGTGGGGACAGTAGGGACGGTGGTGGAACCAGTGGGGACAGTGGTGGTGAGGACAGTGGTGCTGGGAACAGTAGTGGGGGATGTGGTGCGGACGGTGGTAGGGACCGGGAGTCGTTTGCTGGCGGTGAGGCGTGGGGGGGTTCGAACCGGTAGTGACCCCCCGGTTTTCGAGGGGGGGGGGGGGGGTTCGAACCAGTAGTGACCCCCCCCAGTTTTTGAGGGGTTGAACCGGTAGTGACCCCCCCCGGTTCCGGTTTTCGAGGGGGGGGGGATTCGAACCGGTAGTGACCCCCCCTGGTTTTCCGGAGGGGGGGGGGGTTCGAACCGGTAGTGACCTTCCTTTGGTTTTCTGGGGGGGTGGGTTCGAACGGTAGTGACCCCCCCCCCGTTTTCCGAGGGGGGGGGGGGGGTTTCGAACCGGAAGTGACCCCCCCCGGTTTTCTGGAGGGGAGGGGGGGGGGGTTAGGGGAGGGAGGGTTTTTTTGCCGGGGGAAGGGGGGGGGTCCAGCAGGGGGGGGTGATTTTCGTAGGGGGGGAAGGGGCCCGGGTTCCAGAGGAAGAGGGGGGGGAATTTTCCACAGTGAAGCGGCGGTGGATCACGCTCTCTCTCTCTCTCTTTCTCTTTTTTCTCCATCTCTCTCTCTCTCTCGATGATGATGTTGTTGATGATGATGATGGTGATGATGATGAGGATGATGAGGATGATGATGATGATGATGATGATGATGATGATGGTGCTGATGCTGATGCTCATGCTGATGCTCATGCTGATGCTGATGCTGATGCTGATGCTGCTGATGATGATGGTAATGATTACGGTGATGATGATGATGATGATGATGATGATGATGATGATGATGATGATGATGATGATGATGATGATGATGATGATGATGATGATGATGATGATGATGATCATGCTGATGATGATCATCATGATGATCATGACGATCATGATGGTGATGAGAGGAGGAGGAGGGGGGAGGGGCAGCGGGAGGAGTGAATGGACCGTCTCTTCAAAACGAGGACCCAACTTCACAGGATGCTTGGGAAATATCGAACAGATTGGGAATCTTGGGATTTGTGTGTATTTGTTTGTGTGTCCCTGGGCCCCTTCATAGGAGTGCAAAGTCACGACGGTGGGAGTCTTGAGGGTCGATGTCCGAGGACATATTCTTGTTGTACTGCTTCTGGTTAGGTGTCCTTCAGGCTGCGAGGGGACCTCGGGGGTTTGGGGACCTCCAGGTATCACAATTTCACAAGCCAAGTTTTGTCGTATTGCGTACTGCCCTCGCGGCTCAGCGCGGATCGAAACATTCGGTAGGATGGAGGGTTCGGGGACCGATTCATGGTGCTACGCAGACTTTGGGGCGCCGCGAAGCAAGCAGCGTGGGCGCTCTGCTGCAAACTGCGCCTGCAGCGGCCGTTTGTGGGCCTCCAGGGCCAGGAGAGATCGGCTTGCGACAGGAGATCTGCTTTGGGGGTGGAGTCGAGAGTTGCGGGGGCCGACGGTGACAAGTCCGAGCACACCGACACCGACTCTGGCCAGACAGATCTTGGTCCAGGATCGGTGCATAAGTACGCCTCCAGACTTAGGAGGGTGGCCTATACACTGATCTGGGGCTCAGGACTGGCCTGGCCATGATCGGTGTCGGCGTAATATTTGCTTCCTGCCAGTTAGGTCTATTCCGAGGCGGACTACATGATACTGGAGCCCTCGCAGGTCGAGAACGACAACGCGAACGTTCCAGATCCCCCCAATTCCATAAAGCCACGGTTCCATGCGGAGTCAAAGAATATTGACGGTGACGAGGACGATGAGCCTGCCGACAAGTCAACTCACGGTTGGACAGCCGACGAGTGGACCGCTCGAAAGGCTGCAGCCAAGTCGTTGGATTGTATCTCAGCCGTCTGCCCAGAGCTCGTGGTACCACTTGTGCTGCCACAGATAGAGCAGAAGCTAAACCACGCTAGTTGGGAGCATCAGGAGGCCGGCGTGCTTGCGCTTGGCGCCGTGGGCGTCAACTGTCAGAACAGATTACAGCAGTTTTTGCCCGCAGTCATAAATTTGCTGCTCCGACTATGCGACGCACCCCAGCCACTCCTTCGTAGCATCTCCAGCTGGTGTGTGGGTCGTTTTGGACTTTGGATTTTTAGCGAGAGCAACGCGTCGCGCCAGCAGGTAATCCCTTCTGTTTTGAAGGTCATTTTGCCGCGATGCCTTGATCGAAACAAGCGCGTGCAGGAAGCAACGATCAGCGCATTGATGTCCCTTGAGGAGACTGGGAAGGCCCAGCTGGTACCATATTTGAACGACATAGTTCAGACGCTGGTGCAAGCGCTGTCCCTGTATCAGGTAAGAAACCAACAGATTTTATATGACACCGTGAACTGGCTGGTCTGGGGAGTAGGCACCGAGCTGGACAAGCCGCAGTACGTTCAGGGCCTTCTGGACGTGGTATTCCAGAAGTACGACTTAACTCCAGACACTGATGTGCTGGCGTTACCGCTGTCTGAGTGTGTGGCTAGCGTGTGCCAGGTGCTCTGCAAAGGGGTTGCCCAGCGCATCCCCAAGGTCATCATGCGCTGCGTGCGGAGCATAAATGACACAGCAATGGCCGTCAAGATGTGGGAGCAGAACCCCAACGAGTTCGAGCGGCCAGACACTGACATAATGTCCGCGTCGGCCGACGTTCTCTCGGGCATACTAGAGGGACTGCAGGAGCAGGCCCCTCAGGCCGCGGCGAGCCTAAATTTTCTCGCTGGCATCGCGCTATGCTTGCGGTCCCCCTCTGCGCGGGCCCGGCAGAGCGGATTCTGGCTGATGTCGGTGAGTGCCACACACTGTTTCCAGCAGCTGCAGCCGCTGTTGCCGGAGCTCCTGCCGCTCAGCGCCGCCAACGGGCTCGGCCCGAAGGCGTCCCCGACGGTCAGCATCAATGCCTGCTGGGCCCTCGGCGAGGTCTGCCAGCGCGCGCCGCCCGAGGCGGTGAGCGCGCACCTGGACCCCATCGCGACGGCGCTGCTGGCCATCCTGCAGAGGAGAGATGTCAAGAATTGGCAGGTGCAGGGGCACGACCAGCTCCTCGCCGCCGTGTGCATCCTGCTCAACCGCCTGCGCCAGTCCACCGCCCTCGGGCAGCACTGGCCCGCGCTCTGCGCCCAGCTCTCCCCGGAGCTCCGGGCGCAGCTGGCGCAGAGGTGCTCGGAGAGAATCAGAAGCACAACGGTAACAGGAAGAAGCGTATGCACAAGCATCATAGAAGTGAGACTAGGAGTTGTAGGTCCTTGTATGGGGCCATTCTAAGAATATTGTTCGTAATAGGCAGACACAGACAAACATTACGAACACTAGCAATGCTAATCATAGGAGGAGTGTTAGTATCTAGACTGAGAAGACTACGAACGAAATTGAATGTTCACCGTATAGTAGGAAGAGTAGCACTATCGATACGAGTCAGACGAAACGTAAGCAATACTGATGAAACGTAATAATCATATCAGAAGCATCAGGAACAGGCACACTCACAATATCGGAGGCGCGAGCGGATTTCTTCGATCTGCGCTGAAGCCCCCTGGCGTCGCCTCCGGCGCCGCGAGGGGGGTCGGCGCCGATTCAAGATACCCGCGCGGACCTCCGAAAGTGCTTGCTTGTCTAGGTTTAAGCCGGGCGTGTCCCTCTACAGGAGGAACATGCAAACATAGTAGAACAATACTCGTTGCAGTCTTTTGGCCCATGTTTTTTTTGTTCGTTGTTGTTGTTGTTGTTGTTGTTGTTGTTGTTGTTGTTGTTGTTCTTGTTGTTTTTGTTTAATCGTCCAACATCCGCCTTTAGGGGGACACGCCCGACTGAAGTCTAGGTCACCCGTGGGTGCGCGAAGGTAAAGCGCGCTCCGCGTGTCGCGGCCCGGGCTGGAGCGGCTGTCTCTCCACTGAAGGCGGCGCGGGGTGGCGGGGGGCGCTGCAGATGGCCGCGCGTCGCGCCTCGCGCGGCGCGGTGCGTGAGGTGCGGCGACCAGGTATAAGAACTGAATCAACACGCACACACACGCACGTCTTCGGAGGTCCGCAAGCACTCTTTGGATCGGCGTCGGGACCCGCCGACGGCGCCTTCGGCGCCGCCCCCGCAGACTTCCGCGCGGAGCTTGCGCGATCCGAGAACCCTGCGCGGATTTTGAGAGAGTATGGTTGTTGTTGCTCCACTTCGTCTTCTTCTTCTCCTTCTTCTTCTTCTCCTCCTTCGTCTTATTATTCTTATTCTTATCATTATTCTTCTTCTACTGGTTTAGGCATTTACAGTCAAGACGCTGAGGCAAGGACCACTTCGGGCTCAGGGGGGGCTCGGGCTGCTGGGCCGTTCTGCAGATCTAGGTCGGGGGATCTCTTCGTGTCCGAGGCTCGCCGTGGCAAGGAGCGCCCCTTCGTTCCTGCTGTAGCGCTCCTCGTAATAGCCCGACGATCGACGATCGACGCTCGATCCACATGCTGTCCCCTACTCTCGGCGCCCTCCGTTCCTGCTACAGCGTTCCGCTTGATAGCCCGATGGTCGACGATCGACGCTCGATCCACATGCTGTGCCCTACTCAGGGCGTGGAGAGACGCGTGGCCCTGGAGGCCAGAGTTTCGTCCGTCCCTCCGCTCTTGCTCCTCACGGGGTTGGGGACGTGAGCAGGGGCATGGACGATCTGCCGATCGCTTGATGGCTGTAGTTTGCGCAGCTGTCGTCTCCTCCAGGTACGGCCTGAGCGGGTGAGCAGCGCGCGCCGGCCGCGTGCTCTATGGGAGCGCGGTCGGCCAGCCTGTCCGCCCGCGCCCTGGTCTTCCTCGATGCAGTCTCGGAGGCCCGGGAGTGATCATCCGTCCAGCGGTGCGGGCTCTGTCCACCCTCCTCTGATCTCCTCCTCCTCTTCCTCCTCCCTCCTCCTCCTCCCTCCTCCTCCTCTTCCTCCTCCTCCTCCTCCTCCTCCTCCTCCTCCTCCCTCCTCCTCCTCCTCCTCCTCCTCCTCCTCCTCCTCCTCCTCCTCCTCCTCCCTCTCCTCCCTCCCCGCCCCCCTCCCCCTCCGCCCCGCTCCCTCCTTCCCCCTTCGATCCTCCTCCCTCTCCTCTCCTCCTCCTCCTCCTCCTCCTCCTCTCCTCCTCCTCCTCCTCCTCTTCCTCCTCCTCCCCCCCATCCCCTCCCATCCCCTCCCATACTCCTCCTCCTCCTTCCTCTCTCTCCGTTCTCCGGCGAGGCCTTCCCGGCCTCGCTGGCCACCATGGCCTCCCCAGCCTCGGCCGCGGCGCGCCTCGTTCCGTCCGGAGAGCGCGCGCATACTTAGCAAAACAACGTCGCCAGCCGCCGCCAGCCGCCAGCCGCCAGCACCGCCGCCGCGTCGTCGTCGCCGCCTCCTCCTCCTTCACCTCCTCCTCCTCCTCCTCCTCCTCCTCCTTCATCTCCTCCTCCTCCTCCTTCTTCATCGCCTCCTCCTCCTCCTCCTCCTCCGCCTCCTCCTCTGACCCGTGCCGTCTCGGGCACGCTCCCAGGCGAGAGGCCCGGACGCCTCGCTTCGGCCGCCGCGCCTGCGGGGCGCCCCTCCGCCACGGTGGCCCGCTGGTGCGCGGGCGCGCGTGGACGCCACGCCCAGGCGCGCAGGCCCCGCTGCCGTCGCACCGCAGTGTCGCGATCGGCGTGCCGCGCAGCGTGGGCCGCACTTGCCTTGCGCCGGGCCTGTCCCTCTACAGGAGGACTGTTCAAAACTAGTCACGCGTAGTCTGGGGACGTTTTTGTTTGGGTGAATCATTTGTTTTGGACCATTGTGGGGTATTACATTTTGGACTACTTTTATTTGTTGTCCCAAATCCCTCTGTAGGAGGACAGGCCCGACTCAACACTTGCCCCTTGGGGCCGGGGGCCATGTCTTGCGTGCGGCCAGTGTCCTGGGGACGGTCCTGAGCATCCCGGGTCCTCTGGACGTGAGGGGGCGTTGCGGCGCGGGCGCCCCGGGGAGGCCCAAGAGGGGCAGAAGCTGCGCGCCAAAACCGCGGTGCCCACGCCGCGGTGCTCGAGGCCCGGGCCCGTGTCCTGTGCGGAGGGCCGCGTGATGGCAGTGCCCGAAGCCGTCGGGCCCTGGACCATTTCGGGGGTGCGTTGTGGCCGGAGCCTCGAGGCGGACCCAGCCGTTGGATGTTGTCTTTTGGGGCCGTCCTGGGGCCCGCCCAGCAGGCCTGTTCGACTCCAGTTCGACTCTGGCTGGAATCTAGCTCGACTCTAGCTCGACTCAAGGTCGACTCATGTCTCCGGACCCTCGACGCAGCATCCACGCACGCGTGAAGCGAGCGGCTCCAGGAAGGCCCCCAGAACGAGCATCTGACAGCCATGGCGACACGGTCGCTCCAGGTCAGGTCAGAAGCCGTACGTACATGTGTAGGACGCGCTGGCAGAAGCAGAGGGGCCACCACAGGACCCGGGAGTGTCGGAGCAGCTGCATACCCGTGGCCATCAAAGCCCTCCAGGCCGCGAGCCCGCGAAGGCGAACGCACAAAGAGCGAGGGCGCTCCAGGAGGCCCCGACAGGGCGAGGGCACGCCCTGCCTCAGATCCCCCTCGCCCCCCTGCGACCTGCCCCCCGCCGCCGCTCCCGGCCGAGGACCTCATGCGGGAGGTGTCCGAGGCCGTCGACCACGGGGGCAGCCCCCTGCCGCTGGTGGACATCTGCTGCGCGGAGGACCCGGGCCCCCTCCCTCCAGCCGCGGGGTGGCCCGGCGGCTGCAGCGGCGACGACGCCGTCGGTCTTCGTCGGCCTTACGCGGCCTCACGCGTTGGCGGCGTCGCGATCGCCGTCTCGATCGCCGTTGTGATCGCGCCGTCGTCGTCGTCGTCGTCGTCGTCGTCGTCGTCGTCGTCGTCGTCCGCCTTCCCTCGCCTGATCATACATTCCTCCTCCTGCGCCACCTCATCCCTATCCTCCTCTTCTTCCTCCTCCTCGTCCTCCTTGTCCTCCTCCTCGTCCTCCTCCTCCTCCTTCTCCCCCTCCTCCTCCTCCTCCTCCTCCTCCTCCTCCTCCTCCTCCTCCTCCTCCTCCTCTCGGAGGGGCTCGACGTATACACTGCGTCGTTTGGTCGGCCACGGGGCTGCCCACTCTTGCGAAGGAACTCGGTGCATTGACGCTCCGGCGTCCCATAGCCTGGGAATCTGGGGAAGCTGAAGCTTGGGAAGCTGGGGGTCCCCTCTTTTCGATCCCCCCCATCGCCACTCTTCCTCCGCGCTCCTCGCGCGCTCGGTCCTCATTTTTCCTACTCCTCCTCCTCCTTCTCCTCCTCCATGCGCTCACTGCGAGCCTGGCCCGCCGAGGACAGCCTGGGGCTCCCTTGTTTGGGGGGGCCATCCTGTCCTCGATGTTGTACTCTGCCTCCCGGCAGGCCGCAAGGATTGCAAAAAAACGAGGGATTGCAAAAAAACCCACACATCTCGTCATGTGCGAAGGATTGTTTTTTTTTTGCAAAAGGCCGCCAAATTCACACACCTCGTCATGTGCGACAAGCCCGACTGCCAGCGACTCCGGCCAGCTGCGCTTCCGCCAGCGGCGGCTCCCTGCCCCCTTCGCCTCTGGCCTCCGCCCCCCGCCAGCCCTGTCCCCTCCCCTCTCCTCCTCCCTACTCTTCCCTCCTCCTCTCTCCTCCTCCCTCCCTTCCCTTCCCTTCCCTTCCCTGCCCTGCCCTGCCCTGCCCTGCCCTGCCCTGCCCTGCCCTGCCCTTCCTCTCTCCCTCCCTCCCTCCCTCCCTCCTGTGCGGTCCCTCCCTCCCTCCTCCATCCCCTACTTCCTCCTCGCTTCCTCTATTCCTTCTCCTTGTAGATAACTCCTCCCTTTCGCACTCCGAGGTCAGTTTTTAGGGCGGACCGGGCGTTTCGCCTGAGACTTCCTCACCTGAGAACAGTTTCACAGATGGAGGGCGGTTCGCTTTCAAAATGTGTCTCTCGCTCGAGGGCCGCGCGCACTCGTTTTCAACATGTGCAAGAGTTTCACGGATTGAGGGCGGGTCGTTTTCAAAGTGTGGTTCTCGCCTGAGCGCCGCATACATTCGTTTGAAACATTTGCAAGAGCTTCACGGATTGAGGGCGGGTGATTTTCAAAATGTGGCTCTCGCTGTAGCGCCGCGCACATGTTTTTCACACATTTGCAAGAGTTTCACGGATTGAGGGCGGTTACTTTTCAAAATGTGGCTCCCGCCTTAGCGCCGCGCACGTTCGTTTCACAATTTTGCAAGAGTTTCACGGATCGAGGGCGGTTCCTTTTCAAGATGTGGCTCTCGCCTCGGCGCCGCACACATTCGTTTTAAACATTTGCAAGAGTTTCACGGATTGAGGGCGGTTCCTGTTCAAGATGTGGCTCTCGCTTTCTCGCCGCGCACATTCGTTGTAACAATTTGCAGGAGTTTCACGGACTCCCATGATCAACCTACCAGACATGGTGTTTCAGAAGGATTCAGGGTTATGCGGGCACAACAGTTATGTTGGTTCGCTGTATTGAAGTCCCAAACATGGAGTTCTTGCACGATCCTGGATCGTCAGGACGCAGCCGTCAAGTTGATATGTGGCATTGAAACCCGAGAACAATGTTTTGGCGCGCTTCAGGATCTTTAAACTGTTGTCTTCCAAAGAGTTCCTTCAATGGAAACGAACCGTTGTAGGGGCCTATGAAGAGGGAGCTTGGAGGGAGGGTTACTTCCAACATCGTCGATGACTTTTGGGTTTCCACTCGTCGTCCTCCTCCTCCTCCTCCTCTTCCCCCTCCTCCTTCTCCTCCTCCTCCTCCTCCTTTTACTTCTCCTCTCAGGTCACTTGGGTTCAGAGTATTCTGGCACCAGCCCAAGCCTTGGGTGCCCGCGCTGTCTCGCCGTGTGTGTGTGGGCTGAGGCCGAGGCTAATTCACGTTGTGATGGCCGTTCGTCATCGGTCTACGTTTGAGTCGGGCGTGCCCCTCGACAGGAGGAACATTCAAAATACTCTCAACATCGCCAGGGGGGATTTTCGGAATACTTTTCACTATGTTGGCGTATGTTTTTTTGTTTTTTCTTGTTCGCCCCAAATCCCCCTCTACGGGACAGGCCCGACCTGAGTCTACGTGCAAGGGCTGTGGGCAGACATAATATAACGAGAAGCTCTTTGACATATGCCTTAGATGTGCCAAGTGTGGGCGCAGAGTGAAACTACACGTTCCGCTTCCCAGCGGTAATGGCGGCTCTGGCGTTGTTGGTGATGAGAGGTCTGCCACGGGTTCGGGGGCTACTGCTGATGGCTTGACCGTTCTCCCGTTGCTGAAGAGACCTTTGGCGGCGGCGCAAGACCCCAGCCTGAAGGTGGCGTTTGGCGCAGACTTCGACGGGTGACGTGGCGGATTCGCTTAATAGTGCGGACGGAGCGTGAAGGGACGCAGCTTAGATGCACGCTCAATCAGATCAAGCACTTGTCGTAGGGTAGATCAGATCAGATCAATCATATTAGAGGCACGCTCAATCAGGCGTAGCGGTAGCTCGTGGGAAAGAGTTTCGCTTGGCACGTGAAGTGGCACACTCCGGTTTTCTTCGTAGACAAGCTGCTAAGGGGCGTTGCAGTCCAGTAGGGTTTGGCGAAGCCCAGCGGCTTCCCAAATTCTGGAAAGCCGTTTGCGGTGGTCTTCGGCAAGTAGTTTTTCTTGTCGGAAAAACCTTGGCGACTTGGACTGAGTCCAGGAAGCGTAACAAGTTGAAAGAGGTATAAAACGAGCTGCAAGCCATGCGGCACCCCGTCGACGGGAAGGCGGAGGCTGTCAGCAAGCTCGTTGCTGAGGCGACGCGGGTGCGCGCAGCTTTGCGTGATAAGAAAGGAAGGCGGATTATCCAGTTCCAGTTTCTGGTGGTGGAGGAGGTGATCATACTGGTTGGTTTGTCTTCGTCGGGAGTTCCAGCTCAAGCGGGAGTTCAGCCTGTGCCTGATGCGCCAGCGCCAGCGGGTTCTGCATCGTCGGCTGAGCTCGGCGTCACCCCAACATACTTATCCTATGTGTGCGTCGCCCCCCCAGGGGCGACGCGCGCGCCGGGGCATCTTATAGTATGTGCGTCGTGGCGGGCGCTTTCTGGCCACCTTCGAGAAACGATACCATGCAATATGGGTATCATATATGTTCGGGTCGGACGCGCGCCTCCAAGGAGGACGTGCCGTGTCGGCGTGTCTCTGAGCGTCCCATGAGCTCGAGGCGAAGGTAGAGCTGCTCAGGCTGTCTGAGGCCAAGTCTGCGGCTCTCTAGCAGAGTCAGGAGGAGAAGCGGGCGAGAGGCGGTACCGCAGGTGCCTCAGGTGCTTCATTGTGGCCAGGCAGTCGTCGGCAATCCCCGTCTGGAGGTGTGCCTGCTGCCGCTCCCTTCCGACTCCCCGCCCGAGTCCCTTTCCACTATATGCGGTAGCGTTTCAGCCTTTGGCGACAGAGCATTGGATTTTTCTCAGAGGCTCAGTGGAATCGTTCCTTTGATTGTTTCTATTCCGCGGAGACTCAGGTCTCGTGGAACCACCTTGCTCATGTGCGTAAAAAGTCGCGCTGGGCAGCCTTGCGCATGCTTCCTGATCTTGCTCGTATCACGGGCGAGGCCACCACAGCCGCTGGTGAGGTTCGTGCGAACGCAGGAGGGGAGCGGATTTTCGTTGCGTGGCCACGTGCAGGCCAACTCTCCGACTTGCTGTGGACCGGTTAGCAGCATGCCAATGTGATGGTTCTGTTTGCGTGGGTGATTTTAGAGTTGTCTTTACACATGCGTATGATAATGTATTCGTACCTGTTGATTACACCATTCGCTCTATATATACATATATATATATATACACATAGCAATTTAGGCATGGAGACAAGCAGTATTCAGAGACATCGTAGGCGTGGCTCGATAGCGGCCTCCTTGCAGCTTTCTTGGGCTGTTGTGAGGGGCTTCAGTATTCCGTCGTCCACCCTGAGTGGGTCTGGATTTCTCGATCATGCAGGTGGGGTAGTCGTCCAGGCTGCTACCGAGTACCCCTACGATGCTGACCTATCAGGGCCCGCGATTGACTGTGTAATCCGGAGCCAGTCTGCAGACCCGTATTGGATGTGAGTCGCTGCTGTCTTTCGCGTCCCATGGATGACCCGCCGCGGGCAACAGCTGCAGCCGCGGGCGCCAGTGAGGCAACCCATTCAGCGTAGTTTGGCACTCCCCACCGCGCCCCGTAGGTTTTCCCTCCCTCTATTCAATCAGCGTCTGGTTCCAAGAGTCGGGCTGGCAAGGCCCAGGGAATCATCGGCCAGGCAGCCCTGGCTGAGAAGAGGCGCGCATTCTATATATACACATATGTGTATATATATATATATATATATTTATATTTATTTTAATATCGACTTTTTTTGCACTGGCGCGCGGGGTCGCGAAGGGCAGGTTTGCGCCGAGGTTCGGGCATCGCGACCTTTTGACCCGCGCATAGGTGATACTTCCGAGGCCCCGCCAGAAGAGGTTCCGCGGGCTCGCGGGCTTTGCTTCTGGCCTGCTGCTCGATCGGGGCGGCCGTGGGCAGTCGCGGCGGGAGATCTTCCTCGGGCGCATGCGACGCTGGCGGTCTTGGCCACTTTCGGTCGGGCCGCCCCGGCCCCCCGCAGTGCTGGGGCGCCAGGGGGGGGTCGGGCGGATCTGCGTCCCTCGGGCGCTGAGCCGTCCAAACTCCCCGGTGGCCCCGCGTTGTATCTCGGGGGAAGCGTCGCCGCTCCTGTCATGAGCCGCCGTTTCCATGCGCCTCGGCCCGCTCTGCCGCGGGGTCCGTCTGCTGGCTTGCCCGCGGCCGAGCCTGGTTGCTTTATATAGAATTCTCAGTACCGTGCAGAAGCCCCGACAATGATGGATCGAGGCGTTGCACCAGCCCCCCTCAGGTGGCGATCGCGTGGGTGGCGAGCCCCTCCAGTGTCGCACCCCTGCAGCTCGAGCTGCCGTTGGCATCGTTGCCGCTCCCCCTTTCTCTCCTGCCGCGACTGCCTCCGTGGCTGCTAGGCTCGGGGGATGGTATGGTTCGCCCCGTCTTTCAGCCTCTAATGCTCCGTGGGCCGCGGCGGTCGAGGAGGCGATGCGTGGTCTCGAGCAGCCAGCTTGAATTCCAAAATCTCATGGGTGTTCAGCCTGCAATGCCTCGTGGGCTGCGACGGTCGAGAAGGCGATGCGCGGCCGCCACGGCGTCGAGCAGCCGGCTTCCGTTCGAAGATCTCATGGGCGTTTTTGCCAGGCCGAAGAGGTCCGGAATCCCGACGCGGGCAGTCTTTTATTGTTTTGATATTTTTGTTTTTTTCGCGGGAGCGAACGCGAGCAGTTTTTGACTGAGTTCTTGGGCCATCATTATCGTGGAATTGGCTGGCTGCAGCAGGGGCAGCTCCAGCTGGCCTGCCGGGATCTCCTGCCAGAAGCGCTCGGTTGAGCGCCCGTGGGTATTCAGGTTTGTCCAGATCCAGTACGGCTAGCATGGGGGGAGTTGCTTTTGCGAGGCGGTCAAGTGGCCAAACGCCAAACCCATTATTCCTGATTCTGTTGAAGGACACAAGCGCGTGCCAGGCCGCATTCGAAGGCAGGCGTGGCGGGCGTCGCTGGATTCGTCCAAGGATTGGATGAGCGCTCCCGGAGCGCTTGGGCCTCTCCGTCGCTGCGTGCGCCAGAATCTTGTTCTGAATGGTGAATCGGTTATTTTCAAAATCCGCGTGGTGTCGTTGACGGCAAAACTGCGCCTCGCCAGTTGCTTTTGGCCCTTCTCGGGCCGGGCGAAAGGGGGGGATTGGGAAAGGGGGGGTTACGAAATTTGCTGCATGCAGCTGGTTTCGGCCTCACCGAGGGGCCCATTCCTCGATACATGGGCGCCTCCCGGCGCCGGGAGGCGCCGGGAAAATCAGCTACGTGAGCTGATTTTCAAACCCCCCCTTTGCTATCCCCCCCTTTCGCCCGACCCGACCTTCGGCCACTCGATGAGCGGCGGGGGGGCAGCGGCGCCGGGGCCCGCGGAGCCGCTCGCGCCGCGTCGGGTGGTGAGCGGGGCCCATCGCGTGAAGCCCGGAGCAGATCATGGGGCCGACGCGATGTCGCTGCTAGATTTCAAACGATTGGCAAAAGTTCACCACCCACCAAACCACCCCAACCCAACCCGAAGGCTCAGATTTACCCTCGATTTCTAGTGGGGGGGGGTCCGGGAACATCGAAAAAACACATATGGAGCCCATACCCCCCCCAACCCGAAATTCGGGTCTTCGGGTTGGGTTGGGGTGGTCTGGTAGGTAGTCAAAAGTAGCCGCGCAGGTGTTCGGTGAATTTTCTATGCAGTTGCCAGAGACACGTCGGTCTGGCCCGCGCGTGTGTACGCGCGGTCACTGGGAGATTCCTGCCCAACACATCCAGTAAGGATCTCGTTGTTTGCGCATTCTCTCTGTTTCTAGCGTTTTTGGTTGATCTCGCGGGGCCTCGGTCCAGCCATTGAGTTTTTAGTTGGAGCGTTCGTGGGCGCTGCTGCGGTGGGCAACCCAGCATTTCGCGCAGCTGGTCTGCGCGCGCTGGATGGGGGGGCATCTGGGGCGCTCGGGCTTGATAGAGAAGGGTTCTGCGCCTCAGTGGAATGGATCATATTGGCGCGCTGCGCTTGACGATCCGGCTTCTCCCCCGTGGTTTTATTGTTGGAGCTTCTGCAGTGCGCGGGCCCTCGCGCGCTGGGTCGAGGCTTCTCTTTTGCGGAACAAATATATCCCGGCTGCTCTGTGATCTGGGGGCGTCCTTCTGGTGCGAGGTTGGGTCGTTGTGCGGTTGACTTTCTACTGGGGCGTGCAGCTGCAACTCGTTGCGATCTGGGGTCGCGCATTTGGGTCGGCGATCTCCCCCTGCGGGATTTCGGTTCCAGGGCGCTATTTCGGCAGCGGCTCGTGGCGGGCTTTTCAATGCTTGTCGAGGCGTTATTTCGCGAGGGTTTGTTGTATCTCCCAAGAGCTTTCCTCTCGGTTCGTTTGCGGCAGGTGCGACGCTTTTTGATCGCCATCTTACTCGCGCGGGTTTCCCAGAAACAGCGGCGTCTAAGGCTGATTACTCTGGCGGACATGGGCGGGGAAAAAGGGGGCGCGCTGGATGGGGCGTTTTAAGCCGGTGGCCCACTGAGCATCACTAGTTGGGAATGTCCAGCGTTTCGCTAGAGCTGCGCGCTGCTTTCGCGCCACTGCTAAGCTGCTGTGGGCAGGGGCGCTGGCGGCTCGGTTATATGCCTGTCAGATCCATGGCGCATTTGGCTCGGCCACGGCCCGCTGCCGCAGGCAAATGGGTGCTATTTGTGGATGTGTGTGTGGGGGGGGGGGTCCGTGGGCGTCGTTTAATTGCGCTTCGCGGTCTTCGGGCCCCAGAGGGGATGGGGGGCCCTGGCGCGGCTTTTCCCGTCGCGTGTGTTAGATCATGGTTGCGACGATGGTTGCGACAGTGGGTTGGGTTTTGGTTCCAGCGGAGCTGGCCGGGACAGCGGTCGCGGCGCGTTCGCGGACCTACAGGCGCTGTATTCCTATGCCTGTTAGAAGTGGGCCGGGGCCCTCAAGGATTGGATGCATGGGCTGCTCCACCGAGTTGCCCCAGTGATTCAGAAGCCTGGGGCCTGGAGGTTCCCCGAGGATGATTGGAGGAAAACTCCGACTCAGGTATCCCCAGCCCCGCTCCTGGGATAATCTGCGGGTTCGATTCGGTTGAGATTTGGCGCGATGCTTCGGAGCGCCACAGTGGGGGCATGCAAGGATGAGTTGCCAACTATTTATACCGCGGCCTTCTGTCCCATGTTTGGCCCGTGCAGCGCGGCTTTGCCGTCGGAGGATATTAGCCAGGGGCCAGACTGAGGGTGGTGAGCGGTCCAGCCGGGGCAGATCGTCGCCCGCGGCGTTCCAAGGCTTCTGAGACATCTTGTCATCGGGCTCGGGAGAGCGAAGCCTACGACGGTGCCGGGCCTCTCCCCGCCATGCATGGGGACTGGCGGTGTGCGGGATGTAGTGATCTTTGTCGTGTGGGCTTGGGCTCGGTCATTTTTGAGTCACCTCTGATTTTGTTCGGGGGTTGTAGCGGGTGTGTGTGCAGGGGGCCCGCGTCTTGGCCGCTGCGGGCTGTCTGTTGCATCCATCTCATAATTTTATCCGATCTGTATTGGAAGTTCATGGCCGCTTTCCGTCAAGTGGCAGACCTGTGCGCGAGGTGAGTTTTTTGTTGCATGCGACTTGGCATCCAGAGTTTCGACAGGACACCGGTGTAATGTCATAGACATTGAAGTGGCCATCGCTGGATTTTACGAGTCACAGTTCGATTCCCCAACGGGTTCCGGTGCTGACCTCTGGTTGCGGATTCTCCCCCTTGTCCAGGAGCGCGTTGGTCAAGTGTTTATGATGTTCGCCAAAGTCACATCTCTCCGACAGTTCTGTTGCTTCCCAGGGGTTACCGTTCTGGCTTGTAGTGGGAAGTTGCGCGGCGGGCGAGTTAGCGTCGGAGGCGGCGCGACGTGCCCAGATTGCCGAGACCCGTATTTTCGAAGTCATTCGTGCTGGACGTCGAGCCTGGCTAGTTCGACATAGACTTCTGCGGTCTAGCCTGGGCGCGGTCCAGGCCGAGGAACGTGCGGGGAAGGTGTGGTGGTGGTGGGGGGGGTCGGATGGGAGCCGTTTTGTTAGACCTCCTTCCCCGTCGGCAGTCGCTGTGTTCAACTCTGCTCTTCGTCTCCACGACGCAGGGAACGCGTGCTTCGAATGCTGTGAATCGGCCATTCTGGCCACGTTGAGCGAGTGGCTCGATGCACCGCGCTTCCTTGCCCAGCATGCTAATGACTTTTGTTCCGAATTTTTTCCCCTTGGGGGGCGGCCGCGTCCGCCGGGGGTTGGGCGCGCGAGAGGCGCCGCGTGATCTTGCAGCGTCGCGCTCTGTTTGGTTCTGCGAGTGTGGGGGGTTTTAGGCCCATGCTTCCATGCGTGAGTTGTCGAAGCCATGCGCCAATTGCATGGCCTCCCATCGGCAGGGATGCCCGAACCGCCTCTCATTGCGTGTTGTGGCCGGAGCTGCTCAGCAGGGCAGGGTGTGTTCGACGGGCCATTTAGATTAATTTTATGCAAGTGAACGCCCCTGAGGGGGCAGACACCGCCGCCCCACTTTTTTTTGGAACGCGGAGTTTGCGTGGGGGGCACATCGGGATGTAGCGGGGGTGTTCACTCAGCTTTGGCTGGGCTTTGTCAGTAATCTCTTCGTGCTGTGGGTGTGTATCTCCTCTCACCCCGCGCCTCCGGCTGGTCATGCCGAGCCCTGTGCTTGCGTTCATGCGCAGCGGACCTGCGCGGGGCCTCGACGTGGCCACAGGCCCGGGAAGGTGCGACAGTAGGGAAGGCCCCCCCCCAGTATTCTTGGACAGTGAGGTCTCAGAGGGCCTGGGAAGATACGAAAGTGGGGTCTCAGAGAGCCGGAAAATGACTTTAAAAAACGCCGGATTGGACAATAAGGTCTCAGAGGGCCTGGAAAAATACAAAAGTGGGGTCTTAAAGGCTCTCAGAAAGCCCCAAGAGAGCTGGACAATTATCTAAAAAGACGCCAGACAGCCCTAAGAGAGTCTGAACATGATTTAAGAAGGACGCCTGAGGGCGTGCAAAAGTGTGGACGAAAGGAAGAGGCGTACGGAGAGGCGTACAAACGAGATGCGAGTTAGTTTTGGGGCCTCAAAAGGGACTCCGGGGAGACCCTGGGCGCGCCCAGGACGGCCCAAGAAAACCCCCAAAATGCTGCCAGACGGCCCAGGCCGGGGTCGGGAGGCGTGGAGGACAGCCGCAGAGAGCGCCCGCTGATTCCAACGTGCTTCCAAGAGCCCGCGAAGACGCACGTGAGCTCGAAACGAGGCAAGAATAGAGGCTCGACGAGGCCTTCTATGTAATCGCTTCGCTCATTCCGCCGGCCCTTACTGTGCCATCGCAGGCGTTTGCCTGCGCGTTCGTGGCCTCTTGGGGTCTCGTGGGGGCCGTTTGGGGCCTCTTGGTCTTGGGACCTCTTTTGGGGCCTCTTGGGGGCTTCGTGGTGCCTCCAAAGGGCCTCTTGGGCTCTCTTGGGGGCCTCTTGGGGCCCGCCTGGGGGCCTCTAGGGGAAGCCCCGCGCGCGTGCACTGGGATATATACATATCTAGCTACCAGAGATCTTAGCACGCTTCTGGCCCGCTGGGCCGGCGAATTAACCTAACCGCCTTCGTCGAATCGTTCGCTCCATCCCGTCCTTCTCCTTTCCCTCCCTCCCTCTCTCTTCCCTCCCTTCCTCCTCCCTTCCTTCTCCCTTCCTCTCACTCCCCTCCTCCCTTCCCTCCCTTTCTCCCTCCCTCCTAGTCATTATCATTCCTCCGCCTTCCTTCCTTCTTCTCCTCCACAAAAAAATCCTCCTCCTCCTCCTCCTCCTCCTCCTCCTCCTCCTCCTCCTCCCATCCTCTTCCTTTTCCGTCCGCATCCTCCCTTCCCTCTCCCCCCTGACGGGCGGAAACGTGATCGTCCTCCGACGGGGGGGGGGGGGCCAGGGGAAGGCAGGAGGATGACCATGGCGCGCTAATGAAGCGTAGACGGCACCCGAACCCATCCTCGCGAAGTACTGGGCGGTGACGGAAGGATGGTTTTCGGAGCCGTGCCCCCTCCCCTCCCCTCCCATCCCTCCTTCCCCTCCCGTCCCAACCCCTCCCTCCACCTCCCCCCCTCCTCTCCCTCCCCTCCCTCCCTCCCCTCCCCTCCCCTCCCCTCCCCTCCCCTTCCCTCCCTCCCCGCCCTCGCATCCCCCCCCCCGCGGGCGCCCTGTCCGCCGCGGTCCCCTCGCCGCGGGGGGCCCGGCGTGCGGATCCCGCCCGCAGGGCAGGGAGACCACGCTGCAGGAGATCTCGGAGTTCATCGAGGCGGGAGGAGGAGGAGGAGGAAGAGGAGGAGGAGGAGGAGGAGGAGGAGGAGGAGGAGGAGGAGGAGGAGGAGGAGGAGTTCTCGGGTTACGTCGGGCGTTCCCCTTCCACAGGGGGAATCATTGATGGGCATGTTCTCCACCACCACCACCATAAGTTAGAGGGGGAGGGGGTCCTCCTCCTCCTCCTCCTCCTCCTCCTCCTCCTCCTTCTCCTTCTCCTCCACCTCCTACCCCCTCCAACTTATGGTGGTCGTGGTGGAAAAAACAACCCATCAATTCTCGAGAATGGTAGCAAAACTAGTCTGATGACGTTTTTTTTTTTTGGTTTCGTTGTTTTTTGTTTTGTTTTGGGCTTACTCGTGTGAGTATTTCGCGACTATTTTGCATTTGTCCTTTCGAATCCGACTGTAGAAGGACATGCCCGACCCAAAGGTGGGCGGGA
>CAUYUJ010007861.1:0-43970 GCA_963575745.1 Prorocentrum cordatum
GAACTCTCGCGCGCGCGTCTGAGTTCTGCATTGTCCACACTAGAAAAGTCTACGCGTCCGTCCTTTAGAGAACCGCAGAAATTTTGAATTCAGCGTTTGGAAATACATGTCGACTATGCTAATGTGGACGATTCAGAAGTCTGTCGCGCGCGCGCGTCTGAGTTCTGTACTGTCCAGAATAGAAGAGTCGACGCGTCCGTCGGCCTCCTGGAAGAGCCACAGAAAGTTTGAATTCAGTTTTTGGAATTACATGTCGACCATGCTAATGGGGACAATACAAGAACTCTGTCGCGCGCGCGCGCGTCGGAGTTCTGCATTGCCCACGCTAGAAAAGTCGATGCGTCCGCCGGCCTCCTCAAAGAGCCACATAATTTTTGAATTCTGTTTTTGGAGATACATGTCACCTGGTCTATTGTGAACAATACAGAACTCTGTCGCGCGCGCGCGCGTCTGAGTTCTGTATTGTCCGCAACAGAGAAGTCGACGCGTCCGTCGGCCTCCTTAAAGAGCCACATGAATTTTGAATTCTGTTTTTGGAATGACATGTCGACTGTGCTATCGTGGAGAATTCAGAACTCTGTCGCGCGCGCGCGCGTCTGAGTTATACACGCTAGAAAAGTCGACGCGCCCGCCGGCCTCCTCAAAGAGCCACCGAATTTTTGAATTTAGTTTTTGGAAATACATGCAGACTTTTATATTCTGGACAACAACGGACTCTGTCGCGCGCGCGCGCGTCTGAGTTCTGTATTGTCCACGCTCGTAATGCGGACGCGTTCGTCGGCCTCCTTAAGAGCCGCAGAAATTTTGAACTCAGTTTTTGGAAATTCATGTCACCTATCTTATTGTGGACAATACAGAGCTCTGTCTCGCGCGCGCGTCTGAGTTCTGTATTGCCCACAATAGAAAAGTCGACGCGTCCGTCGGCCTCCTCAGAGAGCCACGGGAATTTGGAATTCTTTTTTGAAAGCACATGTCAACTGTGCGAATGTGGACTATACAGAACTCTGTCGCGCGCGTCTGAGTTCTGTATTGTCCACACTAGAAAAGTCGACGCGACCGCCGGCCTCCTCAAAGAACCACAGAATTTTTGAATTCAGTTTTTGGAATCACGTGTCGGCTTTTATACTGTGGACAATACAGAACTCTGTCGCGCGAGCGTCTGAATTCTGTAGCCTCCTCACTAGAAATGTGGGCGCGTCCGTCGGCCTCCTTAAAGAGCCACAACACATTTTGAATTCAGGTTTTGGAATCACATGTCGACTTTGCTATTGAGGACAATACAGAAATCTGTCGCGCGCGCGCGCGTCTGAGTTCTGCATTGCCCACGCTAGAACAGTCGACGCGTCCGTCGGCCTCCTCAAAGAGCCACCGGAATTTGGAATTCTTTTTTTGAAAGCACATGTCGACTTTTCTATTGTGGAAAATACAGAACTCTGTCGCGCGCGCGCGTCTGAGTCCTGTATTGTCGATACTAGAAAGAGGTGGACGCGTCCGTCGGCCTCTTCAAAGAGCCGCCGAACTTCTGAATTCAGTTTTTGAAATCGCGTCGACTTTCCTAATGTGGACTATACAGAACTCTGCCGCGCGCGCGTCTGAGTTCTGTATGGTCCACACTAGATAAGTCGACGCGTCCGTCGGCCTCCTTAAAGAGCCACAGAAATTTTGAATTCAGTTTGGGAATTACATGTCGACTTTGCTAATGTGGACAATACAGAACTCTGTCGCGCGCGCGCGCGCGTCTGAGTTCTGTATTGTCCACAATAGAAGAGTCGACGCGTCCGTCGGCCTCCTTAAAGAGCCACAGAAAGTTTGAATTCAGTTCTTGCAATCACAAGTCGACTATGCGAATGTGGACAATACAGAACTCTGTCGCGCGCTTCTGAGTTCTGTATTGTCCACACTAGCTATGTGGACGCGTCCGCCGGCCTCCTCAAAGAGCCACAGAATTTTTGAATTCAGTTTTTGGAGATACATGGCACCTATTTTATCGTGGACTATACAGAACTCTGTCGCGCGCGCGCGTCTGAGTTCTGCATTTTCCACAATAGAAAACACGACGCGTCCGTCGGCGTCCTTAAATGGCCACGGACATTTTGAATTCCGTTTTTGGAATTACATGTCGACTGTTTCTGTTGTGGACAATACAGAACTCTGTCGCGCGCGCGCGCGTCTGAGTTCTGTACTGTCCACAACAGAAAACACGACGCGTCCGTCGGCCTCCTTCAAGGGCCGCAAAAATTTTGAATTCAGGTTTTGGAATCACATGTCGACTTTGCTAGTGTGGACAAGACAGAACTCTGTCGCGCGCGCGCGTCTGAGTTCTGCCTTGTCTACACTAGAAAAATCCCGCGTCCGTCGGCCTCTTTAAAGAGCCACAGAAATTTTGAATTCAGTTTTTGGGATCACATGTCGATTTTGCTATTGTGGACACTACAGAACTCTGTCGCGCGCGCGCGCGTCTGAGTTCTGCATTGTCCACACTAGAATGGTGAACGCGTCCGTTTGCCTCCTTAGAAGGCCACAGAAATTTTGAATTCAGTTTTTGCAATCGCATGTCGACGATGCTAATGTGGACAATACAGAACTCTGTCGCGTGCGCGCGCGTCTGCGTCCTGTATTGTCCACACTAGAAAGAGGTGGACGCGTCCGTCGGCCTCCTTAAAGACCCACAGAATTGTTTAATTCTGTTTTTGGAATTACATGTCGACTTTGCTATTGTGGACAATACAGAACTCTGTCGCGCGAGCGCGCGTCTGAGTTTTACACACAATAGAAAAGTCGACGCGCCCGTCGGCCACTCTAAAGGGCCATAGATATTTTGGATTCAGTTCTTGGAACCACATGTCGACTTTTATATTCTGGACAACACAAGACTCTGTCGCGCGCGCGCGTCTGAGTTCTGTATTGTCCACACTCGAAATGTGGACGCGTCCGTCGGCCTCCTTAAAGAGCCACTGAATTTTTGAATTCAGTCTTTGGAAATGCATGTCACCTATTCTATTGTGGACAATACAGAACTCTGTCGCGCGCGCGCGTCTGAGTTCTGTATTGTCCACGCCAGAAAAGTCGACGCGTCCGTCGGCCTCCTTAAAAAGCCACAGAAATGTTTATTTCAATTTGTGGGATTCCATGCCATTTTGGCGAATGTGGACAGACAATACAGAACTCTGTCGCACGCGCACGCATCTGAGTCATATAACGTCCACATTAAGAAAAGTCGACGCGTCCGTCTGCTTTTTTAAAAGAGCAACAACATTTTGAATTCAGTGTTTGGAATTACATGTCGACGATGCTAGTGTGGCCGAAGCTTTTATGCTTCGTCGGTAAATTCAAAGTGACCCTATACTTTCAAGCCCCAGGCCGGTCCCAGAATAATGAGGTTGTATTTAGTGTTGTTTCACAACACTTTGAAATGCTTGGGTAAGTTCAGGGTAACCCTGGCATTACGCCGAAAACCAGAGAAGAAGTAGCTAATCGATAGGGTTGAACAGCAGCGCCCCGTCATGGAAGAGGAGGAGGAGGAGGAGGAGGAGGAGGAGGAAGAGTTCGAGATTCGAGGCAGTTGTTTGTCGTTTTCGGCCCCCTGGGGCCGCTTCCAGACCCCGGAGCCGTCACAAAATGACCCGGGATGGAAAATTGTGTCCCGGGGGTGCGGGAATCGTCCCGAGCGGCCGCCGGAGGCCCGAGCCATGGCCAGAAAACCGACCGGGGAGGAGAGGAGGGAGGGGACAGATGGACGGAGAGGCCGGAGTGATGGGGGATGAGGGGAGGGGAGGGCGGAAAGAGGGACAGAGTGGTGGACGGGCGTGGCTACACTGGCCGCCCTCAACCGCCAGAAGTTCGTAAGCTGTCGTCGTCGTCTTCGTCGTCGTCGTCGTCGTCTTCGTGAGCTGTCGTCGTCGTCGTGAGCTGCCCCCGTTACGTCGTCGTCGTCGTCGTGGAGCCCTCCCAGGCCGACTTGCACCGATTCCGTGACATTGTAGTTCCCTCTTGGGTCCTTCCCAGGCCGTCTTGCACCGACTCCGTGATATTTGGACGCCCTCTTGGAGCCGAGCCCTCCCAGGCCGTCTTGCACCCACTCCGTGACATTCGAACTCCCTCTTGGAGCCCTCCCAGGCCGTCTTGAAGAGGCCCGAGGGCCCCAAGAAGATGGCCCCAAGGAAGGTGTGCAATTGCACGCCGCACTTGGGGCCTCTGGAACTCACTTGGGGCATCCTTGGGGCCGTCCTGGAGCCCTCCCAGGCCGTCTTGGAGGGGGCCGAGGCCTCCAAGAGTGCCCCAAGAGGGCTCCAAGAGGGCCCCCGACAGGGCCCGAAGCGGGCCCCCAGGAAAGGCCCAAGATGGCCACGGGGGGGATACGTAGCACCCCGCAATTGCGGATAACAGTGAGGGCGCGGGCAGGCGGGCGCAGCGCCTGCGACCCACCCGCGACCCACCCGCCTCGCGACCCGCCCGCGACACATCGGCCCCTATGACATAAAAGAAATGGCCCTTCCCAGGCCCCGTCGACCCTCCTGGACCCTTCCCAGGGCCGTCGGAGGGGCCCAAGAGAGCCCCATAACGGTTCCAAGAAACTCCCAAGAGCGTTTACGCGAAGCCTCTCTCGCGTGACCGATCTCGGGGCCCTCTTGGGGGCCTCTTGGGGCCCTCTTGGAGCCCCTTGGAGCCCTCTCGGGGCCCTTTTGGACCCTTCCCGGGGCCTTCGGAAGGGCCCAAGAGAACCCCAAGACGGCTCCAAGAGGGGCCCAATATAGCCCCAAGCAGGTTCCGAGAGAGCCCCCAGAGGGCTCTTATCGCGCATGTCGTGCGCATGTCGTGGACATGGGGCCCAGAACGACGACGACATGCACACGACATGCGCTCTTGGGCCCTTCTTGGGACCCTCTTAGGGCCCTCTTAGAGCGCTCTTGGGGCCTTCTTGGCCCCTTCCCAGGGCCCTCGGAAGGGCCCAGGAGGGCCCCAAGACGGCCCCAAGAGGTCCCCAAGAGCGGTCACGCGACGCCTTTGTCGCGTGACCGATCTCGAGGCCCTCATGGGAGCCTCTTGGGGCCCTCTTCGAGCTTCTTGGAACCCGCTCGGGGCCTTTTGGGACCCTTCCCGGGGCCGTCAGAGGGGCCCAAGAGGGCCCCAGGACGGCTCCAAGAGGCCCCCAAGAGGGCCCCAAACCAATTCTATGCCATAGAGTTGGTCTGGGGCCCTCTTGGGATTCTCTTGGGGCCATCTTGGAAACGTCTTGGGGCCCTCTTGGGCTCTTCCCAGGGCCTTGGCCATGTCCAACTCGGAGTTGGACATGGGCCCTCTTAGAACCGTCTTGGGGTCCTCTTGGAAACGTATTGGAATGTGGTGTGAGGTGTGTAGCGCGTGCACCCCATGTGGTGCAATATATGTGCTGTAACCTTAGTGGTGCGTGCAACCTCTGTGGTGCAATCTATATGGTTCAAGCTATGTGGTGCGTGCATTCTCTGTGATGCAATCTATTTGGTGTAAGCCATGTGGTGCGTGCACTCTATGCGGTCCAATATATGTGGTGTAAGTTACGTGGCGCGTGCAATATGTGTGGTGCAATATATGTGGCATAGGCTACGTGGTGCGTGCAACCTCTGTGGTGCAATCTATGTGGTGTAGGCTTTGTGGTGCGGGCAATCTCTGTGGTGCAATATCTGTGCTGCAAGCTATGTGGTGCGTGCACTTCATGTGGTGCAATCTATGAGTGCAAGCTATGTGGTGCGTGCACTCTCTGTTGTGCAATATATGTGGTAAGCGCTATGTGCTGCGTGTAATCGTTGTGGTGCAAAATATGTGGTGTAAGCTATGTGGTGCATGCAATATCTGTGGTGTAAGCTATGTGCTCCGTGCACTCTATGTGGTGCAATAGATGTGGTGTACGTTAAGTAACGCGTACAATATTTGTGGTGCAAACTATGTGGTGTAAGCTACGTGGTTCGTGCACCCTATGTTGTGCAATCTATTTGGTGTAGGCTTTGTGGTGCGTGCAATATCTGTCGTGCAATCTGCGTGGTGTAAGCTACATCGTGCGTGCGCTCTATGCGGTGCAATCGATGTGGTGTAAGCTATGTGATGCAATCTATGTGGTGCACGATATGTGGTGGAAGCTATGTGGTGTAATCTCCGCGGTTCAATATATGTGGTGTAAGCTATGTGATGCAGACTATGTGGTGCAGTCTATGTGGTGCAGTCTACGTGGTGCAATATATATATATATATATATATATGTGTGGCACAATATATGTGGTACAACCTATGTGGTGCAATCCATGTGGCGCAATATCTGTGGTGCACTCTACGCGGTGTACGCTATGTGGTGCATTCTATGTGGGGCAATCTATGTGGTGCAACCTATGTGGTGCAATCTATGTGGGCAAGCTATGTGGGCAAGTCTATGTCGTGCAATCTCTGTGGGCGGCGACGATGTGGCGACGGAGCGGCGACGGCCGGCCTGGAGCCGCCACACCGACGCACAGGCCCAGGCAACCGGCGGCGACGGGGCGGCGACGGCCGGCACGGAACCGCAAGGCCGGCACACCGGCCCAGACGACGGGCGGCGACGAGGCGGCGACGGGGCGGCGACGGCCGGCAGGGAGCCGCCAGACCGGCCCACAGGCCCAGTTCCTTAGAACAGAAGTAAGAACCCCTAAGTGCAAGCACTGCGTGAGGAAATAGGGTGAATGGCCGGGAAGTGGAGGGTTCGAAACAGGGCAACAAAGAGACGGAGAGCGGGCTGGGTTGATGTCCGCCAGGTCATGCCAAAGCGCACTTGTTCGATTCAGCGGCCCAAGCAAGCCAACCACTTCGATTGAAAAAAAATGGCGTCGCTAGAGCAGGGGGGCGGCCCCCCCGCCGTAGCGACACTAAGGTCCGGTGCTGAGTGTCGCTCGGCCCTCCCGCGCTGCAGTGTGGACTCCCCTCTCATCTTCCCTCGCCATTGGGTGTCGCGCCAACACTGCAACAGGGAAGGGCCGAGCGACACTCAGTACCGGACCGGAGTGTCGCTACGGTGGGGGGGCAGCCCCCCCGCTCCAGCGACACGTCATCGCTCTTGCTGGCCATCCTGGAGCGCTGAATCAAGCGAATGCGCCCGCCTATCGGCGCAGCTGCGCAATGGCCCACAATCGCCCTACTGGCGCGAATGCGCCGTGTCAGCGCTAGCGAATGCAGCGACTGATTCCAGCGAGTGCGCTTACGGCGTGGCTAGCGACACACCGGCCCGGGCCGGTGTGTCGCTACGCCGCACTCGCTGGAGGCAGCGCGCGCTGATTCCAGCGAGTGCAGCTCGCTAGCCACGCCGTAAGCGCACTCGCTGGAGGCAGCGCGGCGCTGATTCCAGCGAGTGCGCTTGCGTCGGCTAGCTAGCGACACGACCGCCGGCTGGTGTGTCGCTAGCCACGCCGTAAGCGCACTCGCTGGAGGCAGCGCGGCGCTGATTCCAGCGAGTGCGCTTACGCCGGGTTGGCTAGCGAACACCGGCCCGGGCCGGTGTGTCGCTAGCCACGCCCGTAAAGCGCACTCGCTGGAGGGCAGACGCGGGCGCTAGTTAGCAGCGAGTGCGCTTGCGGCGTGGCTAGCGACACGCCGGCCCGGGCCGGTGTGTCGCTAGCCACGCCGTAAGCGCACTCGCTGGAGGCAGCGCGGCGCTGATTCCAGCGAGTGCGCTTGCGTCGTGGCTAGCGACACATTTGCCAACATGCGAGCTTTCGCTGCCGCGCGGCAGCCTACGGGCCACCGAAGGGGCCCTGCGGTGCCTTCGCGGGCGCGCAGGCGCGCGGAAGTGCAATCCGAGCGCCTCGGCGGTCCGTCGCTGCCATGAATTCTGTATTGTCCACACTAGAAAGGTCGACGCGTCCGCCAGCCTCCTTAAAGAGCCACAGAATTTTTGAATTCAGTTTTTGGAATTACATGTCTACTTTTCTATTGTGGACAATACAGAACTCTGTCGCGTTCGCGCGCGCGCGCGTCTGAGTTTTGTATTGTCCACACTAGAAATGTGGACGCGTCCGTCGGCCTCCTTAAAGAGCCACAGAAATTTTAAAATCAGTTTTTGGAAATGCGTCTCACCTACTCTATTGTGGACAGTACGCAACTGTGTCGCGCGTGCGCGCGCGTCTGAGTTCTGCATTGTCCACAAAAGAAAGGTCGACGCGTCCGTCGGCCTCATTTAAGAGCCACAGATATGTTGAATTCAGCATTTGGAATTACATGTCGCCTATGCGGACAATACAGAACTCTGTCGCGCGCGCGTCTGCGTTATGTAATGTCCACACTAGAAAAAGCGACGTGTCCGTCTGCCTCCTTAATAAGCAACAGCAAAATTGAATTCAGTTTTTTTGAGTTACATGTCGACTATGCTACTGTGGGCAATACAGAACTCTGTCGCGCGCGCGCCCGATTTCTGTATTGTCCACACTACAAAAATCGACGCGTCCGTCGGCCTCCTTAAAGAGCCACAGAAAGTTTGAATTCAGTTTTTTGGAATCACATGTCGACTTCTATATTGTGGACAATACAGAACTCTGTCGCGCGCGCGCGCACGTCTGAGTTCTGTATTGTTCACGCTAGAAATGTGGAGGAGTCCGTCTGCCTTCTTAAAAAGCAACAGAGATTCTCAATTCAGTTCATGGAGGTACATGTCACCTATTCTATTGTGGACAATACAGAACTCTGTCGCGCGCGCGCGCGCGTCTGAGTTCTGTATTGTCGACAATCGAAAAGCCGACGCGTCCGTCGGCCTTAAAATTTTGAGTTCAGTTATTTGGAACTACATGTAGATTTTTCTATTGTGGACAATACAGAACTACTGTCGCGCGCGCGCTGCGCGCGCGCGCGTCTGAGTTCTTTATTGTCCACGCTAGAAAAGTCGCGCGTCCGTCGGCCTCCTTAAAGAGCCACAGAAATTTTGAATTCAGTTTTTGGAACTACATGTCGACTTTTCTATTGTGGACAATGCAGAACTCTGTCGCGCGCGCGCGTCTGAGTCCTGTCTGAGTCCTGTATTGTCCACGCTAGAAATGTGGAGTCGTCCGTCGGCCTCCTTAAAAAGCCACAGACATTTTGAATCCAGTTTTTGAAAATTACATGCCGACTTCCCTATTGCGGACGATTCAGAACTCTTTGGCGTGCGCGTCTGAGTTCTGTATTGTCCACGCTAGAAATATGGATGTGTCCGTCGGCCCCCTTAAAAGAGCCACAGAAATTTTGAAATCAGTTTTTGGAGAACATATCACCTTTTCTATTATGAACACTACAGAGCCCTGTCGCGCGCGCGCGTCTGAGTTCTGTATTGTCCACAATAGAAAGTGGACTCGTCCGTCGGCCCCCTTAAAGAGCAACAGAAATTTTGAGTTCAGTATTTGGAACTACATGTCGACTTTTCTATTGTGGACAATACAGAACTCTGTCGCGCTCGCGCGCGCGCGCGCGCGCGCGCGCGCGTCTGAGTTTCTTTATTGTCCACGCTAGAAAAGTCGACGCGTCCGTCGGCCTCCTTACAGAGCCACAGAAATTTTGAATTCAGTTGTTGGAACTACATGTCGACTTTTCTATTGTGGACAATACAGAACTCTGTCGCGCGCGCGCGCGTCTGAGTTTTGCATTGTCCACAATAGAAAAGTCGACGCGTCCGTCGGCCCCCTTAAGGAGCCACAGAAATTTTGAATCCCATTTTTGGAATCACATGTCGACTTTTATATTCTGGACAAACACAGGACTCTGTCGCGCGCGCCTCTGGGTCTTGTATTGTCCACACTAGAAATGTGTACGCGTCCGTCGGCCTCCTTAAAGAGCCACAGAAATTTTGAATTCAGTTTTTGGAACTACACATCGGCTTTTCTATTGTGGACAATACAGAACTCTGTCGCGCGCGCGTCTGAGTTCTGTATTGCCCACAATAGAAAAGTCGACGCGTCCGTCGCCCTTTTCAAAAGCCATAGAAATTTTGTCTCCAGTTTTTGGAATTACATGTCGACTTCTCTATTGTGGACGATTCAGAACTCTGTTGCGCGCGCGCGCGCGCGCGCGCGCGCGCGTCGGAGCTCTGTATCTCCCACTATAGAAAAGTCGACGCGTCCGTCGGCCTCCTTGAAGAGCCACAGAAATTTTGAATTCATTTGTTGGAGTTACATGTCGACTATGCCAAGGTGGCGATGCAGAAGTCAGCGCGTGCGCGTCTGAGTGATGTTATGTCCACACCAGAAAAGTCGACGCTTCCGTCTGCCCCCTTAAGGAGCCACAGAAATTTTGAATTCAGCTTTTGGAATTACATGTCGACTATGCTAATGTGGACAATACAGAACTCTGTCGCGCGCGCGCGTCTGAGTTCTGTATTGTCCACAATAGAAAGGTCGACACGTCCGTCGGCCCCCTTAAAGAGCCACAGAAATTTTGAATTCAGTTTTTGTCACCGATTCTATTATTGACAATGCAGAACTCTGTCGCGCGCGCGCGTCTGAGTTCTGCATTGTCCACAATAGAATGCGCCGGTGCGGTCGCATGCAAATCTGCGCCCGTGCGACGGCGACCGGGCGCGGCGCAGATAGATGCATGGATGGACGCCACCGGCGAAGCAAAGCCGAGGGTGCGACGGCGCCCGGGTTGGGGCAGACAGATCAACAGAGACTGCGCAGACGCATCGGTCCGACGGCGCCCGGGGGGGCATGCGCAGATAGATGGATGTGCCGCGCCGGCCAAGCAAAACCGACGGTGCGGCGGCGAACGTTCTTTGAAAATAAACCAGAACGGAGATCAAGACATGGGAGGACCCCCATCATTGGATACTAAGGTGGCCCCGTAGCGGGGCCGATTGGATTTCCGAGGTGACATGGTTTCTTGTAGATGCTCTCTGTCATGGCCACCACAGACTGCCCGCGCGCGCGCCGCGTAAGGCTTTCCTTATTGTCGCCAATGGAGATGTCGCTATGTTGGCCTGGAAACTAAAGTGGCCCTTTGCGCTTGCCGATGGGATTTCCGAGGCAACGTTGCTTATTGTGTATGTTCTCTGCCATGGCCACCACTGATTCCCCACGCGCGCGCGCACCGCGTGGGGATTTTTTATTGTCGACAATGGAAAAGTCGCAATGTTGCCCTGGAAAGTATAGTGGCCCCTTCGCGGTGACCGATTGGATTTGGGAGGTGACATGGTTTCTTGTGCATGTTCTCTGTCATGGCCTCCACAGGCTCCCAGCGCGCGCGCGCCGCGTCAGGACTTTCCTTATGTCGACAATGGACAAGTCGCCATGTTGGCCTGGACACTAAAGTGGCCCCTTAGCAGTGACCGGTTGCATTTCCGAGGTAACCTGGCTTCTTGCGCATGTACTCTTTCATGGCCACTAACTTACAGACTCCCCTCGTGCGCGCGCGCACCGCGTGGGGATTTCCTCATTGTCGACAATGGAAAAGTCGCTATTTGGGCCTGGAAACTAAACTGGGCCCTGAGCGGTGACCGCCGTGATTTCCGAGGTCACATGGCTTCTTGCGCACGGCCTCTGTCATGGCCGCTACAGACTCCCCGCGAGCGCGCGCACCGCGTGAGGCTTCCCTTATTGTCGACAATGGAAAAGCCGCCATGTTGGCCTGGAAACTAAAGTGACCCCTTAGCGGTGAATGATTGCGTTTCGGAGGTAACCTGGCTTCTTCAGTACGTTCTCTGTCATGGCCACTACAGACGCCCCGCGCGCGTGCGCGCGCACCGCGTGAGGATTCCAGCGTTGTCGACAATGGACAGGTCGCCATGTTGGCCATACGACTCCAAGTACAAGTAGCAGTCGTAGTAGTAGTAGTAGTAGTAGTAGTAGTAGTAGTAGTAGTAGTAGTCGTCGTAGTAGTCGTAGTAGTAGTAGTCGTAGTAGTAGTCGTAGTCGTAGTAGTAAGTAGTAGTAGTAGTAGTAGTAGTAGTAGTAGTAGTAGTAGTAGTAGTAGTAGTAGTAGTAGTAGTAGTAGTAGTAGTAGTAGTAGTAGTAGTAGTAGTAGTAGTAGTAGTAGTAGTAGTAGTAGTAGTAGTAGTAGTAAGTAGTAAGTAGTAAGTAGTAGTAGTAGTAGTAGTAGTAGTAGTAGTAGTAGTAGTAGTCGTAGTCGTAGTCGTAGTCGTAGTCGTAGTCGTAGTAGTTAGTCCGTAGTAGTAGTAGTAGCAGTAGCAGTAGAAGTAGTAGTGATAGTAGTCGTAGTAGGCGTAGAAGTAGCAGTAGTAGTAGTAGTAGTAGTAGTCGTAGTAGTAGTCGTAGTAGTAGTAGTAGTAGTAGTAGTAGTAGTAGTAGTAGTAGTAGTGGTAGTAGTGGTAGTAGTGGTAGTAGTAGTAGTAGTAGTAGTAGTAGTAGTAGTAGTAGTAGTAGTAGTAACACAACTCCCTAGCACAACTCCCTGGCTCCCTGGTAGTACCACTTCATATCCATTGTACAGCTCCCTAGCGCATCTCCCTGGTACAACTCCTTAGTACAAGTGGTAGTAGTAGTAGTAGTAGTAGTAGTAGTAGTAGTTGTGCAATTCCTTTTCTTTAACGCCCTAGTGCAAAACCCAAGTGCAAGTAGGAGATTCAGGGAAGTGTTCGGGGAGAGTCTCTTCGTCGTTTTTGTTTCGAATGTGTTTGCCGCCCAGGCTGCCGTCGTCGTTGTTTTTTTTTTTGTCCAGTTACCCGTTCTCTCGCGGGCCCCCGTCGCGAGTTTTGGCTTCCACCCCCCTAGCGTTGATGCCCCCGTGCGTCGTCGACGTTGTTTTCTTGGCGTTGTCCCTGGTGATGTAGTGACCCCTATGATGTTTCCAGGCCAGCATGGCGACTGTTCTGTTGTGATCAATGCAGAAGAGAGTGCGCGCCACGGGCGCGCGCGCGCGACGTTGGCTGTGCCAATTCACTGACAGGTGGTGAACCCATGTTCACTATAAAATAAAACCGGCCACCGCGGAGGCTTCACTTGAGTTTCCAAGCCAACATGGCGACCGTCCATTGCGGCCAATGCAGAACCGAGCGCGCGCCACGCGCGCGCGCGCGTCGTTGGCTGTGCCAATTCACTGGTAGATAGCGAACCCATGCTAACATTAAAATCTAATCGGTCACCGCTCAGGGCTCACTTGAGCTTCCCGGCCAACGTGGCGATTCTTATGGTGCGGCCGATACAGAAGTGAGCACGAGCCCCCTGTGCCAATTCTTCACAGATAAAACCCACCCTAACTTCAACATCCGATCGGTCACCGCTAAGGGCTCACTTGAGCTTCCAGTCCAACATTGCGACTGTTCTAGTGCGGCCAGTACAGAATTGAGCGCTCGCCACGCGCGCGCGTCGTTGGCTGCCGCTAAAGTCTCACTTGAGTCTCCAGACCAACGTGGCGCCTGTATTGCTGTCGATGCAGAACTGAGCTCGCGCCACGCGCGCGCGTCATTTGATGTGCCAATCCAGTGGTAAGTGGTGGGCGCATGTTCATGTCGAAATTCAACCGGTCAGCGCTACGGGCTCACTTGATTTTCCATACCAAAATGGCGACTGCTCTTTTGCGGTGAATACAGAACTGAGCACGCGCCACGCGCGCGCGCACGCCGCTGGCGGCGCAAATTCACTGGTAAGTGACAAACGCAGGTTAACTTCAAAATCCAATCGGCCACCGCTAAAGGCTCACGTGAGTTTCCTGGACAACATGGCGACTATTCTGTTACGGTCAATACAGAACTGACACCTTGTCAAGCGCGCGTAAGCGCGCCGTTGGTTGTGCCAAGGCACTGATAGTTTGTGCGCCCAGGTTCGCTTCAAAATCCAATCGGTCACCGCTAAGGGCCCACTTGAGGTTCCAGGCCCAAATGGCCACTGTTCTATTGCGGCCAATACAAGAACCGATCACGCGCCACGCGCGCGTACGCGCGTCGTTGGCTGTGCCAATTCACTGATGGGTGGTGAACCCATGTTCACTTCAAAATCAAATCGGTCCCCGCTAAGGGCTCACTTGAGTCTCCAGGCCAACATTGCCACGGTTCTTTGACGAACCACAGAACTGAGTACGCGCGTGCGCGCACGCGTCGTTGGCTGTGCCCATTCACTGACACGCGGTGGAGCCATGTTAACCAATCGGCTACCGCTAAGGGCTCACTTCAGCCTCCTGGCCACATGGTGACTGTTCTATTGCGGTCAATGCAGAACTGAGCACGCGACGCGCGCGTCGTTGGCTGTGCTAAGTCGCTGATAAGCGGTGAACCAGTGTCAACCTCGAAATCCAATCGGTCACAGCTAAGGGCTCACTTGCGTTTCCAGGCCAACATGGCGACTGTTCTACTGCGGTCAAGCCAGAACTGATCACGCGCACCGCGCGCGTGCGCGCGCGTACTCGCGTCGCTGGCTGTGCCAGTTCACTGATCGGTGGCGAATCCATGTGAACTTCACAACCCAAACGGTCACCGCCAAGGGCTGGCTTGATTTTCCAGGCCATCATGGCAAGTGTTCTACTGCGGCCAATACAAAACTAAGCACGCGCCACGCGCGCACGCGTCGTTGGCTGTGCCAATGCACAGATAGGTGGCGAACCCATCATCACTTCAAAATCCAATCGGTCACCGCTGAGGGCTCATTTGAATTTCCAGGCCTACATGGCGAGTGGTCCATTGCGGTCAATACAGCTGAGCACGCGCGCGCACACGCGCGTCGTTGGTTATGCCAATTCGCGCATAGGTGGTGAACCACTGTTAAGTTCAACATCCAATCGGTCACCGCTCAGGGCTCACTTGAGTCTCCAGGCCAGCATGGCGACTGTTCAAGCGCGGTCAACACAGTAGTGAGCACGCGCCACGCGCGCGCGTGTGCGCGTCGTTTGGTGCGCCATCCGCTGATTGGAAACGGCTCCAAGAGAGCGCCCAGGAATGCATCCTCCAGGATGGAAGGTGCGAGGAATCCTCCACAAACCAACAGAATCCGTCGGGGCCCCTGGGATTCCTGGGGGGCCCCGGGCAACGCAAAGGGGCATGCTTCAAATTTGGGGGCACGGCCGCAATTTGAAATTATTTGTCTTCGGGCGGCTGCGGCGGAGGCTGGAGGGGTGGAAGGTCGGAGTTTACTTTGAACGAGGTTCCCAATAATATTTGCGAAACACATTCGAACGAACCGGGTCAACTTACGGGAGCGCCCAGTCATGTCCAACCCTCGCCCTCCTCGTCCTCCTCGTCCTCCTCGCCCTCGTCGTCGCCCTCCCCCTCCTCCTCCCAGGATGACCGAAATCGAATTAAAATCGGCCCCCGGGCCCTTCCCAGGGTCCCTCCGAAGCAGTTTTTCACCATGGATCGATTTTCGACGATCCCGGGGCCCGAAAGCGGCTTCCAGAGGCGTAAAACGACAAAAAGCTCGTCGAACTTCGATCCTCGAGATTCGAAACTCCCCTTCCGTTCCCGGCGCCGAAGACGCCCAAATCTTACGAAGACGCCCGCGCGGAAGCGGCGCGTGGGCTGAGCTCGGGGGGGCCGCGCTCACGCCCACCGCCTGAAACCCGTGGAGTTGGGCTGCCGCCGCTGTGGCGGACGAGATGGCCGCGTCTCCGATGACGCCAGCTATTTTCGTCGACCCCCGAGGTTCGAAGTTCGAGGCGGGCTTCCGGCGTCGTAGCCTGCGGGAGCCACTTTCGGGACCCAGGGCCGTCAGAAATCGATCGGGACCGACAGACTGCGCCCCGGGGGTGCCGGAGTCATCCCGAACGGCCACCGACGTCCAGGTTCGAGCCTCAAGCCTCGAGGGTCGAGATCCTCTGGCCCCTGGCGGCTCTCCTCGTCGCGGCCGGACGCGGCGCGGAAAACTTGTGCGCTCGGACCCCGGGAGGGTTCCGGGGGCCCATTTCAATCGGGTTCTGGCCGACGGGGGCGGGCGACGACGACGACGACGACGACGACGACGACGACCTTGACGACGACGACGACGACGACGACGACGACGGGGCAGCAGTCAGCGCAACTTCCTGGCAACAAGCGCGTAGGGGCACTCGCGCTTGGCATTTTTGGCGGGGGAAGATGGGGGCGGACAGCGCGATGGGCCCCCCAGCTCGCTCAGCCTACCACGCGATGAAAGCATGCGGTACACGCGCAGGGGCAAACATTCCGCGAGCAGCCGTCGGGGCAAGCATTCGGTCAACGGCCCTTGCGTTATGCATGTCAACCCTACGCGGGGGGAGGGGGAGAGGAAGGGGGGGGGGGGGAAGGAGGGGGAAGAGGAAGACGAGGGACTTGATGTGCAAATGGCACCCTCGAGCGACAACTGTCGGCATCGCACGGAATTGTGACAGAAATTGGATCGAAGCTCATCTTGCCGAGACAGGGTATGCAGGGCAGAGAAAGGGAGGGAGGGGTGGAACACGTGGCACTCAGAGCGGGGTTCAAAGGCGCGGCCTCGAAAATCTGCAATGGCCCTGGAGCCGGACTCGCGCTGGGCAAACATGTCTTCAGAAGCACTGCGCAAACAGGTCGTCATAAACAGTGGACACGAATATGTGGTGCAAGCTATCGCGTCTCCGTTAAACCCCTCGTGAAAAGGGGGCGCCAGGCAGAAATTCCCCGCGAGCTTCCCGGAAGCATGCGATATCGAATGGGCCGGCACACCTTATCAGCAGCAACCAGCAATCAACTTGAGGGTAGCATCCGCGCGGCGGCGGGCGGTGAAAACAGGGCGCAGCACGACTGTGAAGCAGAACAGCGAGGCGCCCCGCGATCGCGAAGCAGAAGAAGGAAGCGCTCCACGACTACGAAGTAGAATAACGAATCAAGCAGAGAACGAGGCAGGGAGGAAAAGCCCGCCCCAGGGGGGTAGGGGAGGGGAATCAAACCTCGAAGCTCTATTCAGCACGCGCAATGACGAAGCGCACTGGAAGCGCACTCGTTTGAATCAGCGCCAAGCCCGGGCCCCGCGGGTCTAATCCTGCGCGCGCCACCCCAGATGACCGCGGCGAGCGCGGTGGCGAAATTGGGGAAACTTTCGGATCGGCGCAGTATCAATGAGGGCGTGGACGGCGAACTTTGGGTGGCGACGGATCCAGGTGGCACAATGATAGACAAGAACCAGAGTTTAACCTTCTATTCGGCTGGTTATACTAAATAGACAGACGTGGCCTTACGATACTTACAGTCGGGGCACATGCAGGACATTCAGATACACATGGGAATGGAGACGCACCTCAGGGACGGACGACTTCTTGCGGCACATGAGAAACTCAGCAAATTGGGTTGGAACTAGACCTACAGCGCTGGAAGGACAAGTGGGACACGCAGGAGTGTGGGCGATGTGCCGTGCTTGCATTAACTCGCGTGTTATGTACTCGTGCAGGCGGAATATAAGCGGCGAGCTTCCATTTTATGGAACACATTGGGTTGCCGGAGCTATCTGGCAGCACAGCGCGGACGTGACCTAGATTGCTGCTTATTTCAATGCTGGTGAGAGGGGCACATGGCACAAATGGATACATCTGGGCGGAGTTGGCAGGCTATCTTAGGACTACGATTAAGCATTCTGTGATCATGGGAGATTGGAATTTGACACTTGAAGACCTTTGGCAGACTGCTTGGGTCACCTTCGCCAGGGCACGATTATCAAAGCACCAGGGGCCACCGCAAACACGAGTGGCAATGGCAGGGTCTTGGATTTTGGAGTGGTTTCAGAAGGGTTGGCCACCCTCGTCACTCTTGAGCTCGATGAGGAAGGGCCCTGGTCGCTGCACATGGTAAACCGAGAAGTTTTCAATGTCAATGCCGACAATGTGACCGCGCATGGGCATCTTTTGAAACAGGCGTAGAGGCCACGACGCCGAGGGGCTACTCGGTCTGGCCAGAGGCCACCAGGGCCGACTTGAGTTACCTACTCGCAAGTTTTTCGCAGCGGGCAGAAGCCATCCTCTTGCGACGGCGCGGGCAGAAGGTTGGGGGGGAAGTTCGGCGAGGCAATTGTCCCCAGGTCAAAGTCTCCGGTCTCCTGGCGGGGCGACCTTCCGGACAATTTGGGCCCATGAAAGACGCCTGCTGTCAGGGGGGGAATCGGGCCCAGGGTCCAGGGGCTTTTTGCGATCAACAGGAGTGGCAAGGAGAAGAAGAAGGATAAGGATGAGATGAAGCGAAGCCAGGAGAAGGCTATCTGCAAACGCGAGCGCGGGCACAGGGCCCGCAGTCAACCGCGGCCTCGGCATGCGATCCAGAGGCGGTGCGACCCGCAGGTGCAGAACTGATGGCAGGACTCGACTTGCCGGGCTGCCCGCAGATCCAGAAAAAAGTCAGAGACCTCTGCAACAAGGCCAAGGGGGCCCTGGCCAAAGTTAGCCTCGCAGGTTTCGAAAGTGTCTCCAGCCAAGCCTCGCCAAACGGGCCGGATGGGTCCGTCGTTTTATCAGGGCCCGGGAACAACAGGGGCCTTCCTTGGGAGTTGAAGTGGGCCCTGATGAGCTAGAAGTCGCCGAGCCCATCCAGATCGTGGAAGTCGAGGCCCACGCCGCAGATGGGGCCTCGCTCTGGAATGCCACCATGGGCGCCCGGAAGGGCCACTTCCCTAGCTTGCCGCGACAACTTAGGATGCGCACCAAGGAGAAGCAGCTCGAAAACCCCCTCCCAGAGCTGGCCCTCGAGCAGGTGATCCAGGGGATGAGATATTTCAAGGCCCATGCGGGGCCGGGGGCGGGCCCGTGGAGCTCGAGAGAATGGTTGACGCTACCTCCGGACGGCCACCGAGAGCTCCTCGCTGTACTTCGGTGGGTAGAAGAACAGCTTTCGCGGCCTCAACAAACGTTGATCAATGTTGTTGTAATGGCCCCGAAGCCCCCCCAGGAGGAGATAGGCCCATCGCGCTCACGCCTGGGCCCTACCGTCTGTGGAGCATCCTCAGAAAGCAACCATTTACGATTTGGGAGAGAGAGAGAGAGAGAGAGAGAGAGAGAGAGAGAGAGAGAGGGAGAATACGGGGTTCTGGGATTCGGCGGTCAAAGGGAGCAGCCCCTTGAGGGCGGCAGTATGGAGACAATTGAAAGTTGAAGCCTGTGGCCTCCTGGGCATCAACTGGGCCCAGTTCCTCTGGGACGCCGTGATGTTTTGCGATCTCATCCAACCAGCCACGCGAGCAGGCGTGGCTCAATCGTTACAGTATCCCTTGGTGCCCTTCTTTCTTGCTTTGCTTCAGCACCAAGCAGACCGACGGCTCGCGGTGGGTCGCATACTGTCTGACGGCATCCAGCCAACCCATTCTGTCATGGCGGGCTGCACGCAGAGTGTAGCATGGTCGAGTGTATATATGAGACTTGTTGCACGACGTCCACAAACTTTGTCCTCCTCCGCACAATCAGATTGGGAGCTGGGTGGACGACCTGGCTTAATTCAACATCGGCAGTCGCAACGCGGTGCTCAAGCAGGGCATGGCGGCGGCGACAAATCTGGCCAATACCGCGCGGGGAAGGGCCTTCGCATATCGAAGAAGCCGGTCGCCCTCGCCAGCAACTCAGATTTAGCATTGCGGAATCGAGTCGCTGAGCTACAACTGCCAGTCCGAGTGGAGGCTGAAGCACGAGATCTGGGCGTCGACGTCAGTAGTGGTGCGAAGACGCAAGGGGTAATCAAGCATAGACATCTGAAAAGCTTACAGAGAGCCAAATTGAGTCGGTTTCTAGGAAGAGTTGACAGAGGATCTAAGAAGCTCAGTACGTGACACAAGCCACAACTTGGTTGGGGGCCCGTGGCCATGGGCATTGCGCCAACTACTTGGAAAAAAGCTCCGAGCCCAGGGGCCCTCTATTTGTGGTAGTAGGTGGGCAGGACACTGTGCGACCACCGCCATCAGGATTTGCATGGGCAAGAAGAGCGATCCCATGGTCTGGGGACCGCTTGAATTATTTCCAGCCTGGCAGGGACATCTCCCCAGGACCTCCGAGTGGCGAGAGGCCCTCGACCGCGCTTGGAAGGAGAATCACTTGAAGTTGCAGAACGTAGAGAACCGTTGGCAGCATGTGCGTGGACACCTGGTTGCTGTCCAGGCAACTCTCTTAGGCATGAGGTGAGCGTCCAATTCGCCGTGGGAAAAGGACCATTCCGTGCGGAGAAAATCAATTTTGAAGGTCCCAGTGGACCCGGCCTGCTGAAATACGAAGTGGTGCTCTCCCTGGAGCAGAGTTTGCGGGCCCAAGCGAACAAACGCTTTGCGGGGGCTGGAGCTGAGATTGGGGTCGATTTAACTGTGACTTGAACCCACTTAGCTGCTGTCCCAGAGATGGTCAGCCAGGGGGCCTGCTGGCCCGCACAGGAACGTTTTGTACACACTCGATGAGGTTCCCCGGCTTGCCCTAGATGTAAAGCAGCAGAAGAACCCATGCATCGCCAACTCTGGGAATGCCCAGCCAATGCTGACATTCCAGAGCTGGAAGTAGATGACGCCCTCAGTGTTCAGGCCAGGGTGGGGACCGAAACTTACCCGTGTTTCTGGTTACGAGGCCTGGTTCCCATTCTATGGACCATGGCTGGGACGGACATCCCGCCCCCCTCCGAAGAGGCGGCTTTTGATGGAGGCCAACAACAGCTCCCGCCAGAGGCCGCAAAAGGCACAGACGGCTCTGGAGGAGAACGCTCGATGGGTGCTCGCATGAGAAGGGTTGCACGATCGTTCGCCGTTTACGTCGAAGGAGAGGACAGTACCATGGGCAGAACTTCTAGCACGTGCTAGGTTGTTGCGAAGGACCCAAGGAGATGCCGGGGCGGTTGTGGACGCCAGCTATGTTACCCGAGGGATCCACAAAGGTAGAAGCGCCATTCGTTCTGCAAATTCAGATTTGTGGCGAGAGGTTTGGGCGGCCCCGGATTCCTATCAAGGATATGTGGTGTTCCGAAAGGTGAAAAGCCATCTACCGGAACACGGAATAGGACGCAGCATCTCGGCCGCCGATTGGGCAGCCAATGACGTTGCAGATAAGTTGGCCGACCAGGCCGCCGAGGAAGCTGGGCCGCCCTACTCCCTACCTAGTATTTCATGTGCGAGAAGCTGACGAACTAGCTTGAAAAATGCAGAGACGCCTAGTCAGTGTTTCACTTGAAATAGCCAAAAGGTGCGAAGGATTTGCACGGCACGTCCCTGAAGGGAGACGTGGCAGCCAGGGCTAAGTCGGACTCAAAGGCCGTGGCTGAAAGGAGGGCTACGGCGGCCCAAGCCACGTCCCACTTCCTGAGGGAAACTCCCAAGGGCTTCACATGTTTGGCTTGCCTTAGAGTCAGTTCCAAGGCGGGCTTAATCTAATTTTGCCAGCAGGAGTGCGAGAAGCGACCTTCCCAAATTCAGATCATTCACAAACTAGGAGATTGCCGTGGACTTTGGTTTTGTCGAGTGTGCGCGGCCCAGGGCGCCAAGAAACTTATAAAATTGTCCGAGCCTCGTGAGAAGCGCCTCAACAAAGAAGGACGACTCACTCTGAAGAAGCTCGATGCTGGAGAAATGCCCAAAGGGGTGACACTGTGGCCAGACTCTGAAAGGACCTGCAGGGGCTCTTCCTTTGTCCATCTTTCGACTGCTGGGCTGACGACTGCCGTTGGGTTCGTCTGCCGTTGTAGCCAGGAGACGGGGTAGAGTGCTTTTCGTGTACGGTTGGCCACGCATTCAGTTTTGTAGTTTCCCGCTGTGCGGGGGCCGTGAAGCAAATCACGGAAGAGGCGGGATGTGGGGTCTGGGGAGGTGTCTCCCGCTGGACTCCCTCTTTTTGTAAGGCGCGGGGGGTAAACTCGTCGGTTCGCCTCAGGCTGTGGCGCAGGAGGAGGAGGAGGAGGAGAGGATAGAGGAGGAGGAGGAGGAGGAGGAGGGAGGAGGAGGGAGGAGAGGAGGGAGGAGGAGGAGGGGAAAGGAGGAGGAGGAGGAGAGGAGGAGGGAGGAGGAGGAGGAGGAGGAGAGGAGGAAAGGAGGAGGAAAAGGTAGAGGGAGAGGAGGAGGAGGAGGGAGGAGAGCCAGATGGGGCGGATTGAAGGATAGACTTATGCGGCGAGGCGCCGCAGCCGAGAGGGGCGCCGCGCCCAGGGGCGCAGCCCGCGCGGGGGCTCCTGCTGGGGCTGCCCGCTGCCTGCTGGGCGAGGGGGCTCCAGCCGGCGGGGTAGAGGGTTGCGGCCCTTTCCCTCCGCCCACCGATCCTTGCACTGAAGATGTGGCGACGCGTCCTGGCTCGCCTCAAGGCCCGCCGAAGAACGTAGCGGGAGTTTTTTTTTTTTTTTTTTTTTTTTTTTTTTTTTTTTTTTTTTTTTATATATATATATATTATTTATCTATATATATATATATATGTATATATAAATATATATGGTCTGCACGAACTGTTCTAAGAGCATGTCTGGCCGAGACGGTCCTGTTTCAGCACGTCGGGCTCACGTTGTTTGAACATGGCTTTTGTCATTGGAACACTTTCGGGGTTCGAAGATCATGCCGTGGTAGGCCTATAGGAATGCCGGGACGACCGGTCCCTGCTCAGAGCCTTTCACCCCGCTCACGGAAACTCCTGAACAGTCTCCTTGGGAGGAGGATGAGGAGAAGGAGGAGGAGAAGGAGGAGGAGGAAGGAGGAGGAGGAGCAGGAGGAGGAGCAGAAGGAGGAGGAGGACGAGGAGGAGGAGGAGGAACAGGAGGGAGGAGGAGGGAGGAGGGATGAGGCTCGGGTTTCCGACCGCCCAGGTCAGCCCAAGAGGCCTCTTTGGGCCGTCATGTTGCCCTCTTGGAGCGTTTTAACTCTTGGGGGCGTCTTTGAGAGCCCCTTGGGCGATCTGTGGGTCCTCGCAGGCTGACTTGGGGCCCTCTTGGGGGCCTCTTAGACTGTCTTGGAGCTATCTTGGAGGCCTCTTGGAGGCTTCTTGGGCCGTCTTGGGTGGTCGGAAATCCGAACAGACGAGAACCTCACAATCCTCCAAAAGCTTTCAGCAAATGCATGGTTTTGCCCCCCCCTCGGGCTTTCCAGGTGGGCCTCCTGGAGCGTCCTCCGGCCGTCTTGGGGGGCCTCTCTGTTGGGCTGTATTCCGGCCCCCGTGTGCTGTCTTGAGCCGTCTCGAGGCTCTCTTGAGAGGCTCTTGAGCTGTCTTGGGCCATCTTGTGCCGTTTTGTTGTTGTCTTGGCTGTCGTTTTGGAAGCCGTCTTGGAGGCCATCTTGGTCGAATGGAGGCCGAGAGGAGCGCCGGGGATCAATTTCAGGGGGTTGCGATTGTTAACCCCGCTTGTGGTGCAGGGGGGGTGGGCCCTAGAAAACATTCGAAAACACTCCACGAGGGACTACAGGCGCATGCGAACACGCCCATCCCGTGCAGGCACGGTGGCGGATTGGCGGCCTTTGATGGCCTTCAGTGGCTTTTAGTGGCGTTCCAGCGGCCTTCGGTGGCCTTGAGCGGGCTTGAGCGGCCTCTGGTGACATTTCGCGGTCTTTTATTAATTGGTGCAAGTCTGCGAAGAAGGTCTTGTGCATGTTAGAAAGTGTTCCCAAACATATGCAGCTATCATATATATATACACACAACGTATATGTACATATCTAGAGATCGTTATGTTTTATCGCTCTCTCGCTCTCTCTCTATCTCTCTCTCTCTCTCTTTCTCTCACTCTCTCTCTCTCTCTCTCTTTCTCTACTTTCTGCCGTTCGTTGATCCGATCTGTGTGAGGTACCATTGGCCGTGGCGTCAGCGGGGGTGCATTTGGTGACGCGGGCACTTCCTCCTCCTCCTCCTCCTCCTCCTTTGGCCTCTTAGGTGTTTCTTTCTGTTCTGGCCTCGGGCCTTGATTAACCAGGCCCGTCTCATTTCTTTGCCCCGCTTCCTTGACGTGTCACGGCTTGTTGTAACATGGTACGCATGTGCCTCTCGACACTGCAGCTCGGTGGCCGTTGTCCTATCCTCTGTTTCACGCCGTAGCGCAGCCTCGCTGTCGTTTTCTACAGGCCCACCTCGAATCTTCCTGAGACGCTGCCCATCCCCTCCCCCTGTCTCCTTGCCCCCGCCCTCGATCCCTCTCGTTGTCCCTCACATTCTTCCCCTCATTCTCCCTCCCGTTCTCCCTCCACTCCTCCCCCGCACTGTCCTTCCCACTCTCCCTCTCCTCCCCCTCCTCATCTTCTTTCGGATGGGCATTGCGAAACACCCAAATCAGACGCAACGACCCCCTCCCCCTCCCCGCCGTCCGCCTCGTCTTACCCGTCCTCCTCCCTCCCCTCCCCGTGCCTATGGCCTCCCACAGCCTGTGAAGTATCTTCTTGTTCTCTTGTGAGGGGCGCACGAGACGCTGGCACGAGAGAACCCCTCTCGATGAGCAACCTCGCAAGGCCCCACCTGTATCGGGACTCGGGGTCGGCACAAGCACATCCTCTCCGTCATCTTGCGCCCACTCTTGCTACCCCTCTCTTCCTGCCCCATTTGCAAGCTAACCCAGTGCTCCAGCCTCGTCCAAGCTCAACCCGCGACCCCGTTTCAGTCAGTATGATGCGTCTTGGTATGGCTGTGTGGGGGTGAGCCTTCCCCAATCTGCCTCTCGATCTGATATGGCTGTGCAGGGGTGGGCCTTCCCCAGCCTGCCTCTTGATATGGCTGTGATGGGCGGATGCCTTGCCCAGTCTGGCTCTCGATGTCGCTGTGTGGCGGGGAGCCTTTCCTGGGTTCGCCTTGCGATGAGGTTTGTTGCGGGTGAGCCGTCCCCAGTCTGCCTGCCAGATCTGGCTGCGTGAGGTGAGCCTGCCCCCGACTGCCTCTCGATCTGGCTGCAGGGGGTGAGCCTTCCCCGGTCCGGCTCTCGATGTGGCTGCGAGGGGTGGGCCTTCCCCAGCCTGCCCCCTGATACGGCTATGGGGCGGTGAGCCTTCCCCGATATGCCCCCTGATATGGCTGTGTGGGGGTGATTTTTAGGCAGTCCGCTTTGGGATATCGCTGTCTCCGGGTGAGCCTTCTCCAGTCTGCATCTCGATGTGGCTGTGTGGGGGATGAGACTCCACAGTCTGCCAGATACCCACACGATATCATAGTTTGATCGTTTCTGGCCACCCGCCCGATCTCTCATCCCTCTCGACCCCAGCCTGTATAGCCATTGCGGCTTCTTCCTCCCCCATCGTTGCCTCATGCAGCTCCTCCTTCAGGCTACCCTGCGCTGCAGCGTCGTCGAATCTCATCAGTTCAGCCCGCCCCTTCATTATTGTTGTCACCGGGGGGGTGCTCCTTTTCTGGGTTGCCTCTTGATATTGCTTATTGGGGGTGAGCCTTTCCAGACTGTCTCGCGATATGGCCGCGTGGGCGTCAGTTTTCCACGGTCTGTCTCTTGATATGGCTGCGTAGGGGTGAGCCTTCCCAGGTCTGCTTTTCGATGTGGTTGTGTGGGGGTGAGCCTTCCCCAGTCTGGCGCCGTCCGCTCCAGGTTCCGATCCCAGCATTCATTGCCCTCCCGTGCTCTAGCCTGTTCCCAGCCCAGCTTGCGACCAATTTCCAATAAGTACGGAGCACCCCGCAGATGCGGATAAGAATGAGGGGGCGGTGGGGACGTCGGCAGTTTGCGAGACTCTGCAGAAGCCCGCAGCAGGCGCCAAAGTTTCGCAAATTATGCAACGAGCCCGCCGCAGGCGCCGAAGTTGTTGTTCAACCAAAGTGGGTAGGTCGCGGGTGGGTCGCGGGGTGGGTCACGGGTGTGTCGCGGGTGGGTCGCGGGTGGGTCGCTGTTGGGTCGCGGGTGGGTCGCGGGTTTAAAGGTCAGCAAAGCCACCTCGTAATAATCACCCCGACAAGCGAAGCCGTTTAGTCAACGCACACAAGGAATGAATCGAACAGGGCAGGGCTGTTTAGTCAACGCCCGGGGCCGTTTTAGTAAAAGCCAATTGTCGGGTCCGGGTGGTTTTTCTTCCCTTGAGGGTGGGTCGCGGGTGGATCGCGGGTGGGTCGCGGGGTGGGTCGCCGGTGGGTCGCGGATGGGTCGCGGATGGGTCGCGGGGTGGTCCGGGTGGGTCGCGGTGGGTCGCGGGTGGTCGCGGGTGGGTCGCGGGGTGTGTCGCGGGTGGGTCGCGGGCTGCTTTTCGATGTGGTTGTGTGGGGGTGAGCCTTCCCCAGTCTGGCGCCGTCCGCTCCAGGTTCCGATCCCAGCATTCATTGCCCTCCCGTGCTCTAGCCTGTTCCCAGCCCAGCTTGCGACCAATTTCCAATAAGTACGGAGCACCCCGCAGATGCGGATAAGAATGAGGGGGCGGTGGGGACGTCGGCAGTTTGCGAGACTCTGGAGAAGCCCGCAGCAGGCGCCAAAGTTTCGCAAATTATGCAACGAGCCCGCCGCAGGCGCCGAAGTTGTTGTTCAACCAAAGTGGGTAGGTCGCGGGTGGGTCGCGGGGTGGGTCACGGGTGTGTCGCGGGTGGGTCGCGGGTGGGTCGCTGTTGGGTCGCGGGTGGGTCGCGGGTTTAAAGGTCAGCAAAGCCACCTCGTAATAATCACCCCGACAAGCGAAGCCGTTTAGTCAACGCGCACAAGGAATGAATCGAACAGGGCAGGGCTGTTTAGTCAACGCCCGGGGCCGTTTTAGTAAAAGCCAATTGTCGGGTCCGGGTGGTTTTTCTTCCCTTGAGGGTGGGTCGCGGGTGGATCGCGGGTGGGTCGCGGGGTGGGTCGCCGGTGGGTCGCGGATGGGTCGCGGATGGGTCGCGGGGTGGGTCGCGGGTGGGTCGCGGGGTGGGTCGCGGGTGGGTCGCGGGTGGGTCGCGGGGTGTGTCGCGGGTGGGTCGCGGGCTGGGTCGCGGGTGGGTCGCGGGCTGGGTCGCGGGCTGGGTCGCGGGTGGACGACAACGACAACGACAACGACAACGACAACGATAACAACGACAACGATTGCAACGACAACGACAACGACAACGACACCGACGACAACAACAACAGCAACAACAACAACAATAACAACAATAACATCAACATCAACAGCAACAGCAGCAGCAACAACAATAACACCGCAACAAGCATAATTCCCACCACGAATCCCTTATTCAGCCACGCACCCAGGGACAATGCATGACCGTTCGGCCCCCTCACTCTGATGGTACCTCTTGGTATGGCTCTGTGGGGGGGAGCCTTCCTCAGACTGCCTGTCGATCTGGCTGCGTGTTGGTGAACTGTTTCCAGTGTGCCTCTCGATATGGCTGTGTGGGGCTGAGCCTTCCCTAGTCTGCCCGCGCCTTCCCTAGTCTGCCTCTCGATATGGCTGTGTTGGGGTGAGCCTTCCCCAAGCAGCCTCGAGATATGGCTGCGTGGGGTGAGCCGTCCGCAGTCTGCCCCCTGGTACGGCTACATGGGTGCGAGCCTTCCCCAGTCTGACCTCTGATACGGCTACGTGGGTGGTGAGCATTCCCATGTCTGCCTCCGCATCTGGCTATAGGGGTGGTGAGCCTTTTCCGGTCTGCCCCCTGATATGGCTGCATGGGAGTGAGCCTTCCCCAGTTTTCCTCCTGATATGGCCGTGCGGGGGTTTGCTTCCCCCAATCTGCCTTGTGATATCGCTGTGTTGGGTGAGCCGACCCCAGTCTGCCCCCTGATCCGGCTACATGGGGGGTAAGCCTTCCCAAGGTTTCCCACTGATATGGCTGTGTGGGGGTGAGACTTCCCCAGTCTGCCAGATACCCACAAGAGCTCATATGTTGTTACTGTCTAGCTTCCCGCCCGATCTCTCATCCCTCCCACCCCCAGCTCTCATCACCCTTGCGCCTTCTTCATCCCTCCACCCGCCCCTCCATCTCCATTCTCGTTGTCACATCTCTTGTTTATTCTCTGCCTATCGAGCTGGCTGTGAGGGGGGTGAGCCTTCCCCAATCTGCCTCTTGATATGGCGGTGTTGGGGTGAGCCTTCCCCACTCTGCCTCTCGATATGGCTGTGTGGGCGTGAGCCTTCCCCAGTCACCCTCTTGATTTGACGGTGTTTGGGTGAACCTTCCCCAGTCTGCCTCCCGATACGGATGCGTGGGGGTGAGCCTTCCCCAGTCTGTCTCTTGATATGGCTGTGTGGGGGTGAGCTTTCTCTGGTCTCGCGCTGTTTGTTTCCTCCCCCCCATCCCAGCAATCATTGTCTTTTGGCCGCCCCTTGGTAGGCCCTCCACCATGCTCAGGCACCAGCCACCCTTAAGGCCGTGTAAGCCGCCAGTGTGCTGCTCCTCCATGTCCCATGTCCTCCTCCTCCTCCTCCTCCTCCTCCCCTCCTCCTCCTCCTCCGCCTCCCTCCTCCTCCTCCTCCTCCTCCTCCTCCTCCTCCTCCTCCTCCTCCTCCTCCTCCCCCCCCTCCCCCTTCTGCTCCGCAGGCGGCACGGTCCTCGCTCCCTGCCTCGGCACCTCCCCACCCCGCACGAGGAGCCAGCAGGAGCGCAGCTACAAGGAGAGCAGGAAGCACGCGGAGCTGGCGAAGCCGTCGCCGAACCGCTACCGGATCTACGACCACCTCGGCTCCCGGGAGAGCCACAGCAGGCCAGGGCCCCGGGGCTCAAGCGAACGCCGGGCGGTGCCTAAGAGGGGGTCCCCACCGTGGGGCCTCGTGAGCTGGCCATTGACGCCGCGCCACGTGCAACGCCCAGCTATTTCGGGGTGGATCTCCGTCGGGGTGCCGTGGGCGTGTCTTGTCGGAGGGGGGTCCCCGCCCGCTGGAACGGGCGCCCGCCTCGGGGCCCGACGAATCGCACCAACATCCATCGCCTAGCCCTTCCCCATTCCTCCTCCCTGTACGTTTGACTGCATGTGCTGTTTTCCCACCAGACAGGTAGGGTCGCTAGCTTCCAAGAACAGACCTCCCGACCCGCCCACCCTCCATACCGCGGACTCCAGATCTCTAGGTCCACTGAGAATCCCCGAGACTCCCGCACCCCCCGACAGGACCCACCCACTCTGCATACCGCGGCTGCCAGATCCCCAGGGCCACCGAGCATTCCAGAGACCCCTGCCCGTGTAGGCATGACATAATCTAACTAGCGGCACAGAGCATAACACAACATGGCATAACATAACACCATAATTGAACATGCTATGGCATATCAAGTCATAACAAAGCACAGGATTGCAGAGCCTGGTGCACCATGTAATGGCAATGTAGGTGATGACCGAGCGGGCATACATAACATGTCAGAACATCACTTACCGTAGAGCACCAGTCCATCTCGGATGATAACGCACCAATGATGACCATACCTCATAATGACATAGCATACTATAACACCTCGCAGCCTCAAGTAACACATAACAACAACACACCACCACGTATCATGGCAGACTGTGGCATAGCGTATATTTCCATGACATGATACAAGAAGACATACCAAACCATACCACAACACAATATGACAGAACATGTCATAAAGGACACCAGCCATCGATACCAACATGGCATAGTAAACCATTGCATGATAGAACTGCGCATCATGGAGTATAGCACTACATATCCTAACATACCAGACCTTACCTGGTGTACGATTTCTACCAAATCGGCAACCTATGTGTTCTACCATTGTAGATGCTTGCTTATCCAAAAGAAGTACCATGACAGAGCACGGCATGCTGTAATAGACTGAAACGGGTGCAGCACATACACACCTAACGCACGTTAGTTGTTGTGCTACTGCTACCACTGCGATAGCGAGCATGCTATTGCACCGTATGGTATACCATATTTGAAGATACATGTCATAACTTCAACAGGCCATACCATACCATACTTATCACATCTTAGCATGACAGGGCACACCATAAGGGCATAACATATCAGGACACAGCATAAGGGTACACCATGGCATAACAGCGCACTTATGATAGAGCATCACACTGGTCACTTCAACATGCGTGCCACATAGCCGACCGTGCCTTGATCTCCGCCTCCGCGCTTGCAGCGGTTTTTGTGCATCGAGCTGTTTCTGTCTCCTTGTGAAACACTGGTGAGGGCCCCCCGACGCAGCGAGCCCCAGATGCGTTGACGTTTGTGACCACGTCCCTACGCTTTCGGCCTTCCAGGCAGACGGCGGTTCCAAACATAGAGTCCGCGGAGGGGGGGTCCATGGCCCCTCTCGTGGCCCCCCCGCCAGCGCCCGCCACCTGCCCACCCGAGCGCAGTGGCGGAGTCGCGAGGCAGCGCTACTTGATAACCAAACGCGAATGGCGCGCGAGGTCAGGCTGACAACAGGAACACGCAGGCGCAGCATCGACCGCCACGCAGCCCCGTCGAGAGCAGAACAGAAAACTCAGATGCGCATAGACCAGAAATGAGCAGAATGTCACAGAGTATAATGCAACAGCGATCGATAAGTGCTGTCCTATTTTGCGCGACGTGCGCGCCGAGCCCACGCTGGCCACATGGACAACAACTCGCACAACTTACCGGTTTGATGTTACAGCAGCCAGCATGTCACGACGTCTCATCAAACGGAAGTCATAGCATAATCGACCGTACCAGGTACCATCATCAAATAGAACGCGACGTGCTCGCCGAGGTCAGTCTGGCCACAGGAACACGCAGACGCAGTATGTCAAGTGACAGGCTTCACGACGTCACGCCGGCCCGTCGAAAGCACAACAGAGACCAATGCAGTGTAATGCACTAGAACACGATGGAATACAACATAATTGGATACTGCTAGATACAGCAGTGACCGATTCTTACGCCCTGTCAAGCACAGCCTCCACGCCGACGGAAGGCTGGCCACAGGACACAAAGACGCAGCAACGACCGATCAGGCGAAATATCAATCGTGACAGGCGTCACGACGCCACGCCGCCCCGCTGATAGCACAACAAAACACATCATATGCGCCTTGGCCAATTCCGAGCAGAACATCGCAGAGTGGAATACAGCAGCGACCGAGAAGTGCCGTCCTATTATGCGCGACATGCGCGCCGAGTCCACGCTGGCCACAGAAACAAACAGTAGCAACATTGACCGAGTGGACGACGTATGGAACGTGAAAGTCGTCATGGCGCTACGCCGGCCCGACCGGAGCATAACATAACAGGGCATAGCAGCACATCATACCACCTGACTGCATTACTGCAGGATCCAAGCGAACAGCATAGATCACAACATTGCACAAAAGGCCAGCATTTCACGACATCTCATCAAACGAACATCATAGCATAATCGACTGTGCCAGGATAAAATCAAACGCGACGTGCGCGCCGAGGTCAGGCTGGCCACAGGAACACGCAGGCGCAGCATCGACCGATTGGACGACGTATCTAACGTGACAGGCTTCACGACGTCACGCCGGCCCGTCCAGAACATAACATGCAGTAACCTCATAGATTGCGCTACGCTGGCGGGCAGAATCCAAGCAAACATAATATAGCCTTTCCTCCTGCTCCTCCTCCTCTTCCTTCTCTTTCTCCTCCTCCTCCTCCTCCTTCTTCTCCTCCTCTCCTCCTCTCTCAACAAGTTGTAGGTTCTCTCCGAACAAGTTTTAGGGTCTCGCTCACACCACGCGTTAGGGGTTTGTTTTTTTTCGCCCCATGGATTGTTCCAATATTTCTTCGTCAAGGACTTTCCTCCTACGACCACCTTGGGCGGTTAGATTTCAGGGCAACGGCAACTTGCGACCTAGCCCAGTTGCCGCGGTGGCCCAGTAGGCGCGCGCACCGTCGGGAACGAAAGCCGAAGGTTTCGGTGGCGATCGCTCGAAGCAAAAGAGTTTCACCAAGGGGGGGTCCCTACCGCCTTCTGGAAACCGACGGTCGAGGGGGAATGAAGATCGAAGATCGATAAGAGTGGGGACGTTCCTGGGCGTAGTTGGGGGACGAGGTCTGGGGAGGCCCGTGTCTTGGAGGAGCTGGCGACCGACCCGTCTGGTTGACCACGTGCTGAGGGGCTCAAGTTCAGGCCTCTCCTCCTCCTCCTCCTCCTTCTCCTCCTCCTCCTCCTCCTCCTCCTTGCCTGGGCTCACGAGGTGCGGCTGGTCTGTGGTCGAAATCGACGTCTCAGGGATGGTGATTCGAGCCATCTTTGGAGCTCTGCCTGGCCAGGTGCAGTCGGCACCCAGAGCGGAGCACTATGCAGGCCTCAAGGCACTAGAGGTGGCTGCTCACCCTGCGATAGTGCTCTCAGACCACCTGAACTCAGTGAGAGAGGGACAGCAGTGGAGCCCCACTGCTTGCGATGCGCGTTCCAAGCACGCAGCGGTTTGGAGGCAGATGCGCAGGTTACATGAGGAGGAGGAGCCACCGAGTTTCGTGTGGGTTCCTGCTCACAGGAACCTGGATGCGGTCCTTGATTCTCACGACTGTGATTTTGAAAGGTTTGTTGGCAATGAGTGGGTTGGTCATTTTGCCAAAAAAGGAGCTCTGCTGCACAGCCCCGCCCGTGTTTTGCAGGAGTTTCACGCCGCAGGCCTCAAGGCCGCCAAGGAAAATAGCAAAGTGTTTGCCTGGTTGGTCCAGGCTGTTGCCCGCACTACGGAGAAGCTCCAGCCTCGAGAGAGCACGCCGCCGACTCAGATACGATCGGAAGTCGTGCCATCGGTAGTGTTTGAGGCTCACGCGTTTCGGTTCTGTGTTCGGCTGGGTGAGCATCGATGCTCAGCTTGTAATACATATGCCAGGACCAAAGAATCCCTCAGGACCCTCCGCGCGCGAGCGTGCGAGCCGAGACCTTTTGGATGTTGCCTCAGCCGAGAGATTCTTCCGAATCGCGCCCGAGCTGTACGTCCACTCCAGCGAGTCCGTGCGCGTGGCCGTCGCCGCCGCCGAGCTGGGGGAGGCCGACACAGTGCCAGGCGCGCCCCCCCAGGCGGCCGCCCCCAGTGGTTCGGGGGGGGCGGGGTGGGTGGGGGCGTGGGTCGGGCGGAGGAGGAAGACGGCGAGCTCATGTTTTCCGTGACAAGAAGCATGCCATGCAGCGTTTTGGTTGCACGGTTGTTTGCCTCAGCTGTGGCGCGTACTCAGTCTCCCAGGGGAGGAACCCCAAGTTGATCAAGGAGTGTAGAGGACTTTCAGAGGTCACCAGCACGTTTGCCAACGAAGAGCAAGCAATTGCTAGGATCATGTGTGGTATGCATCCCCGTGCTGCCCGCCCCTTGCCAGTATGATGCCCAGGCCGCACAGACTCCGCTTTCGATCGTTCGATTTCGCTGGGGTCGTCGCGTGCCTGGACGAGCTGTGCGTTGGAGTCGAATGTCGATAGCAGTGCAGTTTTGCCACTCCCCATTGCTGGGGCGCGCTCGATCGGATCGGCCGCGCCTTCATCGCTCGGGACCTCCTCCTCCTTCTCCTCCTTCCTCCTCCCCTCCCCCTCCTCCTCCCCCTCCTCCCCTCCCCCTCCTCCTCCCCTTCCTCCTCCTCCGCCTCCTCCTCCTCCTCCTCCTCTTTCTCCTCCTCCTCCTCCTCCTCCTCCTCCTCCGGGGGGGTACGAGAAGGAGAGGGCCCTCTCAGCAGGCTCGGAAGTTCCTGGGCCTTCCGAGACGCATCTCAAGCCTTCCCGGAGACACGAGCACAGTCTCACAAGGCGCGATGGCTTCTGAGAAGGTCCCGCCACCTCCCGGGAAGGCCTTCTTTTTCTCACGCTCGTGGACGGCGTCGCAGCGCCGACTTGGTTTCTTCTCATGACGTACTTTCCCAAAAAACTGCCTCACTTGAGCCTGTCTCGTGTTCCGTGTCATGTCGTCGTCCCTGAATTGTTGGCCCATTGCTATGGGCACATGCTGCTGAAGGCTTAATGACGCCGCCTGGATAGTTTGCGAGACGACGTCGGTCGCGATTGTTTCGGACCATGGAGACCTGGTCTTCCCTCCCAGGCCAGACCCTGAAGCCCTGCAGATCAACGGTCTGGCCCCTGAGCATCCCCACGGCGACCATCTGGCCCTTGAGCGCCCGACATGGCGACCAGGGAGCCCAGGACTGCGGATTCGAAGGGTCTCGGGGCGCTCTGCTCGCACACCGAAGTCCTCCACAAGAGTAGTCCTGGCCCACCAGGTCCGCGCTGTGCCTCGCAGGGGGACAGATCGCCAAACTGAAGCAGCCCAGGGCCCGCAAGCTGCTGCTGCTGCTGCTGCTGCTGCTGCTCCTCCTCCTCCTCCTCCTCCTCCTCCTCCTCCTCCTCCTCCTCCTCGTCCTCCTCCTCCTCCTCCTCCTCCTCCTCCTCCTCCGCCTCCTCCTCCTCCTCCCAGGGCGCGCAAGCTGCTGCCCCTGCTGCTCGCAGGTGCGACGGCGAGGAGTCCGAGGCGGCCGAGGCGGCGACTCCGAGGCGCGGCTTGCGCCGGCCTCCGGGGGAGACGCAGGGAGGAGGGGGGCACAGCGCGCGTCGGTTCAAGGGAGGAAAAACCACCCAGACCCCCGCAAGTTGGCGTTCACGAAACGGCCCTGGCCGTTTACTGTTTACTGAACAACCCTGCCTTGTTCGATTCCTTCCGCGGCCGCCCTTTCTGTCCTCTTCCCGCTCTTGCACGCTGGCCAATTCGGTTCTCGGTGCCTCCGTTTAGCTCTATCGCTGGTGAAGCCAAATTCTGCCTCGCCGCCGACGATCAACATTGATTATTTCCTTGGGCACGTTTACTCAACGGCTTCGCTCGTCGGGGTGATCATTCTGGGGGTGGATTTTCTGCTTTCTATTGATGTAGGATGACGGCAAGGAGATGTCCAGTGGGGGACGCGTCACGAAGCAGCGCCCTGGGCGGTGGCTCAGGCATCGGGTTCCAGCGCTGTGCGTGCTCGCAGGATCGTCAGTGAGCTCGTCGTCCTCTCCAGTTTTTCGGCCTCGGGTCGGAGGGTCGCGCCGCATCGCCACTGCATCGGCGATGCGGCTCGATGTGCAGCCTGAGTTGCTTCACGCCGACGTCGCCGATGCATCGCCGACGTCGACGATGCGTCGCGGGTGCATCCCCGATGCATCGCCGATGCGTCGCCGATGTATCGGCCATGCGGCGCGATCCATCGATTCCATCTACTTCGGCCCCACGTAGGAGGCTTCTAAGAAGGCGATGTGCGTGTTTCTTTGTTGCCCTCGGGTTTTCTGTTGATCTCCATCCTGCGTGTGCTCACGTCTGCTGGGCTGCGTCATCGACTGGGGCTGCCGGGTTGCCCAACTGGGCAGCCCCAGTCGATGACGCGCGAACGTCTGCTTCTGATGAGTAGCGCTCGGCGCTGACCTGCTGCAGGTGCGCACAAGTTTTTCTCGGCACCTCGGGTGCGCGCGCGGTGGCGCCCAAGAATTTGGAGGCACGTGTCACCAACGAACCTGAGGCATCGAACATGTGAGCACTTGTGCGCTCCTGGAATTCGAGGAACGACGGTGATCGAGGCTGGCTGAGACGGGCCTGATGCACCGCAGGCATGGGCGCGGGCCGGGCTCTGTCCGTTCTGCGGTTCCGCGCGCGGACGCGTTTCGCTGCCGGTGGCGCCGGCCGCGGAGCCTCGGGACTTCAGAAGGCCTCCTCCTTCTCCTCCTCCTCCTCCTCCTCCTCCTCCTCCTCCTCGTTCTCCTGTGCCTCCTCCTCGTCGTCCTCCTCTCAACCTCGTTTTCCTCCTCGTCCTCTACCTCCCAACCTCGTTTTCCTTCTCCTCCTCCTCCTCCTCCTCCTCCTCCTCCTCCTCCTCCTCTACCGCTCCAGCAGGGCACACAGATCGCAGACATCAGGAGGGGCGTCGTCCACACGCTGCGGGCAGCGGGACCGGAGCAGATCTTCGGAGCGCCCCCGCCGTCAGGCTTGGAGAGGCAGATCCAAGCCGCCTTCAGAGCCAGGCAGCAGCGGACGGAGGGATAGAGCTCACAGGCCTCCGACAGCTAGCGAGATCAGGCAGCCAGAGAGCTAGAGAACTGCTGAGGAGCATTGGAGGCAAGCGACGAGGCAAGCGACAGCAGTGAGCCATGACGAATAAGTTCATCCTCCTTCGTGTAGATCAGAGCGTGAATTACCTACCCCGCTTTCGCTTCCAGGCAAAACCAAGCCATACCACGCGCCTCCTCGTCAGGCGGCCTGACCAGTACAGGCTGCAATTTGGCATCGTTTGGTATCTCTTGGAAGCGAGGGTGGTCAAAAGCGAGGTAGGTTTGTTTTCCCCCTAGTAGAGTAAGCGCTGGCGAAGAAGCAGGTGCCGATGCTTTCTTTGTCCCCGCGGTGCCCGTCCCTGGGTCTCTTCCGTGCTTCTCGGCCGCGCGCCGCTCGTGTTCCTTTGGCTTCCGCGGGGCGTAGGGGCTTCGGTCCCTCTGCTTTTCCTTCCCTGGGGGCACGGGCTCCCAGGAGATACCAGTGCATACCTCACGAGCCAGCTAACACTAGGCACGTATATAGGGAGAGGGGTCTCAAGGGAGTTGGGGGGGGGCGGGGGGGAGCGGATCGTTGCAGCACCAGTTCGACTCGAGCTGCGCGGAGTAACCCGAGTCAGAGGTGATTGGCCACGAGGCCCCAAGCATCTGGAGTTCCATAACATTTTTGATTTGATGGACAGCCTCCCCGCTGTAGCGGGCCGAAAGGCTCAAAAGCCAAGGGTCCCGTAGGCGACCCCGTCGTTCCGCCGATCTAACGCGCCACCATCACGCAGCTCGTTTCGCAAAGCGAACGCCAGGCCATCGAGCGACGGATAGCTGACAGCTGCAGAGGTTTCCGAATCCGACTCCGTCCGACTCCTCCTCTGCCTCGTTCTCCTCCTCTTCCTCTTCCTCATTCTCCTTCTCCTCCTCCTCCTCCTGATCCGCTTCGTCAGCAGCGGACCGCTGAGTTCCCCGCGTGCTCGGCATCGTGTCCGGGTCGAACCCCAGGGCTGTCAGAGCACGATCCGGGTCGAGAAAGTCGGCCCCCAAAGAAGGGGTCGGCGGCTGCAGGGGAGCAGCATTCCCGGCAGAGGCCCGAGGAGGGTGCTCGTCCACATCCTTCGAGTTGGGCATCGACCTGCACAGTTCATGTACCTCAGGGTTGATCAGCGCGTCGATTCCATGCGCAGAATGCTCCATAGCTCTACGGAGCAGTCTGCGATTTTGTTTGTTCGGAAGTTCGACGGCACGTCAATTGTGGGGCGTGCCGACTTAGGAGCGGTTGCGCGAACCGCATGGTTATGCGGACCTTTCTGCTGGGGCGATCGTTGGGCCGCACTATGGGGTCACGAATCGTGTGAGGGGATGTGTCGACACGAAGCGGCGCCGGCATGCGGATCCTGGCATTTGGGGCCGTAGTTGGGGTCCATGTGGGGCCACGACACGCTTGACGTGTGTGCCGAAATGAGGCGGCGCTGCCATGCAGACCCTAGCATTTGGACCGTAGTTTGGGGTCCTTGTGGGGCCACGACACGTTTGACGGGTGTGCCGCAATGGGGCAGCGCCGCCATGTGGACCTTGGCGTTTGGGTCTTAGTTGGGGCGTCCTATGGGGCCACGAAACGTGTGGTGGGTTCGTGAAGCCAAGCGGCGGCGTCATGCGGACCCTGGCATTCAGGCGTTCGGTTGGGCTTATTATGGGGCCACCAATCCTATGAGGAGTGATCCGAAAGGAGGCGGCGGCGCCACGCGGATCCTGGCAGTTGAGCCTTAGCTGGGGTTCCGTATGGGGCCACGTTTGAGAGGTGTGTCGAAATGAAGCTTGCGGAGAGTGCCGACATGGGGCGGCGGCGCCATGCGGACGCTTGGGTTTGGGCCTTAGCCGGGGCTCTCTATGGCCTCAGTGGCGAAGTTCGCATGCGGTTCCCCGCCCATTTCGGCACACCCCTCACACGGGTCGTGGCCCTATATGGGGGCACGTGTAAAGGTGGACCCAGATCGCAGTATCTTCAATTGCTTATGGTGGGGTCTTTCGTCCGGCTACTTGTTTTTGTCGAGTGCCCTCGGGGCCACTCTTGCGGTTTTTTGGGGCATCGTTGGGTCTTCTTGGGGGCCTCTTGAGGCCTCCTGGGGGTTTCCTGGTTTCCTGCGGTTTCCTTGGACGTCTCTTCGGCCGTTTTGGGGCCTTCTTGGGGCGCTTCTGAAGCTTCTTGAGCCGTCTTGGGGCGATCCTCGGAGCCCCTTGTGGCTGTGGCGTCTTGCAGCGTCGGGAAGCGGAACACGCGGAAACGCCGAAATTGTTCACAATGTCTTTGAACATCAATGCTTGTGTTGCCCCTTCGAGCTCTGTTGGGAGACCTCTTGGAAGCCTCTTGGGTATATCGGGGGCCTGTTGGACCGTCTGAAGGCCGTCTTGGGCGTCTTGGACTGTCTAGCGGCCTTCGACCCATCCCGCCACCGTGCCTGGGTTGTGGGTTAGAGACCTCTTGGAAGTTCGTTTGGATATCGTGGGAGGCCTCCTGGGGGCCGTTTGGGGGCCTGTGAGGGCATCTTTTTGGGCCTCTTGGGGGCCTCGTGGGGCCTCTAAGGGGCCTCTTGGGCTCCTTGGGGCCTCCAGGGGGCCTCTTGAGGCGGAAGGCTCGAATTGTCGGTTCATGTTCCCTCCTCCTTGGCGATCTTGGGCAACTCTTGGGCCGTTTTAGGGCCCTCTTGGGCCGTCTTGGGGCCTTCTTGGGGGTCTCTTGGGCCGTCTTGGGTCGGTCTTAGGAGCCTCTGGGGCTATCTTGGAGCGTCGGAAGCTCACAACGCGAGAACGCGAACAACATACAAGAACACACGGAAAGTCACTGATATTTGCGTTTGGGATCTCTGGGAGGTCTGCTTGGAGCGCTTGTGGGGCTTCTTTGAGGCCTCTTGGGCCGTCCATGGACGTCTTGGAGCGCTCTCGGGCTGTCATGGAGGCCTCTTAGGCCCTATCGGGCGCTTTCTGGAGCCCTCTCGCCCCGTCCTGGGGCCCCCTTGGCCTCTCTGGGCCGCCTCTTGGAAGCGAACCGGGAGGGTGTCAAACAGTGTTCCCGGATGGTTGCGATCTGGCACCGCCCCAGAGGGGGGGGTCGATTTATATATTTATTCATTTATATACACATGTATGCACAGATCGGCATCAAGACCAGACGTCACAATCATTCACTCACGCTTCCATCCAATAGTCGCCACCGACACCATACCTGGAAAATGCGCGCTCGTAACCCACACCCATGACCCACACCAAATACATCAATAATGCAAACGCGAACACCAGCCACTGGCATTTCTAGCACGTATATGAATCAACATGCGCTCACACGACTCAGACATAACATGCGCATCGTCTATGCACTAGCAATGTTGTAACATTTCACAACGGATAGTCACACGCGGAAGAGTCCGAAACCATGAACAGCAGATCCCAGTGGGGATCGCCTGAAGCGAAGTTATGTTCTGCGTGACAATGCGTTTCAACGTGCTAGATTGATGTTGTTTCTTTCACATGGCACTTTACATTTGAACTTTCAAATAAATTGTGTCGCATGCCTCACTATTGCTTTCCACTGCGTCGCGCTGTATCTCGTTGCGTCGCAATGCGTTGCATTGCATTGCTTAAACATCCCTGCCGTACGCACTTTGGCTCAAGCCATTGCTATTCGGTAGAGTTCCTGCATCTGTTCTCCCGGCACCAGGGCGCGGGCGGCTTCGCCGATATGGGCCACGGCGGAAACAATGTTATCCCGAATGTGCACTTCCGCAAGGTCAATGGCATGATGGGCCCGGGTCGGTGGAACAGGCACATGATGAAGACTTGGCTGGACCAGGCGGGGCGAAAGAAGCGCCGGGCCCTGAACCGCAAGAAGAGGGCCGCCAAGCTGTCGCCCCGCCCCGCTGCCGGGCTGCTGCGACCCGTGGTCCACCCGCCCACCCAGCGGTACAACATGAAACTCAGGCTCGGCAAGGGCTTCACTTTGGACGAGCTGCGCGAGGCCAAGATCCCCGTCAAGAAGGCCATGACCATCGGCATTGCGGTGGACCACCGCCGGCGCAACCGCTGCGCCGAGAGCCTCCAGGTCAACGTGGACCGGCTCAAGCTGTACATGTCCAAGTTGCTTGTTTTCCCCCGGAAGTCGGGCAAGAAGGGTGTCAAGAAAGGCGACACGCCCAAGTCTGAGCTGCAGAACGTGGCGCAGAACACCCTCAAGGAGATCATTCCGATCCCAAAGCCCAGCACCGAGATCGAGGCGCGTGCCATCACCGCCGCTGAGAAGGATGCGTCCGCTTACAAGAAGCTCAAGAAGGCCCGCACGGACCTCAAGTATGACGGCGCCAAGCGCAAGAAGGCCAACGCTGGCAAGGAAGAGTAGAGCAAGCTCTTGTGTGAGGTCAGTGCCTATGCGGCCAGAGAGGTTGTCAGAGGGCGGGGTGCCAAAATGAAGATCGAACACGCTCCATTGCATGGCTCCTGCATTGCTTTCCACGGCATTGCTCTACAGTCGCTTCTTCACAGCGTTGCTTTATTGTCTCTCTCCTCCTCCTCCTCCTCCTCCTCCTCCTCCTCCTCCTCCTCCTCCCCCATTCTTCGTCATTATAAATATCTTCTCCTTGTCATATCCCGAGGCCAGTTTTTAGGGCTGGCCGGACGTTTCGCCTGAGACTTCCTCACAATTCATGACCCTGAAGTTCCAAAATTGGCAATAGTTTCGCAGATGGAGGGCGGGTGGTTTTCAAAATGTGACTCTCACTTTAGCGCCGCGCACATTGGTTTTGAACAAATGCAGGTGTTCCACGGATTGAGGGCGGGTGGTTTTCAAAATGTGGTTCTCGCCTTAGCGCCGCGCACATTCGTTAACAAAAAAACGCCAGAGTTTCACGGATTGATGGGAATCCGTTTTCAAAATGCGGTTCTCGCTTAAGCGCCGCGCGCATTCGTCGTAGAAATGTGCTAGAGTGTCACGGGTTGAGGGCGGCTCCTTTCCAAAATGTGGTTACCGCCGTAGCGCCGCGCACATTCGTTCTAAACAGTTGTAAGAGTTTCACGCCTTCCCATGCTCACAGTACCAGACATGGTGTTTTGGAAGGATTCAGGATTATGAGGGCGCGCAACAGTTACGTTCATTCGCAGTGTTGAAGTCCCAAGAATAGCGTTCTGGCACGATTCACGAACGTCAGAAGCAACAGTTAGGCTGATCCGTGGTGTTGGAAACCCGAGAACAATGTTTTGGCATGCTTCAGGGACTCCAACAGGTATTATTCCAACGAGGCAGCTCCTTCAATGGAAGTGGACCGTTGTAGGGGCCTGTGCAGAGGGAGCTGGGAGGGAGGGCTCCTTCCAACATCGTTGATGACTTTCGGGTTTACGCGGGTCCTCCTCCTCCTCCTACTCCTCCTCCTCCACCTCCTCCTCCTCCCTTCTCCTCCTCCTCCTCCTCCTCCTCCTCCTCCTCCTCCTTCCATCCTCCTCCTCCCTCCTCGCTCTCCCCTCCCTCCTCCTGCTTATTCCCTCCTTTTTTTTTTCCCCCTCCTCCCTCCTCCTCCTCCACCTCCTCCCTCCTACCTCCTCCTCCTCCTCATCGTCCGTGCCTTCTTACCCTTGCCTGCACGCCTGGGAGATAGCTCCCCCGGGCCGATCCCTTTCGAGCCACGGCGCGCCCGCGGGCCGCGGAGGCGTCCGCGGGGGTGGTCTCGCCGACCCTGCCGGCGGGGTGCGCCGCCTCGCGGGTGCGGGCCCCGCGTGCGCCGGCGCGGGGGGGGGGGCGGGGCGCGGCGGGGCGAGGGCAGGCCGCGTCGGCGGCACCCCCTCGACCCGCGGGGGGCCGTGGCGGGGGGAGGAGGGGCGGGGCGCGGCTGGGCCGCGGCGCGGGTCGAGGGCGGGGCGCGGCTGGGCCGCGGCGCGCGTCGAGGGCGACGCTGGGCCGCGGCGCGGGTCGAGGGCGGGTCGAGGGCGGGTCGCGGCGGGCCGAGGGCCCGCGGGCACCCGAGCTCCTCAGATGGGGGGACGGACGTTGGCATGAACGTGCAAGCTCGGAGCTCCGCGCGGATTTTTCTCGCATCGGCGCTGGGCCCCCCTCCCTGGCGCGTGGAGCGCTGCGCCCGAGGCGCCGCCAGGGGTGTCCCGAGACGGCCCTATAGGAGAAGAGCCCGAGACGGCCCATGGAGGCCCCGAGACGGCCCAAGACAGCCCCGAGGGCCCAAGCCGGCCCTCGGACGGCACAAGGTGCTCCCCAGACGGCCCCACGCATGGCCGCAGGGGCGGGATCCGAGGGGACACCCCAGGAGGGCCCCCAGAGGCCGAAGCCATCCATTTCCCGGGCTCCCTGGGATTCTGAGGTTCTCGCGCTCGGCTCAAGAGGCCTCTGGGTGCATCGCCGGGTGGGCCGCGCGCTCATCGTGGGATGGAGATGGAGCCGCGGGCGAGTCGCGCGGCGGCTCGCGGCGCGACGACGGCACGGCAGCAGCCATTCTGCTCGAGCGGTCGGGCCTGAGTGCTCTCGCGTGAGCCGGTGCGCCCGTGTGCCTCCTCCCCCGGCCCGCTTCACCTTCGTGCCACGGGGCTTCCTCTGCGCTTGCAGAGCGTGCCGCCGCCCCCGGGTGCCCGTCCAATGCGTGTCCGCGTCCCTCCCTTCCAGGGTGAAGTCGGGCCTGTCTCCCTACAGGGGGATTTTCGACGGGAAAAAAAAACAAAATATTCAAACAATAATCCAACAATAGTCTGGGGACTATTTTTGGCTTACTTTTTGACTTTGTGGGGGCATTAAAAAAAAGAGTCATTGAACATCCCCCTGTAGGGAGACACGCCCGACTTAATTCCAGGGGTCCCCTGCCCCTTTCGCGCGCGGGCGGGCGGAGCTCCGCTCGAGCCCAGGGCGCCGCGCAGCCTCCTGCACACGCCGTGCCCGGGTCAGCGGTCGGGGCTCCTTCCCTGAGATTGGGACAACATTTAGGGGAACACAAAGTGACATGAGCATAAAAACTCGGAGGTCCGCGCGGATTTCTCGGATCGGCGCTGGACCCCCTCCCTGGCGCGCGGAGCGCGCCAGGGGCGGCGCCGGAGGCGCCGCCTGGGGGGCCCAGCGCCGATCCGAGAAATGCCCTGAGAGTGGGGCAACATTCGACTAGGCTTAAGTCGGGCCTGTCCCCCTACAGGGGGATTTTCGACGAAAAATGAAGAATACCCCAAAACCAATCAAAAATGCTACAAAAATAGTCTGGGGGTATTTTTGGGGTGTTTTTATTTTTCGTCGAAAATCCGCCTGTAGGGGGACACCCCCGACATAAGACTAGGCGTAAGAGTGACCTTTCGCCGGAGTGAGCTCTGGTGCGGGCCAGATGGGGTCCCCGGGTCGCCGAGCGCGATGGGGTGGTAGCGTCTTGCGCGCTGGTGTTTGGTCCCTCCCGCGGCCCCCCAAAAGCGGCGCACCACAGGTCACTCTTACCCAGGGTCAATCTTGCGTGTAGCCGAAACATGAGGCCATGCCTCGGGGGCACACGGTGGAGGGCCAGGAGTCTTCAGACCGGGGATTCCTGATCTGATGAGGGCGGCACTGACATCCATGGCCAAGGCTCTATTGGTCTCCCGCCTGCTTCCAGACCCTGCGTCGCATGCGTTCCTCATCCAACGGTTCGCCCTGGGAGAATGGGGGCCTGAGGGAAACGGTTCTTGAGGTGTTTGGCCGTTTTCGGGCTCTCGGAGCCCTCCACGGGCCCCGGGACTGTTAGAAAACGCATCAAGATGAAGAATTCGTCTGGGGGGAAGGCTCCAGGGTTCAGGGCCCCTTTCCCTCAGGACCTGTTTCCCCCATTCTATAAAACGGTTCCCTTCCTAATGCCCTCACCGTGCATCCGCCCATGGTGCTCAGCCACGCGCAGAGAGGGGTAGGGGGAGGGGAAGGCTTCTTAGAAGCACCCCTGCTTCTCAGAAAGCGCGGGCCTTGTCTGTAGATGAAGGGCCAGCGCCTTCGAAGGAGCAGCCTCCTTTGAGAAGCCTTCCCCCCTCCTCCTAGTTACCCCCTTGTGCGCGCCGCCAACCCATGCTAAAACTGTTCCTTTCCGAGGGTAAGGACGACGACGACGACGACGACGACGACGACGACGACGACGACGACGACGGCGACGGCGACGACGACGTCGGCGGCGGGAGGGTTCCTTCTCGAAGGCCCTCGCCGTGCATCCACCCACGGCAGGGCGGGTCGGGCGGGTGGGCTCGAGCACTCTCGGACGGCCGGGCCGGGCCGGGCGCCCCGTGCAGCCATCGCTTGCACGTGAGAGTGGCCTTCCGCCGGAGTGGCCTTCGATGCGGGCC
>CAUYUJ010007862.1:0-12500 GCA_963575745.1 Prorocentrum cordatum
TCCGTAAGGGCTTCGCCCCTGCCGCCGGCCCCCTCTCTCGGAGAATGGGCCATGGAAGAGCTAAGTCATGAGGCCTTGGCGCTGTCGTGAAGCAGTATCGAAACTTCATGCGAAGCCGAGTCGCAATCAGCAAAACCAACTGATCACAAGAGGGGTTGCCACACCTGGCGATTTGTAAGACGTGTATGGTTTAAGGGCTTGGTTACCAAACCTTGCGATGAAAGGGCCGAGGGAGTTCTCGCAGTTGGTATCACCCTTGCTATGGATTTGCGTGAGGAGGGGTGGCACCGAATTTCAGAAATGTGGCAAATCCCCTGTGTTTTGGACCCTGACCCCGCGGATCTGCGTGAGGGGTGGCACCGAATTTCAGAAATGTGGCAAATCCCTTGTGTTTTTGAACCCTGACCCCGCGGATCTGCGTGAGGGGTGGCACCGAATTTCAGAAATGTGGCAAATCCCTTGTGTTTTTGGACCCTGACCCCGCGGATCTGCATGAGGGGTGGCACCGAATTTCAGAAATGTGGCAAATCCCTTGTGTTTTTGGACCCTGACCCCGCGGATCTGCGTGAGGGGTGTTAGACCCTGACCCCGCGGATCTGCGTGAGGGGTGGCACCGAATTTCAGAAATGTGGCAAATCCCCTGTGTTTTTGGACCCTGACCCCGCGGATCTGCGTGAGGGGTGGCACCGAATTTCAGAAATGTGGCAAATCCCCTGTGTTTTTGACCCTGACCCCGCGGATCTGCGTGAGGGGTGGCACCGAATTTCAGAAATGTGGCAAATCCCCTGTGTTTTTGGACCCTGACCCCGCGGATCTGCGTGAGGGGTGTCGATTTCGAGCCCCCCCAGCAATTCAGACAACGCGCCCAGGGGGTGCTAAAAAGCCGGTTTGGGCCTCCCCCCCCCTCGCGCGGTCAATCAACTAGTTACAGTAACCAGCAATAAGTCAACTAGTTACAGTAACCAGCAAGAAGCAGAACTGTAACACTGGAAACTACAACCTACGACTGGTACAGGAAACTGCGAATCACGGGCCTACAGCCTGGTGGCCCCACAAGGGGGCCGGCGGATTTGGGTCGCGGGTGTGTCGCGGGCTCTCCACCTCCACCTGGAAGGAATTCAAAAACAGCCCGCCGCAGGCGCCGAACATTTTGATTTGCACACTGATCGCGGATTGGGTCGCAGGTTCTCCACCTGGAACGAATTCAAAAGAAACCTGCCGCAGGCGCCGAAGTTTTGGCTTGCTCAGTGATCGTCTGGAGGGAATTCAAAAACACCCCGCCGCAGGATGTTTGGAGTTCCCCGAAGTTTGCATAAACATCAGCTTTCGAGGTCCGCGCAGATCTCTTAAATCTGCGCTGGATCCCCCTGGCGGCGCTTCCGGCGCCGCCTCTGGATCTGAGCTGGATCTGTCGGCGCTTCTGGCGCGACCCACGGCTCGCTCCGCGCGCCTGGGAGGGGGTCCAGTGCCGATCCAGGATCATTGTCCGCGCGGAGCTCTGGAAATTCCTGTTTCTGCAGCTCTGCGCCGCGCGCTCGGGGCGTGACTCGTCCCCCTGAGCGGCTCGCTTCCCCTGCCCCCTCTTTCGGCCGCGTCCTCCGCCTCCTCCCCCTCCGGCATGGTGTCCAAATTCGCTTCGCCGGCATCCCCGTTCAGGCATTTCCGCTAGCGGAGACTCAGGAGGGGAAAAAACACACAGACACAATGAATCGTCGATTCCTAAGAAAATACGGGAACATATGGGAAGTGGGGGGGAAGACAAAAACCCAGAAGATATAGGAGAATATAGGGAATTGTTTTATTGTGTGTATTTATTTGTGTGTCCCAGGGCACTTCAGAGACGTGCCCTGCCTCGCCGCCGACGCAACAAGTTTTTGCAGTTGTTGTCATGCTTCCAGGCGAAGAAGAAGGGCGACAATGAGGCCCTCGGTCTGATGGACAAGATGCTCAGCTTCTCCAAGCATGCGGGCGTCTGCGGCACACCCCGCCGCCGTGGTCCCGGGCCAGGGGTCTGGGGCGGGAGGGTGGGGGTCGATGCGCGCGAGCAGGAGCGGCGGGTGAGGAATCTGGTGGGCCCTTGCAGTCGCAGAAGGAAAAGCGCCAGAAGCATAAACTTTCGACGCTCCGCGCGGATTTCTTGGATCCGCGCGGAGCGCGCCAGGGAGGGGGGTCCGGCGCGTATCCAAGAAATGCGCACGGGGCGCCAAAAGTTTATGTGTATGACGTTTTTTTTGCAGGGAGCCCACCGTCCCAGGCTTCCTCTCTGAGCGAGCTCTGCGCCTGAGCCCGTGCGGGCTCGGGGCGGCCGCCGAATGAGAGCGCCGCATCGCCGATGCATCGGCGACACCGGCGCTGCATCGGCGACGCCGACGTGCAGAACATCGAGCTCCACACTGGCGATGCATCGGCGATGCGGCGCGATCCTTGCTAGACCCCAGCTGCTCGGACCGCACTTGGGAGGCCCAGCACCTCCACCCTGCGGCACAACATGCCCCGCCGGCGCATCTGCGCGGCCCGCCACCGCGGCACCGCGGCGCGGGCCCTGCCGCGCCCCTCGCTGGCCTGGAGGCAGGCCAGCTGCCGCAGGCGCTCGAGGTAAGGCGCGGAGTAGAAGAGCCGGTAGGTGGCCAGGACGATGTCGGCATCGGCCAGGTCCTGCTGGCTGGAGGCGGCGGGGCCCTGCTTTTCTTATCGGGGCTCCATGTGTGCCGAGGCGAAGTCTGGAGAAGAGCTGCTGCACACCACGATGGCACGCCGAAGCCCCTTGGTCTCTAAAATCTGCACCCCCCTCTGCGTGAGCCTCCTATAAGCACGGCGGGTCCAGTAGACAACACGCTCGTGTGTCCAGCCCGTCGCTGTTCCAGAACCCTGCTGAACAGGCATCCGCCACCGTGCCGCGAGGCACGAATAGGAGTGCTCTCGGGCCCCTTGGGGCCCTCGTCCCAGCCCTCGGGATTGAGTGTCAAGAGCCTGGGCCTTACAGTCGGGTCGTTGACCTAAGGAACCCCAAACAAGGAACGAGGCCCCTACTTTCCATAAGTTAAACTTCGATTTCAGATCGAAAACCTGAGGAAAACCTGAGGCAAGCTGCGAAACAATTAAGGAACACGGAGCCCCTCCACAATGAAAAGGCTTCCTTCTTCAGCGCCCCGACGGTATATTCTTAAGCTTTGAGGGCTCCCGGCGTGCCCCCCGCGCTTCCCCGGCGCTTCCCGCAGGACTATACTTTGGAGCCGCGAGCGCCCCAGGTCGGGCCGGGAGGGCCCCGAGAGGCCTCGGACCTACAACCCAGGCGCAGCGGCGGGACGGGCCGAAGGCTAGTGGGTACTTACTGTCCTCGCGACACGCGAAAGCGAAGCTATTAACTTTTTCCGAGCGGTTCGCTTTCGAGTTCGCTTTCGCTTGCGTCCTCTCGGCGCTTTCGCTTTCTCGCTAACTGACTTCGCCCGGTGCGGCCTCGTCGTCTTTCGTAACTAACTTGTCGGGCCCGAAGCTCGCCGTGTTCTGAGTTTCGCTTTCACGTGTCGCGAGGACAGTACTGGTCTCTGCTTCGGTACATCATGATTTGGGAGGCTACGCCGTTATAGCATGCATCGTGCTACGACGAGCCTCCCTCTGCAATGACGCACCGTGTGGCGAGGATGGTGATGGTCATGGAGGTGACGATGATGATTTTTTGACGAGTCCTCTTCGAATGCATCTCCGATGGACATCGCCGACTGTCGCCGACCCTCCCCGCGCATCATTCAGGCACGGAAGATCGGAGGATCCATGGCGATATCAACAGGCAGCGCATGAGGGCCACGAGTCGTATCCACAACGACATGGACAAGCCCAGCGAACTCGTTGAGGAGCATCCCCACGCAGTCTTTGGCCTCCTCCAGAAGCTGCTCAAGATGCAGAAAGTCTGGTGGTCTCCCAAACAACATATCCAAACTCCAAATTCTCATCTGGCCGACACTCCACGGGAGCGGCTCGCGAATCAGGAGGAATCGCCGTGATCTCTGCATCCGCAGGGAATGGCCAACATGGTCGGCGACCCACAGCAGGCCAAAGCACATGAATTATCCCGCAATCACCTCCACGCATCGACACCGAATTGGCCGATGGCACGATGGAATCCACGGACTGTGCGGAGGCGTCCGCAGTACGCGGCTGTGCAGCCGCGCAGGTGGCGGGACCCTCTGCGCTGAACGGCAAGTTCGTGTCGTGCCGACTTCGGTGTTGGTTTCTGACACCGCGGGGATCGTTCAACCCTGAACGATCGGCCATGTCCGAAACGTCAGATCGTTCAACATCGACCGATTCTGGGTCGCCGGCGGCGTTTCACAATGAAAGCTGGCGGCTGGGTCGCCGCTGGTCGGCACGACGCGAACCTGCCGTAGACGGGGTTGCACATTTCAGGCGCTGCCATCGGCAGCTGCGCCGTTGCCGCGCGACGATGCCGAGCACCTGGGCTGGTGGGTAGCAAGCCTTGCTCTGCATGCTTGTCGGCGTCGCCCTGCGAGGCGACGGGCTGCCGAGACGTCCTCGATTCAGGTCCAATCGACGTCGCTGATGCCGCCAGCGGATCGGAGCCCCAAGGCCCGTGCGACGGGTCATCACCTCGGCCCCGGCCGCTCCGCTGCTCAGGCAGGTTTTTGCTCCGCAGTCACCATCACCATCCCCTGGATCATCATCTGGTGCACCATATGGAGGGGGGGGGAGGGCGCCATTTTGGGCAGACTGCGAACGCTTGGCAGACGACGGGGACTGCGTCTTCGGGCTCAAGGTTTCCTCCCGAAAGCCCTCTCGAGGGCCGCCTCCGTTACCACCCTGCCCCCCCCCCCCCCCGCACTCCCTTCTGACCGCACGCCCCAGACATTCCCTTCAGGTGTACGCTGTCGCCGCGGACGGCCGCGCCCAGCTCGCCAGCCCTGGAGTCGGCGCTTACAACAAGGACAAGACTCCTTGGACGCTCCCCACGGAGTACTCTGTCACAGGGCCCCCCACTGAGACCTGCGACTCGGTCGCGCTGTTGGGCAAGAAGGTGCTCGTGCAGAGCCGCAACAGTACGGTCACTTACACACACACCGTGGTCGCGGTGAACGTCAACGACCAACTCAAGGTGGCCGGGTTCCATCACACACCTTTCCTCTCTTCACCCCTCCCTCACGCAGCAACCTGTCCTGCCGACACCCCACTTCCGTCGGTTCGCCGCCGTCTCCGTGTGCAGTGCCCCTCCCTCGCGCACGAGGGCCCCTTCCCCGCGCCATTCCGGCCCCCCGCCCCCGCCTTCTGACAGTCGCTCCACGCGGCGCGTCCCAGGTGGCCCCCACAGCGAAGGACAAGCAGACCCTCGACAAAGAGTGGCTCCCAGCGCACTTGGTCCAGCATCCGCCTCAGCAGTCGCTCTTCTTTCCTCTCTTCTCCGGCCCGACGAGCTCGTGTGCCAAGCGGGGCTGAGACTCCCAACGGGCTCGGAAGAGACCCCCCTGCAGGGCAGGTGCCGCAAGCGGCGAGGACCCTCCGGAGCGATCTCCTCGGGTCGCCAGAGAGCTGGGCATGACGGGGGCCGTGATTTTTACACAGACTGGGCCCCAGCTTTGTGGGCCCCGGAAACGGCAGGGCCTCTTTTTTTTCCGTTTCCAGAAAAATGTCCCTTGAACATGGAAACGGCGAAAAAACGGCGACCCGAAGCGGCAAAAAAACGGCTCCAGGATTGGAACCGGAGCCAGAACCGGTCAAAAAACGGCGACGGAACCGGTGAAAAAACGGCGTCGGAACCGGCAACAAAAACGGCAAAACGCAACCGGTAAAAAAACGGCCTTGCCGTTTCCAGGGCCCACTTAAGGGCCCCAGACATGCCGACCGTCTCTCGCGCCCTCTCCTGCGGCCGGCTCTTCCTCCCGAGTTTTCTTTTGTTGACGGCCCGGGGGCTCGGCACGTGCCGAGCAGCATGCGTGAGACGCTTCTCGCTTGCTTCCAGAATGGTCGGGGACGGAAAAGGGGGGGGTGATGACTAGAGGGGGGTGGATATCATGGCGTGGGCCATGATATTTCCCCAGATTTCATGGCGCCTCTTCTTATTTCATTACGTCCCTGGCCCCCCCGCTGGGCCGCGCACATGCCGCCGGTCATGGTTTGCCCCCCCCCCCTCTTGGACACCCCCCTCTTGGCCGCTCCCGAAATGGCACGCGCCCATCGGACTCCGTTCCTGGCGCCACCCGCGCCCTCGCCGGCACTCGGACGCCTGCGCTGGATCGCTGACCGCACGGCCCTGTCGCCTGCCGTGCCCTCGCCGCTTTTTTCTGCAGCTGCTGTTGCCCCAGCGCAGGAGCTTCAGCAAGGGGGGGTCTTCGGGGGCGGAAAAGAGGGGGATGATGACTAGGGGGGGTGGATATCATGGCGTGGGCCATGATATTTCCCCAGATTTCATGGCGCCTTTTCTTATTTCATTACGTCCCTGGCCCCCCCGCTGGGCCGCGCACATGCCGCCAGTCATGATTTGCACCCCCCCCCTCTTGGACACCCCCCTCTTGGCCAATGTGCTGGAGGCGGAAGCTTGGGAACTCGAGCAACGGGGCTTGGGAGTTATGCGCGCAGCGGAGTGTCTGACCCAATTCTCGGCAGCCCTCCGTTCCGGTTTCGTTAGTTGGAGGACCTTCGTTCTTGGCACGATGTTTTCTTCCCTGGTGCCTTGGTCGCTTTGTACCCGCAGCCCTATCATCAAAACATTTGTTGGGCCAACCCCGGTAGTGGGAGGCGGGCGCATCCCACACACCAGCATTCAAAGGAGAGTTCGGCAAGGGGGTCCTGCCTTTATGATCTTCTTCGCCCTCTGCACTGACCCTATCGTGCGCTCGCTGATTTGGAAGAGTGGCCTCCGTATTCATAATATGCTTGCGTGCGCCGATGACTGGCCGAGAATGTGCCCCAGCGTTTCCTCTTGTCTTCCTAGTGTCCTGGACCTTATCACCCTTCTTGCGCCCACGATTGGCGCATGCCTCTACTTCAAAACTTGGTTTGTTCTTTATCATGTGGGAATGCCAGCATGAACATGTACACCCGCGCGTGCGTCGACTCAGGGGGGCCCTTTTCGCTGCTTGAAATTGCCCGCGACTGCAAGTACCTTGGCAAATTCATTGGTCCGCAGGCGCACTTGCACGCTTGGGACGGGGCCCTGCCAGCGCTCACTGCTCGCGATCGTGCTGTCCGCCAGCGAGGGTGGGGTCTTCTCACTACGTCGTCAAAAAACCGCTTCTGTTTGTGTAAGCTTCAGTTCCCTCTGCAGTGCTACTCACCCTCGCCTACTGTGTCGGCTGCCCATGGCTGGGCCACGCAACTGTTCAATGCGGCGCTGCCTTCGAAGCCCATGCACATTTGTTTTTCGCATCTTGGGCACCAATATCATATTCCAAAACTGTTCCTTTCTTGGTCGAGCCCGTTGGCTTCTTCTGCTTGCACAGTGTGCTGATCTCCTGCCAGCGTCAAGCCGCCTGCGGCCATCCAGCAGAAGGCCAATATCGCCGCTGCTGTCTTCAACGTGCTGGCGATCGGCATCGATTGGAACATGTGTCCAGATGGTTTCTGAACCGCCAAATGACCGTGGCCACTCCGACTCCGGTCGAACACTGCCGTGCTGATCCGCGTGGTGTAATAGTAATATCACACCTGTGCACGTTGAGCAACCGATTAGCAGGTTATCGAATGCACTGTTACAACAAGCGCATGAGTACGTTGGCATATCCATCCTCCGCCTCGCTTCTCGTGAAATGCGTGTTGCCTCTCGTTTTCTTTGCGCCCCTTCGGGGATGCATTTGCGGATGTGTCGTCCAGACGGGTGTGGACATAGGCGATCTCAGGTACAACGCTACCTGTTCGTTGCTTAGCGCTGTTCTGGTCTCCCACCTCGACTCTTTCATGATACCCTCTGTTGGTGATTGGTTTTCCGAGCCCATCCTGTTTGTCCCTCTCCCTCCTCCTGCTGCGCTGCCCCTGAATGCAAGTTTTATCGACGGCTTTGCTCATGTGCGCGGTCACGTGCGGTTGGGCGGCACAGTGTCGGCCCAGCAAGCCTGTGACTCCAGGCTCCGCCTGCACTTCAGGAGGCACCCTGCCATCCGATTGGCCTGGAGCGAGGTGGGTCGTCATCGACACGGAAGGGAAACTGCGTTTGGGGAGGGCACCCACAAAGACATAATGTAACCTTGGAACGGGCGTCGGCCATTTCAAAAGCCCTGCAGCTGCCCGGCCAGACCGCACCTGGCAGTCCAGCGCGCCCACGCCGCGCGGGCGCGGTGGCGGACAGCGGCGCGGTGCTCTCGCAGCTGCGCGGTGCGCTGGCGGCCGGGGACGATGCGGGAGAGGATCGGGGAAGCGCAAGGCTCCACGAAGAGCGGCCTTTTTCGGAGGTGCGCGCGGATCTCCTGGAGCCAGCTCATCTTCCTCTTGTTGGTTTGGTTGGCAACCCCATGCGTCGCAGCATGCTCCCCCCCCCTGATTATGGCCCGTGGCGGCGGAGGCGCCGCCAGGGGAGTCTAGCGCCGATCCGAGAAATCCGCGCGGGCCTACGAAAGTTGATGCTCACATCTGCGGTCTTGGAGGAACACCGGGACGAGTTTTGCCAGCGCCTGCCGGGTTCTGAGGTTCCACCCCGTCCCGCCCCTGGGGCCTGCGACGAACAGAGCAGACGCTGGCCAAACCAGGGCCGAAGCTTCTTGAGCCAATGTGGTCGCATCCAAGACCATGGGTGTATGTTTAAGTCGGGCTTGTCCCTCTACATGAACAGTATTAAAAGATAGTCAAACATAGTCTGTGGACGAGTTTCCTATGATGTTTTGGCTATTTTGGGGAACGTTTGGGGTATTTGTTATTTTTCCTCCAAAAACCGCCTATAGGGGGACATGCCCGACCTGAATGTATGTGAGCCCTGGCCCAACTGGGGCGTGGCAAAAAAGGCCCTGCCTTCGAGGATTGAAGGAGGAGTCATCTCTTCTGCGAGGGAAGGTCGGCGGAGGCTCGGCGGAAGCAGAGCGAGGCCGCCTCCGCCGGCGGACGCCCGCGGAGGCTCGGCGGAAGGCAGCGGAAGTACGGAATGCGCCCCCGAGAGAGGAAAACTCAGGAGGGGAAAAAACACACAGACACAATTAATCGTCGATTCCCAGAAAATATGGGAAAATATAGGAAATGGGGGGGAAGACAGAACCTCAGAAAATATGGGAAAATATGGGGAATATTTTTATTTGTGTGTATTTATTTGTGTGTCCTGGGGCCCCTTCAAAAACGTTTTTGTTGGTTCAGGGTTTCCGAAGTCACCCAAAATTTTGTTCGGCCGGATTCAAGTTGTGATTCGGGGAGCGCGCCGGTGCGTCGGCCGGGCCAGTGGCCCAGGGGTCAGGGGCAACGATAGGGGGGGATACGCACAGGGGGGTACATCGACCCCCATTCGCCGATTGATCAACGATAGGGGCCCGATAGCCCCAACTTGGACAGGAAGGTGCGGATTCACTATCGGGAGCCTATCGCCGAGCTATCGGCGATGCATCGCCGATTCTAGGTCGATGCATCCGCCCCTATGCCAGTCCCCCCTTATCGATGCCCCTCAAGGGGGGGCCCCAGGCGGCCGTGTCCCCCGCCACCGCCCCTGCGAGCTCAGCCGACGCCGAGGAGGCGGGCTGGCCTCTCGCGCAGCTCCCATTGGGGGCGGCCCACGGCGTCCCCGGCTCCCCGCGCCCTTAGTGGAGCCCCTGGGGTGAAGTCGGGCATGTCCTCTACAGGAGGGAATTTTTCGAGAATCGTCAAGAATATAGTCTCGGGACGGTGTTTCTTTTATCTGCCCCAGTCGTCGCAAATTCTCGGCTCTTGCCGATTTATCTTCGAACATCCGCCTGTACATCCCCCTGGGGCCATTCACGGCCTCGTGAGCGGGGCCCTGAAGGCCGCCGAGGCCTCCGGGGAAGTCTGCGGGGCACCTCAGTGACAGGGCCCCCTCTTTGTGTACACGCGCGCGCGCATCCCCGAGATCCGGCATTGCGGCGGAACTGCAACCTCGGAAAAGCCACGACCGGAGCCATGGAGCCCATCTGTCTGCGTCACCGTTTCGAGCCATGTCGACCTGTGAGGGCCATGAGGTCCGCAACCGGGCGACATCGCCCGCTGTGAAGAAAATGAGGCGCCCGGATCTCTGGGCTTCTTGCTCCAGGATCGGGGGAGCGTAAGACCCGGGTGTGCCAGGACTCGGGTTCGCCATCGTTTTTTGACGACCACGCCTCGGATTTTGACGAGGAGGAGTTTCGTGGGATGTCTGCACAGGGAGGCCTCGTCAAAATGCAGGCTCGGCCTCGCCATTTTTTGACGACCTCGTCGGGGATTTCCGAGTCCCCTGTGCCCAGGTCTTACGTCCCCCTGACAGGATTCGCCGCTGTCCTTGGAGGCAGACCCCATGTCGGGCCGACGCCTCTACGGGCAGTACCTCCAGCGCTCGTTCGAGGGGGGCGCTGGCGGCTCCGCGGGCGCCGGGGACCTGGCGCGCCTGCTGCAGCTGTCCGAGGCGGACGACGAGGCGACGCGCGTGGACGTGTGCAAGCCGCTGCTGAAGGCGCTCTTCTGCCGTTTTTCGTGACCAGCCCTCCTCTCTCGTCGCGGAAGAAACGAGACAGACGTTCTGCTCGCTATGTTCAAACTAATGGGGCCCTCGCCGGGCCCCGGGACCGTCGAAACACGACTCGGGATGAGAAACCGGCAACAGGGAATAGACCCAGATTTCTGGGTGCTACGTCTCGACTACACGCAGGAGTGACCCTAGGCCGGAGTGACCTTTGGTGCGCGGCTTCAAGGAAGCCCGTGGGGGCCCAACGCAACCGCGCAAGCAAGTACTGCCGCGCCGCTTCAACGATCGGCGGGACGCCACGGGATTTTTGTTTTTTGCGCCAGCGGGCAACCGCGGAATTCCGCCAATTGGATTCGAACGACCCGAGTGGCGCTCCGAAAGCGCTGCGGTAACAGGCGCTGCCAGGGGCCACCACGATGAGGTCTGGCACTGCTGGGCCGAGTCGCGATGACGTCTTGCCAGGTCTGGCGTCATGGCCGAAACCGGCCCGATCCGTGGACCTGGGATATGCTTGAACATCTTCGGTAACTTGCACTATTATTCAGAAATATACAATAATCTGGCTGAAGATCCCCATTGTGTCAATGGGATGTTCAAACACATTCAGACATAATCAAAGATATCCGGGAGAGGGGGCCGAACGGTCATTCATTGTCCCTGGGCGCGTGGCTGAAGAGAGAATCCGTGGTGAGGATTATGTTTGTTGCGTTGTTGTTGTTTGTTTGTTTGTTTGTTTGTTTGTTTGTTGTAGTCGTCCCCTCCGCGACCCACCCGCGACCCACCCTGCGACCCACCCCGCGACCCACCCCGCGACCCACCCGCGACCCACCCGCGACCCACCCCCGACCCACCCCGCGACCCACCCCCGACCCACCCCGCGACCCACCCGCGACCCAACCGCGACCCACCCCCGACCCACCCGCGACCCATTTGCGACCCACCCGTGACCTACCCCGCGACCCTCCCGCGATCCACCCCGCGACCTACCCCGCGACCCTCCCGCGATCCACCCCTGCTGCGGGCTTGTTGAATAATTTGTGATACTTTGGCGCCTGCGGCGGGCTTCTCCAAAGCCCAGAGTCTCGCAGACTGCCGACGTCCTCACCGCTCCCTCACTCTCAGCCGCATCTGCGGGGTGCTACGCACATTGTTTAAAGATGTTCAGCCGGACGATTTGAGATTTGGGCTGAGATTCGGGATTGGTCCTGGAGCGGGAAACGCGCCGTCTGGTCGACCGGCCCTCCCTGGGAAGCCAGTGCACGTTGTAGGGTGCGCCGCTCATGCGCTGCTGTTGATTTAGAAGGAGCGGACCAAGCCTGGCGAGCTGAGATGCGAGCGCAATCACGCGATACGGGTGCCGACGCGAGGACAAGCTCATTCCACAAGGAAAATCACCCGACCCCCTTGGGGACAGCACCAAAGGTCACTCGAGCGAAGGGTCTATCCTGACGGAGGGGAGTTAGGTCTGTCGCTCACGAAGACGACGCGTGCCGTCTCTATTCCCCTGGCGGTTTCTCGATTGTCTTCTCCATCGCAGGGCCCCTTCGCGCCAGCATAAGAAAGTGGAAGCCGCTGCTGAAGGCGCTCCACTGTTGTATTCGACTGGCGCTCACGACGACAACGCGAGTCGCCTCTTCGTCTGCCTATTGCCTCTTCCCCCTCCCCACACAGGGCCCCCCTCCTCCTCCTCCTCCTCCTTCTCCTCCTCCTCCTCCTCCTCCTCCTCCACCTCCTCCTCCCTCTTCCTCCTCCATCTCCTCTCCTCCCCGTCCTCCTCCTCCTCCTCCTCCTCCTCCTCGTCCCCCCCCTCCTCCTCCTCCTCCTCCTCCCTCCTCCTCCTCCCTCCTCCCCTCCTCATCCTCCTCCTCCTCCTCCTCCTCCTCCTCCTCCCCACTCCTCCCCTTCCTCC
>CAUYUJ010007862.1:15000-43954 GCA_963575745.1 Prorocentrum cordatum
CAGCGCTGAGTCGGGTGCCTGCAGGGTTGGCGGCGCCAGCCGTGAAGCCTTCGCACCCACAGCCCTACACCGTGCGCCCTCGCTGCAAGCGGCATCTCTCGAGTCGGGTCGATCTTTGAGGGGCCCCGGGGCCTGGGACCTTAGTGGGCCCTGGAAGCGACAGGGCCGTTTTTTTTCCGGTTCCGTTTTGCTATTTTTGTTGCCGGTTCCGACGCCGTTTGTTTACCGGTTCCGTCGCCGTTCTTTCACGGGTTCCCGCTCCAGCTCCAAGCCTGGAGCCGTTTTTGTTGCCGTTTCCGGTCGCCGTTTTTTTGCCGTTTCCATTTTCAAGGGACTTTTTTTTTCGGAAACGGTGAAAAAACGGCCCTGCCGTTTCCGGGGCCCATGAAGTGACGAACCAACAACACACACCAATACCCATAGGGGGGTCGGAGAGGGCTATGGGTACGTGTTGTCGGATGGGGGTCCCCGCTCGAACGGGAGCGGTCCCCAGGGTCCGACAACCCGCACCCATACCCATAGCGAGTCCTCCTCCCAACGACCGCCCCTATGGGTATGGGTGGGTGTTGTTCGTTCGTCACCAAGCCTGGGACCGGGCAGCCCAAGCGGCCACACAGTAGACTCCAGCTTTCTGCCGCACTCCTCGGGCCGCGCCGATCTGCATGAGTGTAGCCCCAGGGTCCAATTTGAACATGCGGTCATAATCTTTGGCTGAGCGTGCCGCGCCGCCAGTTCTGCCGCGGTCTGGCCCGCGGTCCGCTTCCAGCCAGTCGAAGAAGAAAGAGCCTCGTGCAGCTTCAAAATCTGGCGCTCCGCGCGGATCTCTTGGATCCGCGCTGGGCGAGCACCGGGACTCGGCCAGCAACCGTAGGCCGGTCCTGCGCTCGCAGCAGTGCAGGACCACCACCACTGGGCAATGGCCATCCTGGGCTACAGCAGGCGCATCAAACGAGAAGTCGGCCTGTCAGGGTCACGGACCTTGCTTGCCTCCCGATGGCCTCCGGGGGACCCGCAGAAGCTCTGGGGCACCCTCAGGACTTTGAAAGATCGACGCAGAATGCGCCCCAAGATGTCTTGTAGCAAGACTTCGTACCGTATGTGAGGCCCGCTGGCGGCTTGCCCCCCGCAGTATAGCTTGGTTCTCCATTCTCAGGAGGAAAAAAACACACAGACACAATTAATCGTCGATTCCCCGGAAAATATGCGAAAATATGGAAAGTGGGGGGGAAGACAGAAACCCAAGAAATATGTGGAAGCACTGGGGATCCTGGCATCTGTGTATTTATTTGTGTGTCCCAGGGCACCTTCACACCCCTCCGACGGCAAGTACTGCACGTACCTCGCCTGGCTTTACACCCGCTTCTTTTCTGAGTACGTTTTTGTTGACTATTTGATATTTATTTTGACTCTTTGACCATGTGGGGGTCTCTCTTCAATATTTTTCATTCTTCGCCCAAGATCTCCCTGCAGGGGGACACGCCCAACTTGAGCCTGAAGCCGCCTGCATGTTTTGACGATTTGATTTCTGGTGCGCCGCGCGGCCCGCTCACTTCCGCCAGCGTTAAGTCGGGCCTGTCCCTCTACAGGAGAAACATCATATTTTTCCGACGGAAGGACCCCACATGAGAATCTCTTTAGCTTGCATGGGGATATCCTCCTGCCCCTTCCCTTCTCCCACCTACTCTTGCCTCCTCGTTCTCCTCCTGTCTGCTCCTCCTCCTGCCTCAACCCCTGCCTCTTCCTCCTCTTCTTGCCCCCTCCACCTCCTCCCCCTCCCCCTCGTTATGCTTCCTCCCCCCCATTCCCCCTGCCCCTCCTGCCTCCTGCCTCCTCCTCCTGCTCTCCCTCTCCCTTCTCCTCCTCCTCCTCCTCCTCATCCCCTGTCCTCCTCCTCTCCCTCTCCCTCATCCGCTTCCTCCTCCTCCTCCTCCTCCTCCTCCTCCTCCTCCTCCTCGTTTCCATATTCCTCCCCCCTCCTCCCCCCCCTCCTCCTCCTCCTCCTCCTCCTCCTCCTCCTCCTCCTCCTCCTGCCTCCTCCTTAGGCCTCCTGCCCCCTCCTGGGGCCTCCTGGGGCCTCTTGGGGCCTCCTGGAGCCTTCTGGGCCTTCCGGGACCTACTGGGGCCTCCTCGGGCATTCCTCCTCCTCCTTTTCCTCCTCGTCCTTCCTCCCCTCAGCCTCTTCCTCTTCCTGCTTTCCTGTCTCGTCCTGCATCATCCCTCCTCCTTTTCCTGGCAATCCTCCTCCTCCTCGTCCTCGTGCGGAACACGACCCAGAGGAAGCGCACGACGTGCGTCCCAGCCGATACGCGCCGGAGGACGACCCAGAGGAAGCGCGCGCCGGAGGATGACCCGGAGGAACCACGTGAGCTGCGGGACCCATAGGAAGGCTCCCGCCTGACGCGTCCTCACAATTCACTCACAGACGAGGGTCCCGCTTGATACTTCTTCCAAATTCAGACCTGAGGAGCCCAAAAGTGACGACAGTTACAAGAATCCGATGACCCGCTCGGATTAGTAACATGATCTGCGGGCCCCATAGGGAGGGGACTCCCGCTTGAGACTTGCTCGCAATTCATTGACAAACGAGGCTCCCGCCTGATACCTCCTCCAAATCCAGACCTGAGGAGCCCAAAAGTGAGGACAGTTACAAGAATCCGATGACCCGCTTGGATTAGTAACATCATCTGCGGGCCCCATAAGGAGGGGGCTCCCGCTTGAGACTTCTTACAAGTCACTCACAGACGAGGGTCCTGCTTGATACTTCCTCCAAATTCAGACTTGAGGATCCCAAAAGTGACAACAGTTACAGGAATCCGATGACCCGCTCGGATTAGTAACATGATCTGCGGGCCCCATAGGGAGGGGGCTCCCGCCTGAGACTTCCTCGCAATTCACTCACAGACGAGGCTCCCGCTTGATACTTCCTCCAAATTCAGACCTGAGGAGCCCAAAAGTGACGACAGTTACAAGAATCCGATGACCCGCTCGGATTAGTAACATGATCTGCGGGCCCCATAGGGAGGGGGCTCCCGCCTGAGACTTCCTCACAATTCACTCACAGACGAGGCTCCCGCTTGATACTTCCTCCAAATTCAGACCTGAGGAGCATCAAAAAAATACAACAGTTACACGAATCCGATGACCCGCTCGGGTTAGTAACCTGATTTGCGGGCCCCATAGGGAGGCGGCTCCCGCCTGACGCGTCCTCACAATTCACTCACAGACGAGGGTCCCGCTTGATACTTCCTCCAAGTTCAGGCCTGAGGAGCCCAAAAGTGACGACAGTTACAAGAATCCGATGACCCGCTCGGATTAGTAACATCATCTGCGGGCCCCATAGGGAGGGGGCTCCCGCCTGATACGTGCTCGCAATTCACTGACAAACGAGGCTCCCGCTTGACACTTCTTCCAAATTCACACCTGAGGAGCCCAAAAGTGACGAAAGTTACAGGAATCATATGACCCGCTCGGATTAGTAACATGATCTGCGGTCCCCATAGGGAGGGGGCTCCCGCCCGAGACTTCCTCGCAATTCACTCACAGACGAGGCTCCCGCTTGATACTTCCTCCAAATTCAGACCTGAGGAGCCCAAAAGTGACGACAGTTACAGGAATCCGATGACCCGCTCGGATTAGTAACATGATCTGCGGGCCCCATCGGGAGGGGGCTCCCGCCTGAGACTTCCTCACAATTCACTCACAGACGAGGCTCCCTCTTGGTGGATGATGGTGATGGGATGATGACGACGGTGTTTGATGATGATATATGATTGATGATGGTGATGATGATGATGATGATGATGATGATGATGATGATGATGATAATGGTGGTGGTGGTGGTGATGATGACGACGTGATGATGATGATGGTGGTGATGATGAGTGCTGATGGTGAGTGATCGTGCGATTCTGATTGTAAATGGTGGTCATGATGATGGGGACGAAGTGGTGAGTCAGCGAATAGTGATGATGATGAGGATGATGATGATGATGATCGTTCGATGCCGATGATGGTGAGTGATCGTGCGATGGTGATGGTGATGCTGATGGTGATGATGATGATGATGATGATGATGAGTGGGGAGTGATGGTGATGGTGATGATGATGCGGAGGAGGAAGCAAAGAGGAGCAGAGGGGAGGGAGGAGGACGAGAGATCCTGCGCGGAGGGTGTGCAGAGAAAACAAGAACCCCTCTTAGGCTGTGGGGAAAATAATAAGAAAACAGTCTGGGGACGTTTCTTTTGATTTAGTGGATATTTGTTTTTCGCCCAAAATTCCCCCGTGGGGGGGACACGCCTGACTTAACGCCAGCGCTGCAAACAACAAATAAAGGTCACCTGTAGGATGGTGGCGGCGTCTAGCTGCCGCCCTCTGAGCGCAGCAGGGCGGCGGCGGCCGGCGAGGCCGCGACGTCGATCGGCAAGCTCACCGCGGCGAAGGCCGCCATGGCCGCCGAGGTGGAAAAGTTCAACCTGCCGCTCGAGGCGCTGGCGCGAGGGAGCCCAGTGCCCGTCGGGTCATGTTTGTATATGTATATATGCACGTAGATCCGACTGAGGGGGCCGAACGGTCATCCATGGTCCCTGGATGCGTGGCTGAAGTGAGAATCCGCGTTGAGGATTCTGCTTGTTGTTGTTGTTGCTGCTGTTGTCGTTGTTGGTGTTGTTACCCGCCCGAGGCTTCCTTCAGGAACGGCGCTTTCGCCAAGGGTTTCCTCGAGCGTTCACGCTCTTACCTTCCTGCTCCTTCTCCCTCTCCCTCCTCCCTCCTCCCTCCTCTCCTCCCTCCTCTCTATCCCTCCTCTCTTCCCTCATCATTGTGCCTCTCTGCCCTATCCCCTCTCCCTCCTATCCCTCCTCCCTTCTCCCTCCCCTCTCCTGCCTCCTCCCTCCCTCTTTATTTCCCTCTCCCCCTTCTCTCTCTCTCTCTGCCTTTACCTCTCTTATCTGTCTTTTTCTCTCTGTCTCTCTTTCTCTATCTCTCTCTCTCTCTCTCTCTCTCTCTCTCTCTCTCTGCCTCTAATCAACCGCCCCCCTCTTCGCTCCTTCTCTCCTGGCGTTTTCCCTCTTCCTTCGTCCCTCCCCCTCCCTTCCTCCCACTCTCCCTCGTTCTCCCCCTCCTCTTCGTGCAGGGCCCACACCAATTCCAATGGCGGGCACATGTAGGCTCACGAAGGATTGTCCGCCCATTCAGTTTTGCCCGCTTGTCTGAGCCCGCCGCCCCCCGCAAAGAGAAAGAATCCCCACAAAGTGGGTGTGACCGAAGACAAGAAGGGCGGGTATCGAGGGTGTGGGGAACTCGTTTTGAATGACACGCGGGCAAGTAAGAGCCAACAGTCTTATAATGATTGGTTTTGTTGCTGTTGTCGTTGTCGTTGTCGTTGTCGTTATTGTTGTTGCTGTTGTTGTAGTTGTTGCTGTTACTGCTGCTGTTGCTGTTGTTGTTGGTTTTGGTGTTGTTAGTGTTGTTGCTGTTGTTGCTGTTGTTGCTGTTGTTGCTGTTGTTGCTGTTGTTGCTGTTGTTGCTGTTGCTGTTGCTGTTGCTGTTGTTGTTGTTGTTGTTGTTGTTGCTGTTGCTGTTGTTGTTGTTGCTGCTGCTGTTGTTGTTGTTGTTGTTGTTGGTGTTGGTGTTGTTGTTGTTGATGTTGTTGTTGTTGTTGAACATTATTTATTCTAAAGAATAATTATTGTTGGGCCCCCTGGTGCGCGCCCCCCCTGCGCCGCCTAGGCCGCAGCTACATTTTCATCATTTTCGTGAGGAAGCCTCAGGTAAAACGATGTGATCAGATCCGGTTGTTTTGTTGTAATCCGTTTTCCCTTGCAAAAAACACTATAAAATGACATTTCTTGTTCTAATATAATCAAATTTCAAGAATCCCTTGCAAAAAATAAGGTAAAGTGGACATTCGCGCGCGCAAGACGAAATCCTTCCAAAAGCTTAGTGTTCGGAGCGATTTTAACATAAAAACATCAAAAAACCAATGGTTTTTCAACAAAAAAATGTCAAAATCTCATCCCGCGCGCTCTTGCGGATTCGTAGGAAACCCAACACTTTTTAAACATTTCTGTCGAACGGGCTTTTGCGAGCAACTTTTTCGAACTTCTGCGACAACGGTTGCGCACCTGCCAGGGCCATCATCCCTGTCAAATAATACCATGCGGGACACATTCGTATGCTTCCAGAGCACGTATGCGTCCGCCTCGCCTTGTCCTGCTGCTCCTCCTCCTCCTCCTCCTCCTCCGGCGGGGCACCCATGGGGACAACCATCGGGACCACCATCGGAACAACCATCGCGGCAACCATGGGGACAACCATCGGGACAACGATCGGGACAACCACAACCATCAGGACAACCATCGGGACAACCATCGGGACATCCATCGGGACAACGATCGGGACCACCATCGGGGCAACCATCGGGAGAACCATCGGAACAACAATCGGGACAATCATCGGGACACTCATCGCGACAATTATCGGGACAACCACAACCATCAGGACCTCCAACCAGAGAGAGGTAGTCACGTGTATTTCGTCGACGAGTGAGCCAGTATTGCACATTGAGGCCGGAACGAGAACCACAGAACAAGAATGAGCATATATCGTCTCACAACAACGGAAACAAGTCCTGTGGTATGCTGGCGCCACGCACGTGATACCAGTCAAAATAAGGGTCTTGGCTTGTGTGGTACAGAAACGTTAAAACGTCGGAAAACGGTACACGTGCCCATTGTTGGAACAGGGGTATAAGTCGTATACTAAGCTAGTTTCCACAAGATGTTACCACAAGAAGTCATTGTAACCATGCGCCAGTGTAGTAGCCAAGGTCGTCCGCAGGCCACGAAGTGAAGTGTCCGAACGTCATAGGGCGGGAAGCTGGGTGTGGGTGGTGGCGAAGAGTCGTTTGGAAATTTGGTAGAGCTTGAACCGGCCCCCCCACAAAGTGGGGGTATTGCCCGCCTCCTATGAAAACCCTGGCACTGGTGAGAACGGAGTGTCCCCACGTGCTAGTAATTGTTGTTGTTGTTGAACATTATTAATTCTAAAGAATAATTATTGTTGGGACCCCTGGTGCACGGCCCCCCTGCGCCGCCTAGGCCGCAGCTACATTTTCATCATTTTCGTGAGGAAGCCTCAGGTAATTCGATGTGATCAAGATCCGGTTGTTTTGTTCCCCCCCGCTTTCCCTTGCAAAAAACACTATAAAATGACATTTCTTGTTCTAATATAATCAAATTTCAAGAATCCCTTGCAAAAAATAAGGTAAAGTGGACATTCGCGCGCGCAAGACGAAATCCTTCCAAAAGCTTAGTGTTCGGAGCGATTTTAACATAAAAACATCAAAAAACCAATGGTTTTTCAACAAAAAAATGTCAAAATCTCATCCCGCGCGCTCTTGCGGATTCGTAGGAAACCCAACACTTTTTAAACATTTCTGTCAAACGGGCTTTTGCGAGCAACTTTTTCGAACTTCTGCGACAACGGTTGCGCACCTGCCAGGGCCATCATCCCTGTCAAATAATACCATGCGGGACAGATTCGTTTTTTCTTCGCGCGCGCACGCCGAAATCTCCAAAAACCATTGGGTTCTTAAGAATTTTACCACCGCGCATCATAAAATCACACGAATCGCACCGTAGGTCCTCGAAAAACAGCTGCACGACTTTTCAAAATTTCCACCCGCGCGCGCTGTCCGAATCCTAAAAAAAAAACAATGGTTTCCCAACATTTATGTTACATGAGCTCGCGCGAGCTACTTTCGCACGCTCTTGCAACGGGGTTCGCGCGCCTGCCAGGGGCCATAATCCCTTGCGGTTGCGCCATAGGTTGCGCCCTCGGCCGCCGAGAATAAAACGCCCTCCTATTGGTTGCGCCATAGGTTGCGCCCTCGGCCGCCGAGAATAAAACGCTCCCCCTACTGGTTGCGCCATAGGTTGCCCCAGGAGGCCTTCAAGAGGCCCCAAGAGCCCGCCGTGAGGACCCAATAAGCCCCCAAGAGGCCCCAAGATGCTTCCAAGAAGCCCCCCAAAGCTCAAGAGGACCCCAAGCGGCTCCAGGAGGCTTCCCCCCTACCCCAAGAGGGCCCCAAGCGGCCCCAGGAAGCCTCCGACTGATCACTGTCACATCCGTAGCCATCTCGGATCAAGGTATCGCCTGTGTTCTTGGATGGGTCATGGCTTTGTCGGCGAAAGCCCTTGACGACCAGTATGGCCCAGAGCTGTCGCGGCCTCCATTGGCTGACTGCGGCAGCCCGTATTATTTGCATCATGCGCTCGTTGCAAAGGGTATCCAGGTCAGTCACCAGGCGTGCAAGCTTTGGTGGTGCAAGTATCGGGTTGTGCCTGGCACGGTCAGTATTTCTAGCGCCACGGAGCTGGAGGAGCATCACGGCTCTGCCATCCGCCACCTGGGCATCGAGTATAATACAGCTTTTAAATTATGCGGGGCGCTCCGACAGTTGGATCCACCACTGTATGTGTCAAATAAGGTCGCAACGACGTGGTTACTGCAGTATTCTTCCAAAGAGACGCTTGTCAAAGTGCAGAACGCTGGCCATCTGGAGACCTGGTATGGAGAACGTATTCGCACAGACATGCCCGAGGGGACTACTGACGGGGCCGTCTTGAAGCAGTGGCTCCTGGGACATTTATCTGTATCTGCTGACGCCAGGGTATGTCAGAAGTGGCTCAGCACGGAGTGGGGCGCCAAGGGAGCATTGAATACTGCCCAAGCTGTGGAGGAATGTATAGGCCAGCGTCTTCGACTCAATCAGTATCGGGAGAGCTTCGCCGACGAGGCCGCCGCGGAGGTCCGCCCAGGAATTCCACAAATGTGACCAACTATCTTGCGAGTACGTATCATCTCATGTGTGTCGTGCACACTATCAAATGTAACAGAGTTGTGTATTCCCATCATCCCAGGAACTTGACCCAAAAATGTGACCAACTCCGCTCTCTCTGTCTCTCTCTCTGTCTGCTCTCTGTCTCTCTCTCTGTCTCTCTGTATTATGTATTGTATGGCACAATTGCACCATGCTGGGCACATGCGCGCCCCGAATAAGTGACCAAGTTCTGTGGGTGTGTACCCCACGCCAGTGTAGTAGCCACGGTCGTCCGCACGCCACGAAGTGAAGTGTCCCAACGTCATAGGGCGGGAAGCTGGGTTTGGGTGGTCGCGAAGAGTCGTTTGGATATTTGGTAGAGCTTGTAATGCCCCCCCACGAAGTGGGGGTATTGCCTGGTGTCGTATGAAAACCCTGGCACTGGGGAGAACACCACGCGTTCGGGTAAAATGATTGTTGTTGTTGTTGTTGTTGTTGTTGTTGTTGTTGTTGTTGTTGTTTGTTTGTTTTTCGTCATTTCCCCCGCGACCTACTCGCGACCCCCCCCGCGACCCACGCCGCGACCCACCCGCGACCCAACTTGCGACCCACCCGCGACACACCCCGCGACCCACCCGCGACCCACCCCGCGACCCGCGCGCGACCCACCCCGCGACCAATCCGCGACCCGCCCGCGATCCACGTGCGACCCACTTGGGGCCCGCCCGCGACCCACCCCGCGACCCACCCGCGACCCCTCCGCAACCGATCCACGTTGGTTTGAAGAAGATATCGGCCTCGTTGTATAATTTCTGAAACTTTGGCGCGCGCGGCGGGCTTCTCCAGAGTCTCGCAGACTGCCGGCGTCCACTCCACCGCCTCACTCTTATCCGGATCTGCGGGGCGCTACGTATTACAACAGAAATAACAACGCAAAACAAACCAAACGACAAACACGCACGTTGCTCAAGGTTTCTAGCCCTTTTGCGCATCCCGGGGCATTCGCCGTGGCCCGGGTGCCGCCAAAAAACGGCCGCGGGATGATGAGCTGGTCGGGTCCAGGCCTCTCCTGGGCGCACGCCTTGGGCGCCTCCGTCGGCCACGCGCAAGAGCCACGCGCACGAATGGCCACTCGCTGGATGGACCTTTGTGTTGCGGGCCCACAGTGAGGCAGCAGACCAGGAATAGCGCCGGGATGGAGAAAGAAAACAGCATGCCGTTGGAGGTCTGAGTCTGGGGAGGGCGCAGCTTGTGCTCGACGAGGGAGAGGCCTCCTAGGGGTTCAGTGGCGGGCACGGGGCTGTCAAAAAATGGTTCAGGATGACAAGCCGGCCCCATAGGGAAAGGGTCGGGACTTCTGGGAATTGCGTATTGAAAGAATAGGACGTCGCATATCTGGGGAGCGGCCCCCCACGGCGCTGGCACTGCGCGCTCGGATCTGGCCCCCCCCAACGGCCCCTTCAGACCCCGCACACGATGATACCACCCGTCCTTGGTGTGACTCATGCGCGTGCGTCGGGTCCGCGTCGTGTCGACGCGGCGGCGACCCCGCCGCGGGCATTCAAGGCACAACGCCGCCAGCGGACCAGAGTCGCCCGACGCAGACGGATCCGGCGATCGAAAAACCGCCGATCGTTCAAGGGTGAACGGTCCACGCGGCGTCAGAACCCAACGGCGGCTCCCCGATGCAGATCCACGCGCAAAAGTGTTCGAGACTACCACGAGCCTCGAACCTATGGGAGCCCCCTTTTTGCGTTGTCCAGGCTCTCTGCAGTGCGCTCCTGCGCGGCTATGCGGAGCTTTGCGCTGGGCGTCGCGTCCTCGCGCGATCTGAAGCACCGCGCACCTGCGAGTCATCGAGACGCTTTGGCATGCTTCTTCGCGCGCCTGCGCGCCTCTGCTCGCGTGGGCCCTCTTGCAGCCCCAGGCTCTGGGCGTCGCGATGTGTTCGCAACTTCGACCCCATGAGGTCTCGAGCCCTTCCCCGGGACCGCTTTCTCATCCTGAGCTGTTTCTGGACGGCCCCGAGGCCCGGGAAGGGCCCCCGTAGGCTGCAAATGGCGAACAATTTCCCGCCGTGATTTTTCCACAGCGCCAAAGGGTTTGGCCGAAAATGGCGAACAACTGTCCTGCATGATTTGTTCACAGCGCGGGGGCGTCCGGGATCGTGGCCGATCCTCCGCGGGCGGCCGCCCGATCCTCGGTGGCGGCCCTTCGCCAGTGGCCGGGCCTGCGGTAGAGCCCCCCGGGGGACCGAGAAAGGCGCCCCCCGGCGGCCGGCCGAAGAACCAGAGCATAGGGGCCAGAGAGCGCACAGGACCGCGCACCACGCAGCGCGAAGCAAGACGACGACGACGACGACAAGGACAAAGACAAAGACAAAGACAAAGACGACGACGTCGGCGACGACGACAAGGCGACGGCTGCGGCGGCGCACAGTACCGCGCACCACGCAGCGCGACGCGCGACGATGGCGACGACAAAGACAAAGACAAGGACAAAGACAAGGACAAAGACAACGACGACGACCACGATAAACACAACGACAAAAACAACGAGGACGACGACAGGCTCGACGACGGCGACGGCGACGGCAGCGGCGGCGGACCACGCACCACGCAGCGCGACGCGCGACGACAAAGACAGACAAAGACAAAGGCAAAGGCAAAGACAAAGACAAAGACAAGGCCGGCGACGACGACGACGACGGCGACGACGACGACGGCGACGACGAATGCGACGACGGCGGCGGCGGCGGTGGTGCACAGGAACACGCACCACGCAGCGCGACGCGCGACGACAACGACGATGACGACGACAGAGACAAAGACAATGACAAAGACAAAGAGACAACAACAAAGACGACGACGACGACGACACGACGACGGCGACGACGACGACGACGACGACGACGGCGGCGGCGGCGGCGGCGGCGACGATAGCGCACAGGACCGCGCACCACGCAGCGCGAAGCTCAGCTCGATGGCAATCGGGTGCCCTGAGATCCTGGCGCTGCAATTTTCTCACAAAGGGCATTTTCGCCCCGTTTCGGGCCCCGGGACCCTCACACGTCGATGCGGCTCGAGAACTGACGCAGAAAGATGGGGTCTGGGGCTCCGGTCGAGATTTTCTGCGATGCTTCGGTGGTTCGCAACGTCGGATCTCAGGGTGCGATAGGTTTGCGTCGTGTCGACCAGCGGCGACCCCAGCGCGGGCGTTCAAGGTTGAACGCCGCCGGCGACCCAGAATCGATCGATGTTGAACGATCGGACGTTGCGGCAGCGGCCGATCGTTCAAGGTTGAACGATCCCTGCGGTGTCAAAAACCAACGCTGGGGTCGGCACGACACGAACCTGCCGTACCTGGACCCCCTCGCGTCGCGGAGCAAACAAACACGACGGAAGGTTGTTTGCTGTGTTCGGCTTCTGGGCTCCCCCGCTGGGCCCTGGGGCGGGACAAATACGACTCGGGGCAGAAGATGGGTCTAGACGTCCGGGGGCCCACATCGTGTCAAAACAATCCGCGACGTCGGGGCTCTGGCTTTCCAAGTATCAGGAGGGAAAGAAACACACAGACAAAATTAATCCTCGATTCCCCAGAAAATCTGGGACAATGTGGGAAGTGGGGGAGAAGACAGAACCCCCCCCCAAAAAATATGGGGAAATATTTGGAATATTTGTATTTGTGTGTACTTATTTGTGTGTCCTGGGGCCCCTTCCAAGTATCCAGCGCTCCACTCTGTTCGATGCGTGGACTCCCAGAGGTTTGAACAACTTCCCCATGCAGGGCCGGCGCTCAATCCTGAGTCGTTGTTTGACGGTCCCGGGGCCGGTTGAGGGCCCCTGGAATTTGAGCATTGTCCCAAACCGCCCGCCCGCTCCATTTTTTCGGAGCCCCTGATCTCTGGGGAAGGAGGTGCCTCTTGGAGAGGGCGAACGAGAGGGTCCCGAGCCCCGAGTTGTCAGGGCATGGCCTGGGCCGGGGTCAAACTCCGGATGCGGGGCCTTCCCGCTTTCGCGCCGGAGGCTGCCCAGACGGCACTAACCTCGCGCTCTCAGGGATTAGGCTCAAGTCGGGCACGTCCCTCTACAGGAGGAATATTCAAAAATAGTCCCCAAAAAAATAATACGGGGACGAGTTTCTTTGTTATTTCTGATCATTATTGAAAATTGTTTTATGATTTTTGTCCAAAATCCGCCTGTAGGGAAGGGGCATGCCCGACCTAACACTAAACCAGCGCTCTCCGGGATTAGGTCGTGTCCCACGTCCATATTGCCCAATGTTCAGGTATCCCGGATCAAGGGACGGCGCTGAAAGACGGGTTCGATTGTGCCGACGTTGGCGTGCAAGCTGCCTGCGTAAGATAGCGCGTAAGCGCCTTCGTGTCCCAGTTTCCCTTCCGCGCCGGCGGCCTGCGTCAGCCACCGCGGGAGAACGTCGCATAACTCCTGTTTCTTTCGTCGCTCGTGTAGATGTTGTCCAGTGCCCTCTTGAAACAGGAGCTCTTGCGGACGAAGTGGCTCCAGAGCTAACCCGGAACACATTTGGGAAGCTCGGGCAGAGCCCTACCCAGATCAGATCGGTCCTGAAGCATACGGGTGCCCAACATCGCGCAGCGAGGACTGCGACGTTAGCTCCGCGCCTCTGGGAGGTTGTGGGAGGGAGAGGGGACGGTGGGAAGGGAGCGGGGGGTCAGGAGTCCAACCGTGGGGAGGCCATCGGAGCTGCTTCTCGGGGAACGCAACTTGGAAACCGCGTGTTCATTCCAGTGGTTCTCGCCGACGCCATCGTCGGCATCAGCATCAGCTTCAGCATCAGATGTATCAGCATCCGTTGGAGTGTAAACCAGCAGGGGGCCATCAGCTCGTGAGTGCGCACGCCTTCCCCCCAAAACGTCGCTGAAGTCATCCGCGTACCTGTCCCGTGTGAGTGTGAGATGAGGGGGGGAGGACGAGGGCCGAAAAACAAACTATACGCATGCATATATACATATATTCCCCATACAGCGTTTACACTTATGGAGATTCTTTTTGCTCTGTAAGGAACTGTGCCTGATGGCCAGTCTAGCAGCTAAAGCCGCCGCCGTCGTCGCCGCCTCGTCGCCGCCCGTTGTGTGGGCCTGACGGCCAGTCTGGGGCTATGGTGCCGCCGTCACCGCCCTGTTGCCGCTTCGTCGCCGTCTGGAATTCACAATGCAGATTATACATCACATAGACTGCACCGCGTAAATTGCACCGAACATGCAGCATTGCACCACGTCGATTGCACATAGACTGGACCGCATACGTGTCTCCACATAGATTGCACCATGTGGTTTCTTTTGGCGAGGAGAGAATGCGGATCCACCTCCCTTCCGAGGCTGGACTGACCCCCCCCCGTGGGAAGTACCACGTACAAACGATTCCGCCCCCTCGTTCGTTCTAAGTATGAGCTCAGACTTTCCCATCCAGACCGTTCTTGACCCATTCCATTCGTTGCAATACAGCGCTATGTGCGCACATTCGTTTATCACAAGTCGTGCATGTTCAAGATTTCGTTGCCAAGAAAAACGAACTGCACACGTGCGAGTCGTCGCGCGTACATGCAGGAGTCCTTGTTTCGCCCAGATTTTAATTTCGAGTGCCCCGGCAGCCTACAAGAACCAATGGTTTTGCAATTTTAATTTTCGAAAGAATGTGAGCGCGCGCTTGCGCGCGCTCACTCGGATGTTTAACAAAGCCATTTCTTCTTTAAGATGTTCATCCAATTCGATCAACCGTGCGTCGCGCGCGCATGTCGAAATCATTCGACAACCGTTGCTCGTCTAGTGGGTAGGGGGGCGAGTTTCTTCAAATGCGTATTACCATGCGGGCCACTGACGCTCGTCGGCCGCTCGACCATTCCGACATCTTTTCGCATTTTCCATCACCGACATTGGACACAACCATTGTCATAGGCGTGTTCAGCACCAGCACCATCATCGGCGATGCCGTCGGCATCGTCACCGTCGTCACCAGCATCGATACAGTCCTCATCCTGTCTGCCGGCGTCGACGTCCCGTTCGTCGGCGTTGCTTGCGTGACGCGCTTGGAAGTGCCCCTGGCGGTTAGCGCCACCGCGGCCGCGTCGGTGGCCTCAAACTAGCCGGCCGCTTAGCGCGCGAGCTTGCGCGAGCCAGCGCGACCGCAACACTGCGCCGCCCAGCGCCACGCAGTGATCGTAATCGCCGCCGCATGAACAGTGGAGTGTGACGAGGTCCCCATGCGCACGGCGTCGCGCGCGCATGCCGAAATCTGTCCAACACCATGTTTCCGCACGGATTTAAAGATCGAGGTTTCTGTAAACACAGTTGTTTTTTAGACTTCCAACATGGTTTTCCAAAGAAGTTCGCGCGTTATTGTAAGTTCTTACGACGCGCCGTTGTTTGTTTCTCGCAATATACACACAAACAAGTTCATCGAATGCGACCAAGCGGAATCATTCGAATGCCTTTGCGCGCGTGCCGGGGGAGGCGGGGCGCAGGCGGCGCGACCCCTGTCATAGAATACCATTCGGGCCAATCGCGCGTGTCGAGAACGCGCGCGCATCTCGAAACCCGCGCAAAACCTGCATCACTAACTTGTCGACATCATTGTCCTCGTCAGCGCGATCAGCATCGGCGCCGCCACTGGCCTTGCCGTCGTCACCGTCACAGTCGTCACCAGCACAGCAACACTCATCCCCGGGTCTGCCGTCGTCGTCGTCGCCATGCTACCGCGCCCGCTCGAGTCACCGACTCGTACTGACGTGCCCGCGCGTCAGCGCGGCCAGCGAAGCGCGCTGGGAAGTCCCCACCGGTCTGCGCCACCGCGGCCGCGTCGGTCGCGCCAGACAAACTGGCCGCTCGGCGTGCGAGCATGCACGCTAGCGCGGCCGCAGCAATGCGCCAGCCAGCGCCCAACAGTCACCGCAATCGCGGTCGCATGGGTTTTGCAAACCAATGTGCAAGCGGGAGGGTGGGGCGATTATATCGGCAGTGGCGTTGACAACAACATGTTCGGCACGGTGAGTTTCGCCACGCAGGTTGTCCTATCCAATAAAGAATTCGCACCCACCGCCTTCCTGAGGCCAGGCTTGTCGCCCCCCCTGGGATTGTGCAGTTTACATATGGCTCTGGCCCCGCGCTGGTTGAGAATATATGGCTCATACGATCCAAGCCACACCGGCATCGACCCCCCCTTCCAACCCTTGCAGACAAGACCATGGAGCCTGTTTCTTTATTGTTTTGGGCATGTCGGGCGTCATGGCCCCTGGCTCCCCTCCCGCCCCCCCCCCCCATGACGTAACGTTTCCCCCCCAGTGCGATTCGGGCACTGCCGCCGTGCGCATCGCTACCCGGATACATGTCCGCATAGGAATCCGAATAGGTGTCTGGTCCGCAGTCGTCGTCGTCGTCGTCGTCGTTGTCGTTGTCGCTCGTCGCTCGTCGCTCGTCGCTCATCTTTGTCGTGCGCGCGGACGCAGCTGGAGCATCTTTTTTCATTTCAGGCCGATGACGGCAATCATTCGGGGGGGTGCAGGGTGCCGATGACGTCACGTTTTGCGCCGGCGGCGTCTCGGAATGCTGCAAAATCACCGAGGACGGGTTGCAGCAGCATGTCGGTGGCGATCTACGCCACAACGCTTATGTACACCATAGTACTTGCGTGCACCACAGCGCTTGTGTACACCACGCTGCCTATGTACACCACAGCAACCGCGTGCATCACAGCGCCAGTGTGTGCCACAGTGTCTGTTGGCACCACAGCGCTTGTGTACACCACAGCGCCTGGTGCCCCGGCAGCCTACAAGAACCAATGGTTTTGCAATTTCAATTTTCGAAAGAATGTGAGCGCGCGCTTGCGCGCGCTCACTCGGATGTTTAACAAAGCCATTTCTTCTTTAAGATGTTCATCCAATTCGATCAACCGTGCGTCGCGCGCGCATGTCGAAATCATTCGACAACCGTTGCTCGTCTAGTGGGTAGGGGGGCGAGTTTCTTCAAATGCGTATTACCATGCGGGCCACTGACGCTCGTCGGCCGCTCGACCATTCCGACATCTTTTCGCATTTTCCATCACCGACATTGGACACAACCATTGTCATAGGCGTGTTCAGCACCAGCACCATCATCGGCGATGCCGTCGGCATCGTCACCGTCGTCACCAGCATCGATACAGTCCTCATCCTTTCTGCCGGCGTCGACGTCCCGTTCGTCGGCGTTGCTTGCGTGACGCGCTTGGAAGTGCCCCTGGCGGTTAGCGCCACCGCGGCCGCGTCGGTGGCCTCAAACTAGCCGGCCGCTTAGCGCGCGAGCTTGCGCGAGCCAGCGCGACCGCAACACTGCGCCGCCCAGCGCCACGCAGTGATCGTAACCGCCGCCGCATGAACAGTGGAGTGTGACGAGGTCCCCATGCGCACGGCGTCGCGCGCGCATGCCGAAATCTGTCCAACACCATGTTTCCGCACGGATTTAAAGATCGAGGTTTCTGTAAACACAGTTGTTTTTTAGACTTCCAACATGGTTTTCCAAAGAAGTTCGCGCGTTATTGTAAGTTCTTACGACGCGCCGTTGTTTGTTTCTCGCAATATACACACAAATAAGTTCATCGAATGCGACCAAGCGGAATCATTCGAATGCCTTTGCGCGCGTGCCGGGGGAGGCGGGGCGCAGGCGGCGCGACCCCTGTCATAGAATACCATTCGGGCCAATCGCGCGTGTCGAGAACGCGCGCGCATCTCGAAACCCGCGCAAAACCTGCATCACTAATTTGTCGACATCATTGTCCTCGTCAGCGCGATCAGCATCGGCGCCGCCACTGGCCTTGCCGTCGTCACCGTCACAGTCGTCACCAGCACAGCAACACTCATCCCCGGGTCTGCCGTCGTCGTCGTCGCCATGCTACCGCGCCCGCTCGAGTCACCGACTCGTACTGACGTGCCCGCGCGTCAGCGCGGCCAGCGAAGCGCGCTGGGAAGTCCCCACCGGTCTGCGCCACCGCGGCCGCGTCGGTCGCGCCAGACAAACTGGCCGCTCGGCGTGCGAGCATGCACGCTAGCGCGGCCGCAGCAATGCGCCAGCCAGCGCCCAACAGTCACCGCAATCGCGGTCGCATGGGTTTTGCAAACCAATGTGCAAGCGGGAGGGTGGGGCGATTATATCGGCAGTGGCGTTGACAACAACATGTTCGGCACGGTGAGTTTCGCCACGCAGGTTGTCCTATCCAATAAAGAATTCGCACCCACCGCCTTCCTGAGGCCAGGCTTGTCGCCCCCCCCTGGGATTGTGCAGTTTACATATGGCTCTGGCCCCGCGCTGGTTGAGAATATATGGCTCATACGATCCAAGCCACACCGGCATCGACCCCCCCTTCCAACCCTTGCAGACAAGACCATGGAGCCTGTTTCTTTATTGTTTTGGGCATGTCGGGCGTCATGGCCCCTGGCTCCCCTCCCGCCCCCCCCCCCCATGACGTAACGTTTCCCCCCCAGTGCGATTCGGGCACTGCCGCCGTGCGCATCGCTACCCGGATACATGTCCGCATAGGAATCCGAATAGGTGTCTGGTCCGCAGTCGTCGTCGTCGTCGTTGTCGTTGTCGCTCGTCGCTCGTCGCTCGTCGCTCATCTTTGTCGTGCGCGCGGACGCAGCTGGAGCATCTTTTTTCATTTCAGGCCGATGACGGCAATCATTCGGGGGGGTGCAGGGTGCCGATGACGTCACGTTTTGCGCCGGCGGCGTCTCGGAATGCTGCAAAATCACCGAGGACGGGTTGCAGCAGCATGTCGGTGGCGATCTACGCCACAACGCTTATGTACACCATAGTACTTGCGTGCACCACAGCGCTTGTGTACACCACGCTGCCTATGTACACCACAGCAACCGCGTGCATCACAGCGCCAGTGTGTGCCACAGTGTCTGTTGGCACCACAGCGCTTGTGTACACCACAGCGCCTGCGTACACCACATCAGCCGTGTGCAACACAGCACCAGTGTACACCACAATGCCTGCGTGTGCTCAGCCCGGCACCAGTGAATTGACCATTCTGCGGTGCACGTTGAGACGCGCACGTGCGTTGTAGTGCCGACCCGCACGACAGGGGGGAAAAGTGAGGGAGGAGGAGGAGAAGCATAAGGAGGAGGATGAGGAGGAGGACGGGGAGGAAGAGGAGGAGGAGGAGGAGGAGGAGGAGGAGGAGGAGGAGAAGGCGGACGTGGAGGAAGGAGGAGGGAAACACGTCGCATTTTATTGTCAACCTGTCCTTGGCGTGGCGTTTAGTTGTCCTCACCAGATCCTCACCGACATGCTCCTTCTACCCGTCCTGAGCACGCAAGCGCTCTGGTGTACACCAGCGCACAGGCGCTGCGGTGCACGTAAACACTGTGGTGTAGACAGTCGCTGTGTTGCACATGGCTGTTGCGGTGTACGCATTCGGTGTGGTGTACACCGGCTTTGTGGTGCACGCGAGCACTGTGGTGTACACAGGCGCTGTGGGGCAGATCGCTACTACCTGCATGCTGCTCGCGTCGTCATCGTCGTCGTCGTCGCTCGTCGCTCGTCGCTCATCGTCGTCGTGCGCGCGGGCGCGGCAGTGGTGCCGGAGGGGGGTGGCGCTACGTCATGCCCCCCCCCGCCCCCTCCCCCCCCCACCCCATGACGCCTGTCTTCGCCAATGATAAACAAATGCGCTCATGCGCGTACATGTCTTTGTATTCGCACACGTGCCTGTTTTTTGCCAAGGATCCGTTGTGAGAATTAGGGCGAAGTGCGCGCGCGTCGTCGCGCGCGCATCCCGAAACCCATCAAAAACTTTCGGAATGGCAAGGATGTGGGAATTGAGCGCCAGGGCATGATAGAACAAAGAAAACATTATAGTTGGTTCGCAACTTGAAATGTCATAAAAGATTGTGCTCTTGTTCATTCAGAAAAAAAGGCCATCGTTTCAACACGCGCTGCCAAAAAGGACCCCTCACGCGGGCATGTCGGAATCATTCGTGCGCCGTTGCGTGCGTGCCTCTGCGAGAACAATTTTCAAAACATATGGCGATGTGCGCGTGCTTTCGAACGGAATTTCAAATCGAGTGCCCGGAAGCACGTGCTACAAAACAAGCATGCGCCCACGGCGTCGGCCTCGCGTGCATGTCGAAATGCCTCCAACACGTCCATGGCCGACGCGAGGGCGCCATCATCGTCACCGGCTTGTTCAGCATCGGCGCCGTCATTGGCCATGCCGTCGTCATCGGTATCATCGCGCCTGCCGCTGTCGACGTCGCCATGATGCCGCGCCCGCCCGAGTCGCCGACTCGCACTGGCGCGCCCGGGCGCCAGCGCGGCCAGCGAAACGTGCTGGGGAGCGCCCTGCGGTCAGCGCCGCCACCGCGGCGTCGTCCGCGCCAGTGTGGCTCGCCGTTCTGCGCGCGAGCATGCGCGAGCCAACGCGGCCGCATTAGCCGCTGCATGGGTTTGGCGCCCCATGTTGCGGGTGGGTCGGTGGGATGGTTGCGCGAGCAGTGGAGATGGCAACCCCACGCTTTTCAATTTTTTAAGGGAGTTTGGATCCGACGGCCTCCCGACGCTGGGATTTTTCAGCCCCCCTGTGGATGTGAAGTTTACGTGCGGTTTTGCGCCATCGTTCGCTCTCAGTATGAATTCACACCATCCAAACCAAGTCGGCACCGATCTCCCCTCAGCAGATCCTTTGCGACACGTTATACGCGCGCGCTCGCTTATCAAAAACATTTGTCGCCAAGAGACCAACGCACAAACATAGAAAGTGCACCCGCGCGCGTCGTCGCGAGCGCATGCTGGACCTTTGGAAGAATATCGGCTTCACAAGGGTTTCAAAAACCAGGTCCTCGAAAACATGTGCACACACGGCTTGGCATCTAAGTTTGCGCGCTTTTGCGTCGTCCATGCAACCTACCATCCGTTGTTTAATGTGTTCCATCACATTTTGCCAAACGGGCCTCTAGCGCGTGCATGTCGCTATCTATCGGACGCCGTTGCACGCGTGATTGTGGGGGGGGGGGCGCGATCCATGTTAAATAATAATACGCGGGCCAGTCGCGCGCGTGTCGGCCGCGTGCGCATGTCCGAGTCTTTCCACGACCTCCATCGCCGACGAGTGGGTACCATCATCGCCATCGGCGCGATCGGCATCGGCTCCGTGATCCGCGTTGCCTTCGTTGTCGTCACCGTCGTTGCTAGCCTCGCTGTAATCATTGTTGCGTCCGCTGTTGTCGGCGTCGCCACGATGCCGTGCACGCCCGAGCCACCGACTCGCATTGATGTGCCCGCGCGTCAGCACGGCCTGGGGGGATATGGTCCGTGTAACATCATACCGCGTGGTCCGCTCGCGCGCGTCGTTCGCGCGCGCATGTCGGATTCCTTCACTAACCTTCATCGCCGACGCGAGGACGCCGTCATCGTTATCGGCGGGCGTGATCAACATCGGCGCCGTCGTTGGCCTTGCCGTCGTCACCGCCACCATCGCCACCCCCATTGCTACTTTCATCATCGTGTCTACCACTGTCGGCGTTGACATGATACCGCGCCCCGGGCCCGTGTCTACTCGCAGTGAACTGGCCGCTGGGAAGTGCCCAGGGGTCAGCGCCAGCGCGGTCACGCCGGTCGCGCCCAACTAGCTGGCCGTTGCGCGCGCGAGCATGCGCGGGGTAGCGTTGCCGCAGTTATGCACCAGCCAACAGCAAGCATTCTTCGCAATCGCCGCCGCATGTGCTTTGCAAAATAAGGTGTGGGTCGGTGGGTGGAGTGGTTGCGCGAGCAGTGAAACTGACAAATGCGGCTCCCTCAAGTGAGTTGCACTACGTAGGTTACACCAAAAATATTCCACCACGTAGGGTGCCCCACGAAGATGGCGAAACTTGATTACACAACTCAGATTGCATCACGTTCGTCGCACCGCATATATTTACCACCACATCCATAACACCACACAGGTTTGCTGCACAACGTAGATTGCACCACATAGTTGTCGCAACCTCGGTTGCAAACCATAAGCTGCACCACGCAGATTGCGCGACACAAATTGCACTATGTTGGTTGCATCGCGTAGATTGCGCCACGTAGTTCGCACCCCACCAAACCAAACACATTGGCCAAATAGAATATCACGACGCAAATAGCACACCATAAGTTGCACGTCGTATAATGCACAACCAACATTGCACCACGCAGAATGCACTACCTTTGTTGTCCCAAGTCGAGTGTACAACACGTATGGCTAGAAACATATGGCCGGGGCCCACGACGGTTTAACATGTCATAGTTTGAAAGCTGAGCACGTACCATATGATAACACCTGACACATAAATGAGTACATAGATGTGTATATGTTGTATATATTTGTACATGCGCATGTGTACTAAATAGACACATGCACATTACACACGCACGTAGCTCTATCTTACACGAAAAATATACAACCGTCAGTACAAGACGCCTTGCCGACGTGCGGTTGGCCAAGGTTCGACCTGCTGCCGTATGCCCTCTCCGTCTTATGTTCGCGATCATAGGACCCAAATGTGGAACAATGTATCTTCGAAAGGTTAGCGTCTTCGATTGGTTGGCGGGCCTCACGGCGCCTTCTTGCGAGACCCCTGTAGCGCATCAGGAAGCACTGTAGGCCAAAGCGCTTCGGGAGCAACAGAGCTAGATACCACTCCCGGTCTTTACATCACTTTGGTGATGCACCATTTCGTTGCCCGGGAGTGGCTGGACGGCATATTTGGGTTCTGCGGTGAAATCAGGCACGCCTGATGGCATTTTGGGGCCTCTGGATGGGGTGGGGGCGCCGTCCCCGGCCAGTGTTGGGCATCCTGCAGCCGTCGTCGGGGCGGTTGTAGGCCGCCTTTGGGCAGTCTCCTGGCATCGCTCGGACATGTTCATGTTTTCTCGGCGAGCGTATCGAGGAGCATCGTTGATCATTTGGCGAAAAACCCACGCACGAAACCCAAGAAAAACACAGGGAATGGACGTCCGAGCGATGGCCAGGTCTTGGGCCCGAGAAGAACAGCAGGAAAGAGAAGGTACGGCAGGTTCGCGTCGTGTGGACGCGGCGGCGGCCCCAACGCGGACGTTCAAGGTCGAACACCGCAAGCGGCCGAGAATCTGTCAGTTCGGAACGATCTGGCAATCGAGCACCGCGTATCGTGGAAGGTTGAACGATCGACGCGGTGTCAACAACCAACGTCGGGGTCGTCACCACATGAACCTTTCGTATTTGGGGCGAGCTCAGAAGGGGTCACGTTGTTTGGGAGGCCGCTTCTGGACACGACTATGTATCAGTGCTGCCACTCCTTCTCAAGTGCTACGCAATCGGTTGACACCCCCCTGGCTGAGCCATATATGGGAGCCACGTTACGGCTAGATTGGAGCTGTCTTTATAATGTGTAGGGTTTTTGGTTTATTGACGCTGTCTGGGGTTTTCGAGGGGCCACTTTGGGGGCCCCTTGGACGACACTCTCTTGGCATCGAAGAGCGTTTAGTCCAGACATCTCCGCGCCGTTGTGGGGTGTCCTTGGACAATCTTGGGGGGGCATCCCATGGCCTGAGGGAGCCATCCTGAGGCAGCATTGGGATGTGTGTGTGGGTCATTCGAGAGCGTGGGGGCAGATTTGGACATAATGGGAGCACAGCGAGCGGCAGGCATCGTCATGATCAGGGGTCTCATCATGCCCGTCTGAATCAACACCCATTCCTTCTCTTTCTTCTGTCTCTCTCTTCTAGCTCTCCCCCCGGCCCCAAGCAGCAAAGAGAGTCGCGCTTCGCGCGGCGCGGCCTGGGCCCAAGGGCTGCCCTTCTCCAAACGGGGGCAGCACCGCGCATCGAGGGGCGCGATGCACGAAGTCAGGTGACCCAGTGTCAGTGTTCTTTATCGTCCTGCCCCCACGTTCCTGCCGATGCGTTCGGCGGTCCCGCCCAGAGGTGGTGCAGAAGACCCGCAAGGAGGCATACCGGGAGCGGCTGATCGCCTTCACCGACACGGCGCCTGCCGCATCCGCGACGCTGTCCGCTGTTGCCAAGAGACGCCAAGAGGCGTCCAAGCTAACCCAGGTGGACACAGTCATTGAACGACGTGTGGTTCTTGCTTGTGTCCGGTCCTCCTTTGCTGTTGGGCCCTCGTTCTCGGTCCGCAGGGCTGCGCGCCCAACCTCGTGTCACATCCCGCCTCCCGCTCCTCCCCTTGCCCTCTGCAACCTCGTTGAGCCTCTGCCTCGGTGGAGGCCTGGGCCTCGAGCGTCAAGTCTCCGACTTGACATCCCGACACCCCCATGCGCTCGAAGGCACGCCAAAGGCTGAGCACCAGAAGCTGCTCCTCTGAGGCCACAGGTTCGGCGGTGGCCGCGTCGACCGTCGAGACCTCTCATGCCTCGATCCTCGATCCCCCCCTCCTGCGTGTCCGAACCTTCCTGTGTTGTTGGGCACTCGTCCCGAGTGCGTGGCGCCGTGCGCCTCCTCCTTCCGGCCTCCCCCTCCCGCCTAGAGTCGAGGCCGATCAGTAGGTCGACCCTGCCAAATCAAGGGCGCCCTTGTGTCCTGAGCCTCGCGACCCGCACGTTCTGCATTCCTGTGACGATGTGGCCCTTGGACGGGTCTTGCGTTCTCTCGCTTGTCCTCCTCTGTCAGTTGGACAATTCGCCTTTCGGTTGCCCCGGATAGCCACACGCTGGAGCGGACTGCCTCTGCTTCAGCGTGGCCGCTCAGCCCCGACTTGTCCCCGCCTTCCCCGCGCCTCGGCTCCTCGCGCGGCCGCTTGCGCACAACCCCCAAGCGGACCCGTGGCCACACAAAGATTTCCACCTGCGGACTCAGTGGCCGCGGCCGCGCACATGTCGGGACTGATGGGCCAATTTCCCACCACCACTACCATAGGTTAGGCGGGGGAGAGAGGAGGATGGGGAGGTCCTCCTCCTCCTCCTCCTCTTTCTCCTCTTCTTCCTCCTCCTCTTCCTCCTCCTCCTTCTCCCCGTCCTCCTCCTCCTGCTCCTCCTCCTCATCCTCCTCCTCCTCCTCCTCCTCCTTCTCCTCCCCCTCCTCCTCCTCCCCCTCCTCCTCCTCCTCCTCCTCCTCCTCCTCCTCCCTCTCCCCCTCCCCCCTCCTCCTTCTCCTACCTAAGGTGGTGGTGGTGGAAAACAGGCCCATCAGGGACACATCCCGCGCGCGGATCGCGGGCCTCGGCGGGCGCGGCCGCGCGCGGCGCCCATGTCCCAGCTTCTGAGGGCTCCGTCCATCTCGCGGCGCGCGCGAACGGGGCCCGGCTTCCCATGACTCCGTCTATGTTAGGTCCACGTCGTGTCGACCTGCGGCGACCCCGCCGCCGGCGTTCAACGTTGGACGCCGCCAGCGACCCGGAATCGATCGATGTTGAACGATCGGACGTTGCAGGGAACGACCCATCGTTCAAGGCCCCGCGGTGTCAGGAACCAGCGCTGGGGCCTACACGACACGGGTCTGCCGTACGTATCTCGCGGCGCGCACGCGCGAACGGGGCCACGTCCCAGCTCCCCAGGGCTCCGTCCATCTCGCGGCGCGCGCGAAGGGGGCCCTGCCCTGCGCGGCAACGCAGCTGCGCAGCGCTGGGCCGATCGCTGGGCTCGCGTGCCACGCGACTCCCGGCTCAGGCTGAGCTCGGCGGTGCGTGCGGCATTGGGCTCCAGGGCGGGCCCGCGTCAGGGGCTCCAGGGCAGCCCCCGCAGCTCACCAGGGGCCTGCCCAAGCCCGCCCCGAGAGAGCGAGGGGGGCCTTGCTCGGAACCCGACGTCGCGACCCTCCTGGGAACAGGAAGTAAGCGAGGGGCGACGAGTCAAGCAGTGGCGAAGCGTCCTGGCGCACCTATAACCCTACCAAGCAATGTTCTAAGGACCTTGTGTGGTTTCCACGACATGCTCTTAGAACATTTCTGGCGGAGTCTGTCTTGGTTTCACTCATCGGGTTTTTGTTCTAAGAACCTGCTGTATGTTCTTAGAACATGTTTGGGTTTTAACCGCATTTCGTGGTAGGACTACAGGAATGCCGGGACGGTCGGTCCCTGCTCAAACGAGGAGTTTGAAGGACAGGAGGGGACGATGAAGATGCGCATTTGCCCTTGACCAACGCACTGCCCGTTCCGTGCAGCGCGTCTGGGAGGGAGGGTGTCTGGGAGGGGTTCGTGCCCCGACGCGCCCATATTGCCCTGGACGGGGAGGGGGTCTCGGTTTCCCATTGATCTCATAGCGGGACCGTCTGAAGGGGGCGCTTCCGTGACGTAGGTAACGGCCCCAACATGCCACAAGAGCCCTCATATTGGGTAGCCCTCGCACAAATCTAGTGTGCTTCAGGGTTTGGGGCTCCAGAGGGGGCGTTCGTTTCCAGGTCTGTTTTCGGGATGCATTCGGGCCCTCATACGCACTCATAGGGACCCTCAATAATCGCATGATGGATCAAAGTGCGTCGCCAGCCCTACGGATGGAGAAGGACCAACAGTAGGAGGAGGGATATAGGGGAGGGGGTGGGGGAGAGGAAGAATGAAGTTTGAATGAGAGGGGGACGAGGGAAGGGTGAGGAGGTGTGAGCAGGGGGGGGGGGGGGAAGGGGAAGGACGAGGAGGAGGTGGAGAAGTAAACGGATGAGGCGGACGATGGGGAGAGAGATGCGGGAGGGGGAGGATGAGGAGGAAGAGAAGGAGGAGGAGGAGGAGGAAGAGGAGGAGGCGGAGGAGGAACAAGACGAATAATAGCAAGAGAACGGGGGGAGAGGGGGACGGAAGGGGGAGGAACAGGGAGGCAGGAGGCGTCGTGGGAAATGACGGCGAGGCGAGAAAAGGAGGATGCGCCAGAGGAGGAGGAGAAGGAGGAAGAGGAACAACAACAGGAGGATGCTGAGGAGGATGACCATGAGGAGGGAAGAGGGGAGGAGGACCGCACGGAGTACAACCTCTTGGATTAACACGTTGGGATCCGCTCGCTACAAGACCGCCCACCTGGATATTCGTTGTTCGATCGATCATCGATGCGCGATCGTCGACCGATCTTGGACCCTCGGTCCTGGATGTCGGACGCACGCGTGCACACTGCACATATCAGGGTGATCCGAACGATGCGAAGCTCGGCACGAACGACATGGGTACGGAAAGAATGGTCGCAATGCTCAACATCCGATCCTGTCCATTTAGAACAGGGCTCGCTGTCCGCGCCGTCGCGGCCTGTGCCCATTTAAGACAGAAGGCCGCCTGCCCAACAGTGGCCGCTGCTGGTTTGGGACAGCATGTGATGTTTGGGCAGTGTGCCCATTTCTTCTGTACCCACTTCGGGCGTCCAAGAAGCAGGGGTTTGGATTCTGTTCGTTCGCTCAAATTCCCCGCTGCGAGGACGCTGGTGGCATCCCAGCGCTGCCGCGCCCAGTAGGCTGGTATCCCCCTTCTCCCCCCACCCCGCGCGGCACGTACTTCCTCGCACCCCGCCCCAGCCGCAGACCTCGTCTGCGGCACGGAGGCTGAATCAGGATCCTCGGCAGATTCGGATCTGGCCCCTTACGAGCAGGCCTTTGCAAAGAGGACGTCGAGGGTATGACCCGTCGGAGACAGGTGCCCACCGCGAGCGAGAAGGACGAGCTCGACGCCGCGCGGGTGTTCTTCGAGCTCTCCGAGGCCGCTTTTCGCCCGCCGGGGGACGCGCGCGAGGCGTGGCGGCCGCCTCGGTCTGAGCAGCTGCGGGCCCTGTGCCTCTTCAGAGCGGCCCACGGGGAGTCCTCCTCCTCCTCTTCCTCCTCCTTCTTTTCCTCCTCCTCCGCCTCCTCCTCCTACTTCTCCCCCTCCTCCTCCTCCTCCTCCTCCTCCTCCTCCTCCTCCTCCTCCTCCTCCTCGTCATCCTCCTCCTCCTCCTCCTCCCCCTCCGCCTCCTCCTCCTCCTGCTCCTCCTCCTCCTCTTCCTCCTCCCCCTCCTCCTCCTCTTCCTCCTCCTCCTCCTTCTCCTAGACCGCGGAAGGCACCAGAGGATGCCTCGCAGGCCTAGAGGTTGACACCAACGCCAATACCGGCGGGGGGCCTCCACCGAGATCGCGATGGTGGTAGTATTCTGGCTTCCAAGGTGTTTGAAATATTACCACCAACACTGAAACCCAGGATCATCGTCCCCCTATAGAGGCAAACCCCCTGTGTTGGTGTTGGTGCCCATTTCCAGGCCTCCAAATGCCGAGGCAAGAGTCGAAATCGGCGGCGAGCGAGGGGGGGAAGCGAGAAGGAGAAGGCCTCCTCAGCAGGCTGCGGGATTTCTCAGAAGCCCTCGCGCCTCCTCGCGCCTTCTCAGAAGGTCTGGGGACTTCCGAGCCTTCTCAGAGGGCCCGCCCCTTCTCACTTCCCCCCGGGCGCACCGCCTACCAGAGGCAGAGCTGCAGGGCTCGTTTCGATTCCTCCGGTTCGATTCGATTCGGTCTCGATGGTCTCCAGTTCTGAGCCGGCTCCACTTCGGATTCCGATTCGGGCTCCAGTTTCTCAGTGGAGTCTTGCCAGCCTGCCGATTGCCGATTCCCACCAATCCGATTCATTTCCATCTCCGATCCGATGTACGTATATCGATTCAATATTGGACCCTCCTGGAGCATGCCGAGGCAGGAGTCCGGAGACACATCCGGCACGAGTGCTGAGAGCAACGGCAGTTTTGTTCGAAGGGGGGAGAAGCGACACCAACACCACCAGGGGGGCCATCTCCAGCGAGCAGTTCCACGATGCCTCCAAGAGCTGGAGGCTGGGGATGTCTCGAGCGAGGTGGGGGGACCACACCACCAGGGAGAATCCCATTGCTCCTCGCATCGTCTCGCCCTGGTGATGTTGGTGTCGTCTTCCCTTCTTCCTGTTTTGAAGGCTACCTGGGGGACGAACGAGAGGAGGGCGCCCTCTGCCCACTCCCGATCGAGTCGTGCTGTCCTCGTCCTCCTCCTCCTCCTCCTCCGCCTCCCCCTCCTCCTCCTTATCCTCCTCGTGCTCCTCTTAATCGTCTTCCTCTTCGTCCTCGTCCTCCTCGTCCTCATCTTGTTACTCCTTGGTGTCAGGGGTCGGGGCCCTCCGAGTCGGAGTGCCGCTCGCTCTTGAGGGTCAATTCCACGGCGCCCTGAGGACGGGGGGAAGGTCAGGGGGAGCT
>CAUYUJ010007863.1:0-24526 GCA_963575745.1 Prorocentrum cordatum
CGCCATTTCCGTGGGCTCCTGGGAGGCCCAGCGGAGTTCGGGTACACGCAGATCACCTCGGGACCTCGCTCCGCCTGGGGGGGTGCGATGTGCGCAATTGTCGCCACTTTCGTGGGCTCCTGGGAGGCTCGGCGGAGTTGGGGTACACGCAGATCACCTCGGGACCTCGCGGCGCCTGGGGGGTTGCGATCTGCGCCTCTGTCGCCACTTTCGCGGGCTCCTGGGAGGCCCAGCGGAGTTGGGGTACACGCAGATCACCTCGGGACCTCGCTCCGCCTGGGGGGGTGCGATGTGCGCAATTGTCGTCACTTTCGTGGGCTCCTGGGAGGCCCAGCGGAGTTCGGGTACACGCAGATCACCTCGGGACCTCGCGGCGCCTGGGGGGTTGCGATCTGCGCAACTGTCGCCACTTTCGCGGGCTCCTGGGAGGCCCAGCGGAGTTGGGGTACACGCAGATCACCTCGGGACCTCGCGGCGCCTGGGGGGTTGCGATCTGCGCAACTGTCGCCACTTTCGTGGGCTCCTGGGAGGCCCAGCGGATTTGGGGTACACGCAGATCACCTCGGGACCTCGCGGCTCCTTGCGGGGGGAGCTGCGAACTGCGCAATTGTCGGCACTTTCGTGGGCCCTTGGGAGGCCCAGCGGAGTGGGGTTACACGCGGATCGCGTCGGGATCTCGCGGCTCCCTGCGGGGGGAGCTGCCAATTGCGCGATTGTCGGCACGTTCGTGGGCTCCTGGGAGACCCAGCGGAGTGGGGTTACACGCGGATCGCGTCGGGACCTCGCGGCTCCAATTGCGCAACTGTCGGCACTGTCGTGGGCTCATGGGAGGCCCAGCGGAGTTGGGATACACGCAGATCACCTCGGGACCTCGCGGCGCCAGGGGGGTTGCGATCTGCGCCTCTGTTGCCACTTTCGTGGGCTCCTGGGAGGCCCAGCTGAGTTGGGGTACACGCAGATCACCTCGGGACCTCGCGGCGCCTGGGGGGTTGCGATCTGCGCCTCTGTCGCCACTTTCGTGGGCTCCTGGGAGGCCCAGCGGAGTTGGGATACACGCGAATCGCGTCGGGACCTCGCGGCTCCCTGCGGGGGGAGCTGCCAATTGCGCAAGTGTCGGCACGTTCGTGGGCTCTTGGGAGGCCCAGCGGAGTTGGGATACACGCGGATCGCGTCGGGACCTCGCGGCTCCCTGCGGGGGGAGCTGCCAATTGCGCAAGTGTCGGCACGTTCGTGGGCTCCTGGGGGGCCCAGCGGAGTCGGGGTTACACGCGGATCGCGTCGGGACCTCGCGGCTCCCTGTGGGGGGAGTTGCCAACTGCGCAATTGTCGGCACGTTCGTGGGCTCCTGGGAGGCCCAGCGGAGTTGGGATACACGCGGATCACTTCGGGACCTCGCGGCTCCTTGCGGGGGGAGTGCAACTCGCAATTGTCGGCACGTTCGTGGGCTCCTGGGAGGCCCAGCGGAGTTGGGATACACGCGGATCACTTCGGGACCTCGCGGCTCCTTGCGGGGGGAGCTGCCAACTCGCAACTGTTGGCATTTTCGTGGGCTCCTGGGAGGCTCAGCGGAGTTGGGGTACACGCGGATCGCGTCGGGACCTCGCGGCTCCCTGCGGGGGGAGCTGCCAACTGCGCAACTGTCGGCACTTTCGTGGGCCCTTGGGAGGCCCAGCGGAGTGGGGTTACACGCGGATCGCGTCGGGACCTCGCGGCTCCCTGCGGGGGGGAGCTGCCAACTGCGCAACTGTTGGCACTTGCGTAGGCTATTGGGAGGCCCAGCGGAGTGGGGTTACACGCGGATCGCGTCGGAACCTCGCGGCTCCCTGCGGGGGGAGCTGCCAACTGCGCCGCAACTGTCGCCACTTTCGTGGGCTCCTGGGAGGCCCAGCGGAGTGGAATTACACGCGGATCGCGTCGGGACCTCGCGGCTCCCTGCGGGGGGAGCTGCCAACTGCGCAATTGTCGGCACTTTCGTGGACTCCTGGGAGGCCCAGCGGGGTGGGGTTACACGCGGATCGCGTCGGGACCTCGCGGCTCCTTGCGGGGGGAGCTGCGAACTGCGCAATTGTCTGCACTTTCGTGGGCTCCTGGGAGGCCCAGCGGAGTGGGGTTACACGCGGATCGCGTCGGGACCTCGCGGCTCTCTGCGGGGGGAGCTGCCCATTGCGCAACTGTCGCCACTTTCGTGGGCTCCTGGGAGGCCCAGCGGAGTGGGGTTACACGCGGATCTCGTCGGGACCTCGCGGCTCCCTGCGGGGGGAGCTGCGAACTGCGCAATTGTCGGCACTTTCGTGGGCTCCTGAGACGCCGAACGATCGCTCCAGGACGTTCAAGGTGGGCCCCAGACGACCCAAGAGGCTTCCAAGACGCTCCAAGAGGCCTCAAAAGGCTTCATGGGAGGGCCCCGAGAGGCCAAAACCACGGATTTTACTATGGTTTTTGAAGGATTTTGGCCTTCTCGTCTTTTCGGCTTTCCGGAGCTACAGGACGGCTCAAGAGGCACCCAATATTGCCCCAAGACGGCCCAAGAGGCTTCCCAGAGGGCCCGAAGACTGCCCACGAGGCCCCAAGACGGCCCAAGACAGCCACTCTAGCGAAGAGTACCGACTATCGGGATTTGCCAGGGATTCCCGAAAGTTGAAGCCGATGGGATTTGTCGGCAATCGCCGCGCTTGACCCTCAAGCGCGGCGTTTGCCAAGAATGCAATGGTCGTCGCTTTCGTGGGCCTCTTGGACGTCCAGCGGATGTTCAGCTATTTTGAAAGCGCCAGTTGATAATGCCACCTGTTGCCAGAGGGTTGGGTACGTCCCTGGGTAATTGGTTCGGCGGCCTTATTGAAGAACTGGGGTCCCACCATTAGGGGGTAACAGGAGGAGGAGGAGGAAAAGGAGGAAAGGGAGGAGGAGGAGGAAAAGGAGGAGTGGGAGAGGGGAGACGAGGAAGAGGAGGATGAGGAAGAGGAGGACCAGTGTAAACCCAAGAGCCATCAAAGATGTTGGAATACAATCTCCCTTCAAGCTCCCGCTTCATAGGCCCCTACAACGGCTCATTTCCATTGAGGGATCTGCCCCGTTGGAAGACAACCGTTTGGCGATCCGGAAGCATGCCAAAACATTTGTTCTCGGTATTCCAGCGCCACGGAAGAACCTGACTGTTGCGTCTTGACGATCCTGGATCGTGCCAGAACGCCATTCTTGGGATGCCAACACCGCGAGCCAACGTAACTGCTGCACCCGCAAAATCGGGAATCCTTGCAAAACATAATGTATGGTACGTTGATCGTGGGAATTCGCAGAACGAGATCGTGAGGCGCTGAGGCGAGACCGCGCTCAATTCGTCAAAGTCTTGCAATTTTGCACAAAGAATGTGCGCGGCGCTTAGGCGAGAGCCACATTTTGAAAACGGGTGATCCTCAATCCGTGAAGTTCTTGCATTTTGTTAGGACGAATGCGCGCGGCGCTGAGGCGAGAGCCACATGTTGAAAACGGGCGATCCTCAATCCGTGAAGTCTTGCAAATCTTTTAAAACGAATGCGCGCGGCGCTGCGGCGAGAGCCACATTTTGAAATCCACCCGCCCTCCATCTGTGAAGCTGTGTCATAAGTCATGAGGAAGTTTCAGGCGAAACTCCCGGCCCGCTCTAAAAACTAGCCTCGGGGTGCGACAGGGAGAAGTTATTGATGAAAGGAAGGGAGGATTTGAAGGAGGAGGAGGAGGAGGAGGAGGAGGAGGAGGAGGAGGAGGAGGTTTTAGGACCAGTCCTATTTTGCGCGATGTGGGAGGGGGGGGGGGGCCCACCAAAACAGACAACCCCCAGGATCCATCCGCTCACAGGGCATGGCGCGTCGCCGGGGCCGCCGCCACGGCACTCGAGGCAAGCGTTCCTGACCGCAGATAGGCCAGCACGCGCCTGAGAGAACCGCTGACCCGCGCGGCCAGGGCAGGTGATCCTGCCGGGCGCACTCCCAGCCACGCCGCGCGCGCGCGCACCGACCCCAGGGGGCCAGGTCCTCCTCCCTCCCCTTTTTTTTTCCCTCTCTCCTCCTCCTCCTCTCCTCTCTCCTCCTCCTCCTCTCCTCCTCTCCTTTCCTCATCCTCCTCCTCCCCCTTCCTCTCCAACTTGCAGGGAATCCTCCAGCCAGCTGGAGATGTCTGCTGTGGCCTCCTGCCTTTCCTCACCTGTTCAGGTGTTAGTTTTGTGCTGGCATTGGCCAGCCAGCCTGCTCTAATTGTCTGGGCAGGCACCCTCATTTGATGTTGATGTTGAAAAACAAATCCTCCTCCTCCTCCTCCTCCTCCTTCCCCCCTCATCCCTCCTCCTCCTCCTCCTCCTCCTCCTCCTCCTCCCCCTCCTCCTCCTCCTCCCCCTGCTGCCCGGACTGGGGCCAGCGTATCTCTTGGCAGCCTCCCAGAGGAGGCCGAGGCGGAGGCGGCCGACCAGGCCTGGGGCAGCCCCGAGGATCGGGCCGGACGAGAGGGCGTGGGGATAGTGGAGCCGTCTGGAGGTCTGAAAGGTGGCATTCCTCGGCCTCCGGGGGGCGTTTTCGGGCCCTCGGGCTGCCGAGGACGGAGCTGGGCCGAAAAAGCTTACCGGGTGGGCCTCGGGATGGACCCCGCGAGGGGTCCTGACCGATTTGGGGCGGATTCGGCTTCATCCCCCTCTCCTGGCAAATTTCTGGGTTCCCAACCGGTTCAGACCCCCTGGCCGCCTCCAAGGTGAGGACGGTCTGTTGTTCCCAATCCTCCTTGGTTGGGTATTCGTTTTGAATAGAGCACTGTGGTCGCGTCCCTCCTTCTCCTCCCGCCTCCCGCCTCCTCCTGCCCTCTCTTCGCCGACGATGGGGGCTGCGATCTGCGACACTGTCGCCACTTTCGAGGGCTGCTGGTGGGTCCTGCGGAGTGAGGCACCGCGCAGATCTGAGCGAGACCTCGCCGTCCCTGGGGGGCTGCGATCTGCGAAACTGTCGCCACTTTCGAGGGCTGCTGGTGGGTCTTGCGGAGTGAGGCACCGCGCAAATCTGAGCGAGACCTCGCCGTGCCTGGGGGGCTGCGATCTGCGAAACGGTCGCCACTGTCGAGGGCTGCTGGTGGGTCCTGCGGAGTGAGGCACCGCGGGGATCTGAGCGGGACCTCACCGTGCCTGGGGGGCTGCGATCTGCGAAATTGTCGCCACTTTCGAGGGCTGCTGGTGGGTCCTGCGGAGTGAGGCACCGCGCAGATCTGAGCGGGACCTCGCCGTCCTTGGGGGGGGCTATGGACATGGCACAGCCAACGGGGGTGATTTTGTGAAACTGAATATCCGCCGGGCGATGACCATAACGTTGTGCTTACACGTATCCCGCGGGGGCTCTCAAGAGCTGCTGTGGGATACGTTGGGTGCAACGGGCGCATGGCACAGCCAACGGGGGTGAGTTGTTGTCACGTAGCCCTTAGATCTTGATCGGGGGCCTGCGAGCCTTCCGATTGCTGCTCGCAAAATCACATGCGTCCATGTTACGTCATCGCCCCCGTTGTAGCAATCCTGACGTACTTATATATGCCCCGCATTGCGCAAGGGTTGGGTACGTCGCCACGGTATTGTTTGTTTTCCTCTCCCCCGTGATCTAGAACTGCCTGCTCGCTTGAGACATGAAGGATGCTGAAGCACGACGGGATGAGGCAGTGCTGCGGCAGTCCCCACTGGGGAAGTGCACAAGCCGCACTGATGATGAGAGTCGTGGAGCTACACCTAGCGCCAGTAGGGCGAGGTCGCAGCGGTGCGTCGGGGGATCGGGAAGGGGGGGCACAACAACTGCAGCCCACAGCTGGTTTCCGCAAAGCCGCCGGGCGCATTCCTCGATTCACCAGCTGGCGCCAGTGTGTCTGAGGAGCTGAGGTGCGTGAGATGATTTGCTGACCCCTCCTTCCAGACATCCTCCGATATGATTTGGCCACCCCGCGACCCCAGAGGTCCCAACCCTCTCTCCCGAGAGGAGTCTTGCGTCCCAGACCTGTGCTGGAGGACCCCGGGGCCCGAACACGGCTCCCCGGGCCGACATGACGGAAGAGCGCCAGGATGAAAAACATCCTGCTGTCGGTTGGTCTGGGAGGGGAGGGGAGGAGGAGGAGGAAGAGGAGGAGGAGGAGGAGGAGGAGGAGGAGGGGAGGAGAGGAGGAGGAGGAGGAGGAGGAGAGCAGGAGAAGGAGGGGAGTGAGGAGGAGGAGGAGGTGGAGGAGGAGGAGGAGGAGGAGGAGGAGGAGGAGAGGAGAGGAGAGGAACGCGGGGCGCTGTCTCTTCAAAACAGGGACCCAGCACCACAGGATGGTCGGGAAGAACATCCTGCTGTAGGTTGGTTTTGGTCTGTGGCCCCCCCGTAGCGCCCGACCCGAGAGGAGGCCGCGCAGGAGCTCAGCGACCTCCGGTGCATGCGGCGGCAGATCCGGTACCTGTTCGGCGGCGGCGTCACCGACCGCTCGGACCACGCCGCAGACGCCCCGAGCCTGCAGGAGTCGAGAGAGAAACCTCCTCACTCACTCACTCATGCCATACGCCGGAGCGCGTGGGCGAAAGAAGACACGGCCGGCCTATCCTCACCGCTTTGCGGGAGCGGCGGCACGACGGCGGTCGCATAATTGACTACATGCGCGGCCAGAGGAGGGGGAGGAGGCGGAGGAGGAGGAAGAGGGGGAGAAAAGGAGGGGGGGAAACCAACTGGCGGAAGGAGGGAGAGAAACCTCCAGGAGGGACAAATTCTAACCGGAGTGCAGCATGCCCAGACAGGGTTTTTAAACCCTTTGCGGTTTCCAAGGTCGATTGCGTGCCCGGTGCGGGCTGGCATGGCACGTGAGAACATGATAGCATGATGTTCGCACACGAGGTGTTTACACGAAAACTTGTTTACACGAAAATTGCTGTGACACAAGTCCACGTCACACTCGCTTCCCGTTAGGTCCTCTCCTGCAACTCCCTTCTTTCTCCTTCCTCCTCCTCCTCCTTTTCCTCATCCCCCTCCTCCTGCCTGCTCCCTCATCCACATCATCATCATCATCATCATCCTCCTCCTTCTCCCTTCCATCTCCTCCTCCTTCTCCTCCTCCTCCTCCTCCTCCTCCTCCTCCACCTCCTCTGAATCCCGAACGGCATCTCGGAGCCCAGAGTTGCGAGGATGTCTCCAGCGTAACGGGCTGGACCACCTCGCGCGCGGCATCTCGGACCCCAGAGTTGCGACGATGTCTCGGGCGAAACGTGCTGGAGGAAGTCTCAGGCGAAACGGGCTGGACCACCTCGAGCGCGGCATCTCAGAGCTCCGAGTTGCGGCGGCCTCCTGGGGCCTCCTGGGGCCTCCTGGGGATCTCCTGGGGCTGCCTCCTGGGCCTCCTGTGGCCTCCTGGACCCCATCTGGGGCTTCCTGAAGCTTCTTGGAGCTCCCAGGGAGGGATATCTAACATGTGGCCGTCTGGGCTCCCCAAAATGGGGGGGGGGGGGGGCACAAGAGCAGGAAAAATCAATGAATCGGCACTGGATGCGTATTAACCTGACACGTTCTCATAGGGGGCCTCCTGGGAGCCTCCGGGGAATCTGTTGACCCCTGGGGCCTGTCCTGGGCGTCCTGCGGCCTCCTGAAGCTCTCTGGGGCCTCCTGGGGCTCCCAGGGTCCCAGGGGGGATATGTAACATCTGGTCTTCTGGGCCCCCAGGCTGGACCACCTCTTGCGCGGCATCTGCAGCTTAGAGTTGCGAGATTGTCTTGTGCGAAACGGGCCGGACCACCTTGCGCACGGCATCTCAGAGCTCAGAGTTGCGAGGATGTCTCAGGCGAGACGGGCCGGACCACCTCTCGCGCGGCATCTCAGAGCTCAGAGTTGCGAGGATGTCTCAGGCGAAACGGGGTGGACCACGTCGCGCGCATGCGAAATGGGCCGGACCATCTCTCGCGCGCGGCATCTGGGAGCTCAGAATTTGGAGGATGGTTTCAGGCGAAACGGGCCAGACCACCTCGCGCGCGGCATCTCTGAGGTCAGAGTTGCGAGGATGTCTCTGGCGAAATGGGCCAGACCACCTCGCGCACGGCATCTCGGAATGGACCACCTCTCGCGCGGCATCTGGGAGCTCAGAGTTTGGAGGATGTCTCAGGCGAGACGGGCCGGACCACCTCTCGCGCGGCATCTCAGAACTCAGAGTTTGAGGATGTCTCAGGCGAAACGGGCCAGACCACCTCTTGCGCGGCATCTCGGAGCCCAGAGTTTCTAGGATGTCTCAGGCGAAATGGGGTGGACCACTTCTTGCGCGGCATCACAGAATTAAGAGTTGCGAGGATGTCTCAAGCGAAACGGCCCAGACCACCTCGCGCACGGCATCTCAGAGCTCAGAGTTTGGAGGATGTCTTAGGCGATCCTGGCCGGACCACCTCTCGCGCGGCATCTGGGAGCTCAGAATTTGGAGGATGTCTCAGGCGAAACGGGCCGGACCACCTCTCACGCAGCATCTGGGAGCTCAGAGTTTGGTGGATGTCTCAGGCGAAACGGGCCGGACCACCTCTTGCGCGGCATCTCGGAGCCCAGAGTTTGAAGGATGTCTCACGCGAAACGCCCAATCCCGGGCCACTCAGAAACGAGAGTTGCGAGAATGTCTCAGGCGAAACGGCCCAGACCACCAATTTTTTTGAGGACGTCTCTGCTTTGAATTCCCCCGGCTCGGAGTTAGCTTCTATCACAACAGCACCCCGTTCAGCAAGCTGTTTGGGGGAAAAACGCACACAGACACGATGAATCGTCGATTCCCCCCCAATTTTGAGAAAATATGGGGAGAAGGGGGAGGATATGAAAACCTGGAAAGCATGTGAGAATATCGGGGGGTCCTGGGATGTTTGCGTGTATTCATGTGTGTGTCCCTGGGGCTTCGCGCCCTCCCCATATCCACAGTTTGCTTGTGGCGGGGCCGCGGCCGCACCAGGAAGTTCGCGATGCATTGAGTCGGGCCTGTCCCTCTACAGGGGGGATATTCAAAAGTAGTCCATAAATAGTCCAGGGACGATGTTTTGAGTAAGTTTGGGGCATCTCTTGAATGTTTCGGGGGTATTTTAAATTCTCCGTCCAGAATCCGCCTGTGGGGGGACATGCCCGACCTAAGCGATGCAACATCGGATGGAGGATGGGGGGCGAGGCGGCGTCACGAGACCAGGGCCCCACGACCACGCAGTCCTACGAAGAACCCGACCCAGACATGACCGCGTCTTTTTGTTATTGTTGTGTAAAAACCCCAAAAGATCAGGACGGCCAGTGTTTCACCGCATTCGGCCCCTGGGGGCCCTCGCCGGGCCCCGGGACCGTCCAGAAACGACTCGGGATGAAACACCGGCCCCGGGGAAAGGGTCTGGACTTCCGGGAACGCCGCACTTACTTGAACAAGAATCAGGACCTCGCACGTCTGGGGGTGCGCCCCCCGAGCCGCCCCCGAATCCCTCGGACTCTCTCCGGGCGTGCACGCACAGTGTGCCGCCTCCCTCGTGGCCGCAGCTGGCTCTCGTGCCCGTGGCGCCCCCCCTCCCTCCGCGAGGAGTTCCTGAAGGGCTCCGGCGCCGAGGCGCCGAACCCGCTGAGCATCCCCGGCTTCCCCATCCCGCAGCCGCCGCCGAGGGCGGCCCGCCAGCCCGCGAGGCCGCCCGGACTCCAGGGCAGGGGCCGCACGATGTCCTCGACGGCCTCGTCCAACACGGACGTGGCCTTCAGCAGGGCCGGTGCGGAGGCCACCCGCGCCGCGGGCCCTCCCCTCGCTCTCTTCCTCCTCCTCCTCCTCCTCCTCCTCCTCCTCTTCCTCCTCCTCTTCCTTCCTTCCTTCCTTCCTTCCTTCCTTCCTTCCTTCCTTCCTTCCTTCCTTCCTCCCTCTCCTCCTCCTCCTCCTCCTCCTCCTCCTCCTCCTCCCTCCTCTCTCGATCCTCGATCCCTCGCCTCTCCTCCCTCACTCCTCTCCTTTCCTCCTCCTCCTCCTCCTCCTCCTCCTCTATTCCTTTTCCTTATAAATGATTTCTCCCTGTCGCACCCCGAGGCAAGTTTTTAGGGCGGGCCAGGCGTTTCGCCTGAGACTTCATCGCCACTTCTGATTCTGAAGCTGAAAATAGGCAACATATTCACAGATGGAGGCCGGGTGGTTTTCAAATGGTGGCTCTCGCCTTAGCGCCGCGCACGCTCGCTTCAAACAAATTGCAAGAACTTCACGCGTTGAGGATAACCCGTTTTCAAAGTGTGGCTCTTGCCTTAGCACCGCGCACATTCGTCTTAAACATATGCAAGAGCTTCGCGGAGTGAGGATAACCCGTTTTCAAAATGTGGATCACCGGTTTTCAAAATGTGGCTCTCGCCCTTACCGCCGCGCACATTCGTTCTAAACATTTGCAAGAGTTTCACGGTCTGAAGGCGGTTCCTTTCAAACTGGGGTTCTCGCTTCAGCGCCGCGCACATTCGTTGATACAATTTGCAAGAATTTCAGGGGCTCCCACGATCAACGTGCCAGAAATATTGTATTGGACGGATTCAGGATTTTGCGGGTGCAACTGTGACGTTGATTCGCGGTGTTGAGATCCCGAAAACGGCGTTCTGGCATGATCCAGGATCGTCAAGACGCAACAATCCGGTTGATCCGTGGCGCTGGAATCCCGAGAACAATGTTTTGGCATGCTTCCGGGTCTTCAAACGGTTGCCTTCCAACGGGGCAGATCCCTCAATGAAAATGAGCCGTTGTATGGGGCCTCTGAAGAGGGAGCCTGGAGTGACGGTGTATTCCAACATCGTTGATGGTTCTTGGGTTAGCATTGGTCCTCCTCCTCCTTCTCCTCCTCCTCTTGCTCCTCGTCCTCCTCCTCCTCCTCCTCCTCGTCCTCCTCCTCATCATTTCTCCTCGCCCTGTTCTGCATTATCCACCTCCTCCTCCTCCCAATCACAAGCGGCTCGAGGCGGGTCCACAGACATTTCTTTCGGCCCCAACCAGTCTCGACGCCGTGCCTCGGCGGCTCACCGTATCGTGCTTGTGGCACCCAAAGCGGGTGTTCGTTCGTTGACGCTTACGAAATGGTGACTAAGAGAAGTTGTGCCGTTGTCACGATTGAGCGTCGTGGAGCGAGCCCCCCATCAATCCAACATGTCGAGTGGAGGCGACGAGCGTTGAGGAGATTGCATTTGGCAATGGGTCGCCAAGCGGCGCTCGATTCTTGACTTGTGGCCGCGGAGCCATTGCGAGATCTTCAGTGAGTTCCAGTCTGGCCGCCGACCGCCAGAATGGGTACACTCCAGCATGCGAGAATGGCGCAGCGGCTGCAGACGCATTGTGGGCGGACCCTGGCGCCCTCAGCTACAGTGCTTGAGTTCTGGCGTTCGCGAAAAGTGTTCATTGCAGCAACTCCTTGCGTGAAGGTTGCCCAGTGGCAGTCCACGCCGCCATCTGCTTCAGCAAATGGCAACAGCAGGTGTGGAGCCAAAAATGGCAGCCCAATGCCAGCAACTCCCGCTATGGGTCTACAGCACGTGGGAGAAACAGGCAGTGGCAGCAAGCCGGGGGATGGTGGCGCAAGCCCAATGTCGATTGGTACCGTGTTGGTGCCACCACATCATAAGACGAACATGAGCAGTGGCAGTCTGTTGACGGATGAATATGGGAGCCCAGCGGTATCCGCTGACTTCGTGGAGTTGCCGTCTGTGAGAAACAGGTGTGGCAGGTGTTGAACCCAAGATGGGAGCCCATGCCATGAACCACAGCAGTGGGCTTACAGCGTGTGGCAGCAGAAAGCAGTTACAACAAGCTGGCGGATTACGGAGAAAGCCCAGCGTTTATTGCTACGGTGCTGGAGTCACCACAGATAAAACAAAAACAAAAACAGGCAGCGGATGTAGGGATGGATTTTGGAGCCCAGCGCCATCAGTTGGTGTCGTGGGTTCAAGTCCGTGCGACGAGGTGGAGCCGTGGCCGCAAATTGGTTTTGAGACCAGCCGTGGCTACCGCTGATGAGCGCTGCGCAGCTTCACCGCGGCAGCACGGGCTTTCCGAGAAAAAATGGAGCGGTTGATGCTTGTGGGTGTCAGGAGACCATCGCGGGCATGGGGCCGAGAGCTGTGCCGTCAGATGCAGTTGCCTCCCGCATTTGGCGGGGCATCCCAGGAGCCAAGTAGAGGAATCTCAGTTCCAACGCTGTCTCATCGGAGCCCCATCCTATTTCACGCACCAGCTGGGATAGCGCATCGTGGCGCAATCGGCAGATGTCCGGCCAGGATATGTTGCTGCTCAGAGCGACGCTGCATGCAATCACCGGACAGCTCGCCCCTTGGCCCCCCGTAAGCCCCACGCTAAGGGGCGAGCATATATACGGGCGCAGCACCGCTGTATGCGATGCATTCGGCTGGGCCAGGCAGGGGAAGACCCAATACTGCATCCAATGTTGAACGTGATCCATATTCCAACGCTGCGGTTGCATGGTGCGCCCCGAACCCCAGACCAACGAATTGAGCCTCAGCCCAATGTCGAACGTGATCCATATTCCAACGCTGCGGCTGCGTGATGCGCCCCGAACCCCGACCAACGAATCCGCCGATCACTCCCGACCGCCCGTGCGTGGCACATGGTGCTGCTTGGTTACGTCTGGAACGTATCCTAGGCCGATCGCGCGCGATCACATTGGCAGCGGCGGTGGAAGCGATGCTCCGCGAAGTTGGCGGCGTGGCGCGGGTCGCGGGCGAGTTGGCGGAGGCCGCCTTGCAGCTGGAACCGCCGCGGCAGGGAGTGGACCTCGACGCGACGGCCAAGCAGTCCAGGGCGCTGGCGCCAACATGCCGAGTGTTCGCGCCGGGCCTTCCGGCTCGTCTTCGACGCTCCCGTGGCGCGAAGGCTGCGCGCGGCGAGCGGAACCTCGGCGCGGACGCCGCGCGCGGCGAGGGGGTCGCTGGGGCTGTCAGGCAGGACGCGCTCGCCCGGGCGGGCTCGCGGCCGCGGCGCGCGCATCTGCCCCGGGGAAGAGCTGCGCGCTGGGCGGCGAGGCTTCGACGTTACCGGAGGAGGAGGAGGAGGAGGAGGAGGAGGAGGAGGAGGAGGAGGAGGAGGCGGAGGCGGAGGCGGAGGCGGAGGCGGAGGCGGAGGAGGAGGAGGAGGAGGAGGAGGCTGGAGTCTCACGCGGCTTCGACGTCACCGGCAGTGCGGCCATGGGGCCAGGCGAGCCGCGGCCTTGGAGTCTTCGCTGCCGCTGCTCCCCGCGCAGGAGCGCTCGCGCGCGCGCGGTGACGAGGCGGCGCCGGCCATGATTGCGCTCTGGGCGGCCTGGGCAGGGCTCCTTTCGATTTCTCCGGTTCGCTCTCGATGGATTCCGATTCCGATACGATTCGGCTTTGGATTCCGATTTGGATTTCGATTTCTCATCGCCGATTCGTCTTGTCGAATCGATCATGGGCTCTCCTGCCTTGGGGCGATGGAGTTCCAAGCGCGCCGTGGAATGCGGCATCCAGACCCGCGCTGCGACGCATTGGACGCAGCGCCGCGGGCCCTCCTCGGCCGCCCGCCCGAACGATCAGGCGGGAAGTGCTCGATGGCCGCGCCTGGAAATCTCGTGGGGGCGAGTGCTGGGCGCATTCGAGCTGGCGCCGCAGGTTCTCGAGCGGTTGCCTTGGCGCGCGGCGCTGGCGCGGCTGCGGCGGCAAGTCGGCCGACGCGCTGGGCCTGGAAATTTGGCCGGTGGTGACGTGCTGGAGCCGCGCGTTCTGATGGCCACCGGTTGCCGCGTCCAAACTGCCGCTGCACAGCTGGCGCGCATGCTCCGCTGCCGCCCGCAGCTCGCCACGCCCGAGCGCAAGACGCAAGCTGCGGGGGCTTCGACCGAAGCAGCGTGGACCCCGCGTCGCCCAGCCTGGCCGCGCCCGGCGCCGCGTCGCGCTTCTCCTTCAAGGAAAGAGGCTACTAGCCGTCGGTCATTGTTGATGGGCGGTGATCTCAGCAGCGGAAGCGCGCGTGCTGGATGGCCGTCAGCGACGTGTTTTCTGTAGTGATGTGGGCGCGCTCCTTCGTTGGCGCTGCGGCTGTAGTTGTGGCCTCGTGGAATTTGGCTACCTGCAGGTCCGAGGTGGCGCGCCTGCTGGAGCGGGCGACGCGGCCCTTGCCTCGCGGGCTCGCCACGCCGCCCAGGACCGACCAGGCGCGCTTGATCGGCGAACAGCATAGATGTCGCTCGTCTGGCGAGGGCGAGGGCCGGGCGGTTCTGGCGCCACCGCCGGCTGCAGGCGCGTTCTCGGTGGGTGCTTCGGCCATGCTGCGCGGCCCTTTCGGCCCACCCGGCGGCCCGCATAACATTTGGCACTGATTCCGCGACGGCGATTGTGGGCAGCAGCTTCGTTTTCCTGGGAGTGGCGGAGGTGGGCCGCGGGGCGACCACCTCGCACGTGCACGCTTGGTCACGCGCGTGACGATGGGTGCGGCGGCTGTTGGATGAGTTTGGTGGCGTTGGCGAGCACGGCCTACTGCCGCGAATGGTGCTTGTCCACCAGTCGCGCCGCCAAGTTGCCGAAGGCAAGATCGCCAACCTGGACAGGCGCGGCGACAGGCTGGCCCATCGTGCGGCCAAAAGCGCAGATGCCCACGCACGCTTGGACCTGGATGGCAGCGGTTGGTGGCTTCGCATAACATCTTGGAGGGCGCGTCGCTGTGGACGTCTGCCGTGGGTGTCGCAATCGGCGATGTGGACACAATCCACCGAGTGGCCAAGCTCAACGCGCTGGTTCCGCCAAAGGCACAAACGCCCGCTGTGGCCAGGCTGGGGCGTGCGCTGAAATGTGCAGAGGGCCAGCGCCCATGCCCTCGTTGCGGCGCCGCTCGACGGGGCGGAAGGGCGAGTCCTGGCTCTATCGCGGCAGCGACACTCAACACCAACAGCGCGCTGCAGGAGGCGGGGCTGACCACGCGCGACCTGTTGCGGGCGCGGCCTCGTGCGTGACGCTGCCATTGCCAAGGGGCTAGCCGTGGTCGCGTGGCTCTCCTCTGGGGCCACAGGCACCGCGAGGGCGAGCAGCGTCAAGAACCCGTGCGGGCCGCCCTCCGAGAAGCGCGGCGCGGCCTTGGGGCGGCCAGAAAGGCGCCGCGGGACTGGAGACGGCCAGGTGGAGCGCCTGGTCAGCGGATGGTGGTCCTGAGAACACCGTTGGAGGTGCAGGACTCCCGAGGTCCGTGGCCCTCGACCTACGGCCCTCCGACCGTTCGAATCCTCCTCCTCATCCTCGTCGTTTTCGTCGTCGTCCTCCTCCTCTTCCTGCATCCTTTTCATTGCACATAACTTCTTCGTGTCGCACCCCGAGGCCAGTTTTTAGGGCGGGCCAGGCTTTTTGCTTGGGAATTCATCACCTCTTATGACTCTGAAGCGTAAACGTCGGCAACAGCTTCACAGATGGAGGGAGGGCCGTTTTCAACATGTGGCTATCGCTTTAGCGCCGCGCACATTCGTTTTTAACATTTTGCAAGAATTTCACGGATTGAGGACGGCTGGTTTTCAAGATGTGGCTCTCGCCTTCGCGCCGCGCATACTCGTTTTAAAAATCTGCAAGAGCTTCACGGATTGAGGGCGGGTCGTTTTCAAAATGTGGCTCTCGCCTTCGCGCCGCGCACATTCGTTTGAACACTTCGCAAGAGATTCACGGGTTGAGGGCGGTTCCTTTTCAACATGTGGTTTTCGCAGTGGCGCCGCGCACATTCGTTAAAACAAAGTTCACGGATTCTCATGATCAGCGTACCCCAAAGCAGTGTTTTGGAAGGATTCGGGATTATGCGGGTGCAACAGTTATGTTGATTCGCGGTGTTAAAGTTCCACGAATGGCGTTTTGGCACGATTCAGGATCGTCAAGACGCATCTGTCAGGTTGATCCGTGGCGCTGGACTCCCGAGAAAGATGTTGCGGCATGTTTCAGGATCTCCGAACGGTTCTCTTCCAACAGGGCAGTTCTTTCAGTGGGGATGAACCCATGCAGGGGTTCATGGAGAGGGATCTTGGAGGGAGGGCGAATGCTAACATCATTGATCACTCTTGGGTTTCCACTGGTCCTCATCCTCCTCCTCCTCCTCCTCCTCCCCTTCCTCCTCCTCCTCCTCCTCCTCCTCCTCCTCCTCCTCCTCCTCCTCCTCCTCCTCCCCTTCCTCCTCCTCCTCCTCCTCCTCCTCCTCCTCCTTCTCCTCCTTCTCCCCCCTCTCGACTGCAGTCGGGCCTCCCAGGGGGCCTCTCACCGCCGCGGCCGGGATCGCCCCGGCGATCCTGCTCAGACAACACCCCGGGGAGGGTCGGGGGCCGGGGGAAGGCGGTGTCTAAGGGGAAGGCAGGAGGAGGAGGAAGGAGGAGGAGGAGGAGGAGGAGGAGGAAGGAGGAGGAGAAGGAGGAGGACGATGAGGGTGAGGAGGAGGAGGAGGCGGAGGAGGAGGAAGAGGAGGAGAGTGAGGAGGAGGCGGAGTAGGAGGAGGAGGAGCAGGAGGAGGAGGAGGATCTGTTCGAAGACAGTCGGGCTGTGGGCGCCGACGTTCAGGGGAGGAGGAGGAGCCATAGGAGGAAACGCCCTGGGGAGGAGGAGCGAGAGGAGGAGGAGAAGGAGGAGGAGGACGACGAGGAGGAGAAGGAGGAGGAAGAGGACGAGGACGTATCCGAAACAGTCGGGTTGAAGGCGCCGACGCCCTCTGGAGGAGGAGGACCGATAGGAGGAGGAGGAGGAGGAGGAGGAGGAGGAGGAGGAGGAGGAGGAGGACGACGACGAGGAGGACGACGACGAGGAGGAGGAGGAGGAGGAGGAGGACGTGTTCGAAAACAGTCGGGTGGTGGGCGCCGACGCCTTCTGGAGGAGGAGGACCGATAGGAGGAAAAGGGGGGAGGAGCGAGGAGGAGGAGGAGGACGAGGAGGAGGAGCAGGAAGAGGAGGAGGAGGAGGAGCAGCAGCAGGAGCAGCAGGAGCAGCAGGAGCAGAAGCAGTTGCAGGAGCAGAAGCAGAAGCAGGAGCAGGGGCAGGATCAGGAGCAGGACGAGGAGGAGGAGGAGGAAGAGGAGGGAGGAGGAGGAAATGGAGGGAGGAGGAGGAGGAGGAGGAGGATGAGGAGGAGGAGGAGGAGGAGGAGGAGGAGGAGGAAGGGGAGGAGGAGGAGGAGGAGGAGGAGGAGGAGGAGGACCAATGTAAACCCAAGAGCCATCCGCGATGTTGGAATTAACCCTCCCTCCAAACTCTCTCTTCACAGGCCCCTACAACGGTTCATTTCCATTGAGGGAACTGCCTCGCTTGAAGACAAAAGCTTGAAGACCCTGAAGAATGCCCAAACATTGTTCTCGGGATTTCAACGCCACGGATCAACCTGACTGCTGCGTCTTTCCGATCGGGAATTGTGCCAGAACTCCGGTTTTCTGGGGGGGGGGGCTTCAACACCGCCAGCCAACATAAATGTTGCACCGGCATGATCCCGAACCCTTCCAAACCACCATCTCTGATACGTTGATCATTGAAATCCGTGAAGCACTTGCAATGTGTTTAAAAGAATGTGCGCGGCGCTAGGTCGAGAGCCACAGTTTGAAAACGACCCGCCCTCAACCCGTGGAGCTCTTGCACATGTTTAAAGCGAATGTACGCGGCGCGAACGCGAGAGCCACAGTTTGAAAACCACCCTCTCTCAATCCGTGAAACTCGTGCAACTGTTTAAAACGAACGTGCGCGGCGCCAGAGCGAGAGCCACATGCTGAAAACCTGCCGCCCTCAATCCGTAAAGTTCTTGCAAACGTTTAAAGCGAATGTGCGCGGCGCCAAGGCGAGAGCCATCTTTTGAAAACCACCCGCCCTCAATCCGTGAAGCTCTCGCAAACGTTTGAAACGATTGTGCGCGGCGCAAAGGCGAGAGCCACAGTTTGAAAACCACCCTCTCTCAATCCGTGAAACTCGTGCAACTGTTTAAAACGAACGTGCGCGGCGCCAGAGCGAGAGCCACATGTTGAAAACCTGCCGCCCTCAACCCGTGGAGCTCTTGCACATGTTTAAAGCGAATGTGCGCGGCGCGAACGCGAGAGCCACAGTTTGAAAACCACCCTCTCTCAATCCGTGAAACTCGTGCAACTGTTTAAAACGAACGTGCGCGGCGCCAGAGCGAGAGCCACATGTTGAAAACCTGCCGCCCTCAATCCGTGAAGTTCTTGCAAACGTTTAAAGCGAATGTGCGCGGCGCAAAGGCGAGAGTCACTGCTTGAAACCAACCTGCCCTCCATCTGCGAAACTGTTGTCATTTTTAGAGCTTCAGGGTCATCAGTGGCGAGGAAGTCTCAGGCGAAACGCCTGGCCCGCCCTAACAACTAGCCTCGGGGTGCGACAGGGACAAGTTATTTACAAGGAAAAGAATGCAGGAGGAGGCGGAGGAGGAGGAAAAAGAGGGGGAGGGGAAGGGAGAGAAGGAGGAGTAGGAGGAGGCGGAGGAGGAGGAGGAGGAGGAGGAGGAGGAGGAGGCGGAGGAGGAGCGGAGGCGGGGGGCGGAGGCGGAGGCGGAGGAGGAGGAAGAGGAGGAGGAAAATGGGGGAGGAGGAGGAGGAGGAGGAGGAGGAGGAGGAGGAGGAGGAGGAGGAGGAGGAGGGGGAGGAGGACAAGGAGGAGGAGGAAAAGGAGAAAAAGGGGAAAAGAACAAGAAGAGAGGAGCGAAGAGCGGATAGAGCGGCGGAGCGGAGGAGCGGAGGAGGGGGAGGAGCGGGGAGCGGAGGAGAGGAGGAAGATGAGGGAGGAGGGGAAGGAGGGAGGAAGGAGAGAGGAAGGAGGAGGGAGGAGGAGGATGGAGGAGGAGGAGGGAGGAGGAGGAGGAGGAGGAGGGAGGAGGGAGGAGGGAGGAGGGGAGGAGGCTCAAGGAGGCAGCCAGGGGGGCAGCCAGGGGGGCAGCCAGGGGGGCAGCCATGGCGCCGGCGCCAGCGCCGTGACCTCGCGGCGGCCCCCGCGCTGCCGATGGCTGCCTGGCGGGCGAGTCTGCAGGGCGCCCGAGGACACCGGGGGAAATGCTACATCTGTCATGAGACGTTTGAACTCGACGAGTTGCGGCTTTCCCGCTCCAACAACCCCCGGCGCCCCAAATTCGTCCATCCCAGGTGTTACGGTCAGTGCTTAGGACCGTGGGCGGAGGTGGAGGGGTGGGCCGATCTGCCGCCGGAGCAGCAGCAGGAGCTCGCCAGCTGGTGCGAGCTAGCGGCACCGCCGCCGCCCGCGCCAGGACTCCCCCCGCTGCCGCCGCAGGACGCCGGGGATGCTGTCCAGGCACGCCTGCCCTTGCACGAGCGGGACATCGACGACAAGGGCCTCCGGAACATGGAGTGGTGGGGCTCTCAGGCGGCCGCCCTGTCCACGGAGGCCCTCCTCACTGACCAGTGCGGCACGCTGACCGAAGTGCCGACGGCCCTCACGCACGCGGTGAACGAAGCTCGAGAGGCGGTGGCGGGCCACATCATCTGGAGCTTCGGCGACGAGGACGCCTTGCGGGGCTGGCGCCTTCTCCTCTGCCTCGACCGGCTACTGTTCGGGGAGCTGCGCCGCGACACGGAGGACAGCACCAAGACCGTCCGGGAGAGGGTGGCCGAGCGGTTGGACATGTTTTGGGCGGGGGAGTGGGACAAGCTCATGTGCCTCACGTCGGCGCGGGTCAAAACACGCTCCGCGCAGAAAGGCTTGTCCAAGACCGTCCAGCGCATCCGGTACCTCTTGCACAAGGGCGAGCTGGGGAGGGCGTGCCAGGCAGCCTGGGGAACGGCCAAGACCCGGGACGTGGGCACTACACGCCAGGCATTTCTCACGCAGCAGGGCTTGGGCGAGAACGTGGACCAGGTCGACGGGGGCGCGGAGGAGGACATGGACGTGGAGGAGGAGGAGGACCGGGAGGAGGACGCCGAGGCCCGTCGCAACCGTGCGCGCACCCTGGCAGCCGACGTGTCCGCGCACCTCATGGGGAACTGGTCGCGGGTGCCGCGGGGAGCAGGTTCGGGCCCATTGGGTGATCGCTTTGAGCACTGGCGGCCTCTCGCCCACGCGGGCATGAGTGGCGAGAACACCGCGCAAGTGCTGGGGGACCTGTGCATCGGGAACGTGCCGAGCGAGGCGAAGGACCTCCTGCTTGCCGGGCGCTTGCTGGGCATCGCCAAGCGGGACGCGGGCACGAGAGTGGTGGCATCTGGAACGGTCCCACGCCGATTGATCGGCCAGGCCGTGTGTGCCACGCGGAAGGCGGAGATTCGCAGCGCTGTCGGGCCCTACCAGTATGGCGTCCTGGAGCCGGGCGGGGCCGAAGCCTTGCAGAAAACGATCACCGCCCACGCAGAGTCGCACCCCGACTGGGCTTTCATCAGCGTGGACGTCCGGTCAGCTTTCCGCCGCCTCCGCCGCAGGCGCCTTTTCCGGGCCCTCCGCACGCGGTGCCCTGACTTGGAGCTGCTCGCCCGGTCAATCTACGACCGGGGAGGGGTGCACGCGGTCGCAGGGGAGGGCGAGGCCAGCTCCACGGTCGTCCAGTGGTTGGGCCTGGACGAGGGTTGCCCACTTTCCCCAGCGCTGTGGGGCATATTCCTGGCGGGCCCCCTCGACGAGCTGAACGCCCGGTTGCGCACGTTGCACGCTGAGGCCAAGGCGGTCGCCTTCTTGGATGACGTCTACCTGTGGGTTCCCCGGGAGTGCGCCTCCGCAGCCCTGCGGCTCACGACGGAACTCCTCGCGAACACGGGCCTCGAGGTCCACGGTGGGAAGACCAAGGTCTGGGTGCCGGCGGCCGCGGGCGAGCTGCCAGACGGGCTCCGCCACGTGGCCGTGCCAGCGCTGCCCTGCTTGGGCAGCACCCTGCCGTTCATGAGGAACCACAGGGTGACGGAGGAGGACGGCGACGACTGGCGCGACGTCACCGCTGGGGTGGGGGCCGCTGACGAGGTGCCTCGGGCCGTAACGCGCCTGCAGAGTTTTAACGAGAGGCTCCAGTCCTTGGCCATGGCTGGGCTCCCCATTCACGAGGCCTTCGTGCTGCTGCGCAACTTCGTGAACGGCTCCACCACCTACGCCCAGAGAGCACGCCCAGGAGCCCCCGAGACGTGGAGGCCCTACGACGACTGGGTCGTCCACTTCGTGGGTGAGTGGCTCGGCGGGCCGCTGTCTGCAGTGTCGCGGGCTGTGCTGTTCTTGCCGGTCAGAGAAGGAGGGGGCGGCTTCTCTTCTGCCGAGCAGCGCGCCGACCCGGCCACCCTGGGCTCTTGGTCAACCACGTGGCGGGCAGTGCTCGCCGCGCAGGGCCTGTCCACGCTGGACGAGAGCGAACGCGCCGCCCCAGGCTTCCACGCGGTGCTTGCGCAGGCCCGCCAGCGCACCGGCACCCGCAGGTGTGCCGGCGGAGGCCCTTCCCAGCGCGACCTGACGCGGTCGGCACAGGCCCGAGAGCGCCGGCAGCTGGGGCAGGCGCTTGACCCGGAGGGAGCGAGCCTTCTGCGCAGCCAGGGGGCGGAAGGGGGCGCGTGGCTGCAAGTGCCTCGCCGCGACGAGCACACGCTGGCCGACGACGAGTTCTGCGTGGCCTACCGCCGCCGCTTGCTCTTCGCGGACCCAGCGGGGCAGGGCGGGGCGCCGTGCCAACACCGCTCACGCCGGACGGACCACCCGTGCGCATCGGTGGCGCGCCAGCGCTACGGGAGCCACGCCTGCTGCTGCGACAAGGGCCCGGGCTTCTGTCGTAGGCACAACAGATGCCGCGACGCGCTGGCAGCCTGGTGCAAGCGAGAGTGGGGAGAGGAAGAGGCACTCACCGAGCAAGCGTGCCCAAGATGGGACCGCGTGCGCGCAGACGGCACCATGGAGAGGGCAGTCCTCGACGTGGTGTTGCCGCACGACCCCGTCAGCTCCGGCCCCCTCGCCATCGACGTGAGCGTGGTCGAGGTCACCACACCAGACCCGGGCTTGGCAGCGGCCGGGTCTCGGCGCGACGGCCAGGCGGCCGCCGATCGGGAGCGAACAAAACACCAACGCTACCCGGGAGGCGGACTGCTGGCCGCTGCGCTCGAGACGGGCGGGCGGTGGGGCTCGGAGTTCCGCCGCTGGGCCAAGGCTGCGGCGCCCGGAGGCCTCCGGCGCGCGGAGGCGCTGGCCGACCTGCGCCAGAGCTTGGCCGCGGCCCTGCAGCGCGGGGTAGCCGCGCAGCTGCTCTCCGGCGCGGCCGGCCTCCCGCGCCCCTGGCAGAGGCCTCACTAGCCCATACCGTGCGTGGCGTACCCCGCCTGCCCCTCTTCCCTCCGCCCGCCTCCCCCCCTCGGCCCCCGCTGTCTCCGCAGCCGGTCTCCGAGGGTCCCCCTCTCCCCCCCGGGTTTGGCCGTCTCCTCGGCTCCCCCCGGGGGTCGTCTCGGCCCGTGGCCCGGCCCGTGTGCCTCCTTCCTTTCCTTGCTTGGCTCCCTTGCCTTCCTCGGCTTGCTCCTCTCCCCCCCTCGTCCTCCTTCTGTGCCTTGCCCTTTCTTGGTGGTGTGTGTCTCCCTCGGCTCCCTTGTCTCCCTGCTTCCCCCTCCTCGCGTCCCTCGGCCTGGTCGTCGTCGTCCTCGTTCTCCCTCCCTCCCTCCCTCTCTCCCTCCCTCCCTCTCCCTGCTCCTTGGCTTGCCCTCGCTGGCTCCCCTCGTCGTCCTGCTTGTCGGCCCGCCTTCGTTGGCCCTTCGTGCTTAATTAATTTGGGGTGACAGATGTAGACTCCGCAGGGAAACGCGGAGCGTGTCCTGAGTGGCGCCGGCTGTGTGGACGGACGCTCCCATTTCTCTCCCCTTCGCTTCTTGTCCGCCCTCTCTTGTCCCTTGCTCGCGTCTTGCCCGCTTTCTTCTCTTCTCAGCCGAGGAGGAGGAGGAGGAAATACAGGAGGAAAAGGAGGAGGAGGAGGAGGAGGAGGAGGATAAGGAGGGGGAGGAGTAGGAGGAGGACGAAAAGGAGGAGGAGGAAAAGGAGGAGGAGGAGAAGGCGGAGGAAGAGGAGGAGGATCAGGAGGAGGAGGAGAAGGAGGAAGAGGAGGAGGGGGGTGAGGAGGAGGAGGAGGAGGAAGAGGAGGAGGAGGAGGAGGAGGAGGAGGATGTTGCTGCTGATGCTGATGATGATGTTGATGCTGATGCTGATGCTGATGCTGATGCTGATTATGATGCGGCTCTTGGTGTCGATGAGGATGATGTTGGTACTAATGCTGGCGATGATGGCGATGCTGATGATGATGATGCTGATGCTGATGCTGATGCTGCTGCTGCTGATGATGCTGATGATGATGATTATTATGACGGTGTGGGTGATGATGATGATGCTGATGATGATGCTGATGCTGATGATGATTATGATGCCGGTGAGGGCGCTGGTGATGATGATGTTGATGTTGGTGATGATGATATTGTCGCTGTAGCTGATGATGACGCTGATGCTCATGCTGATGATGCTGGTGCTGATGTTGATGATGCTGGTGATGATGATGATGCTGATGATGATGATGATTATGATGATGATGATGCTGATGCTGCTGCTGATGATGATGATGATGCTGATGATGCTGATGATGATGATGATCATGATGATGATGATGATGATGATGGTGGATTATGTTGATGATGATGATGATGATTGATTGATGATGATTGATGATGATGATTGAATGTTGATGATGATTTTTTGATGATGGATGATGGATGATGTTGCTGCTGATTGTCGATGCTGATGCTGATGCTGATGATGATGTGATGAAGATGATGATGAAGATGATGATGAGGAGGAGGAGGAGGAGGAGGAGGAGGAGGGAGGAGGAGGAGGAGCGAGGATGAGAGGAGCTGAGCGGAGGAGGAGGAGGAGGAGGGAGGAGGAGGAGGAGGAGGAGGAGGAGTTTTTTGGAGGAGGGGGAGGAGGATGAGGAGGATGAGGAGGAGGAGGAGGAGAAGGAGGAGGGGGAGGAAGAGGAGGATGAGTGTCATGACATCCCCTGGGTCTGCGAGGAGGAGGAGCAGCAGAAGGAGGAGGAGGAGGAGGAGGAGGAGGAAGGGTGGAAAGCGGAAGCGATGGAGGAGGAGGAAGAGGAGGAGGAGGAGGGAGGAGGAAGAGGAGGAGGAGGAGTAGGAGAGGAGAGAGGAGAATGAGAAAAGATGAGGAGGAGGAGGAAAGAACCAGATGATGAGGAGGAGGGGAGGAGGAGGAGAGGGAAGGAGGAGGAAGATAAGAGGAGGAGGGGGAAGAAGGAGGAGGAGGAGGGAGAGGAGGAGGGGGAGGATGAGGATGATGAGGAGGAAGAGGAGAAGGAGGAGGAGGAGGATCAGGAGGACCAGGAGGAGCAGGAGGATCAGGAGGATCAGGAGGATCACAAGGAGGAGGAGGAATGATGGAAGTGGAAACAGGGGAGGAGGATGATAATGAGGCGGAGGTTGAGGACTGATGAGGACGGAGCGGCGGAGGAGGAGGAGGCGGCGGAGGAGGAGGAGGAGGAGGAGGAGGAGGAAGGGGGAGAATGGAAGAGAGGAAGAGGGTTGTGGGCGCCGACGCCCTGAGGAGGAGTAGGAGCGACAGGAGGATACGTC